>VYXD01001540.1:4820-136355 GCA_013397195.1 Hylia prasina
ACAGGGGGACGGGACACACCCGTTTTCCAGGCTGTGCTTCCCAGGGACAGTTTCAGGTGCCTGCAGCTCTGCCTGAGTCTAGGCTGAGCCAGCTGGGAGCGGGGGGATCTTACGGCCCTCCAAGGCCACCTTGGGTTCACCCCCTGATTTTGGTGCCCAGGGAAACTCCAAGTTAAGGCTAATCAAAATATGAACCAGTTCTCATAAAACTCAGCTTTCCAGACCTTGACTTAGGATCAGAAATGATGGCAATGCCTTTGGCATCAAAACACCCATGAAGCAAGTAGGCTTAAGATGCCTGTAAGCAGGTAATCTGAGAGAAATGCCTGCTGGCTCCTGCCATCCTGGGCTTGCCGGGCAGCCTTCAGGTCAGAGGAGCTCTCGGAGGTCATGGTGCCCAAATGTTCTCCGAGTGCCACTGCTGTCCCACGTCCCCAAGTGCCACGGCCGCAGGCTTTCGATCCCTCCAGGGATAGGGCTTCCACCACTGTCCTGAGCAGCTGTGCCAGGGCTGTGCAGGGCTTCCACTACGAGGCTTCCCAATGTCCAGCCTAAACTTCCCCTGGGATCATGTGAGAGGCTGGTTCCTCACCCTGGCTCTCATGGTGGCTGCCCTGAACAGCTATGACTCCAACATGAAGGCAACTGCGTATTTTGTCCTGGCTTCCTTCTCTCCCATCTGGAAGGGGCTCACTTTCCAGAGAGGAGCCGGATAAGGCTCAGGTCCGTTGCCAATTTGGCAGGTGAGACCCTGTAGGTCACGGACCTGTGTGGTAGAGAGGTTGCCTTGCTCACCCACCTGTGTGCATGTGCTGAGACAGCTAAAAGAAGCTTTTCATCCTCTATCCCATTGTTTCTCCTCTACTGCTTCATCTTTCCTCCTGTTACAATTGACGGACAGACAAAGTGGGACAGGTGTTCTAGAAATTCTTGGGAATTTTGCTTGTAGGAGTGGAAATCCCAATGGAATTGGTATTTGACATATATGGCCTATGAAATGCCCCAGAAGCTGGTTTATGTATTCATGCTCCCATTGTGTTCACGTGGGCTGTGGTTCAGAGCTTCTCTCCCTGGGCTCTTGCAGTTGCTGTAACTCTTGGATGCTGTGCAGAATGGAATCAGGCAGCCAAACCTCAGCTTCACCTTCTCCCTGACCCTCTACATTGCTCGTGTGGCATGGCAGGTCCTGAAGCCAGGTACTGGAACTCACTGCGTGTGTCACTGCTGGGGTGAAAAGCAGAGCCTTGGGGAATGTTGATATCCTCACCTGCTTTGTGCTCATGCACTCTTGACTGAGCTTTTCATTCTGGGGAAGAGAAGGGGAGGGATGGCCAGCAATAGAGTGAGCCTTGAAGCAAAAGCCTTCTGCAGTTCCTGGGCTGTTCTCCCNCTGGCTCTCATGGTGGCTGCCCTGAACAGCTATGACTCCAACATGAAGGCAACTGCGTATTTTGTCCTGGCTTCCTTCTCTCCCATCTGGAAGGGGCTCACTTTCCAGAGAGGAGCCGGATAAGGCTCAGGTCCGTTGCCAATTTGGCAGGTGAGACCCTGTAGGTCACGGACCTGTGTGGTAGAGAGGTTGCCTTGCTCACCCACCTGTGTGCATGTGCTGAGACAGCTAAAAGAAGCTTTTCATCCTCTATCCCATTGTTTCTCCTCTACTGCTTCATCTTTCCTCCTGTTACAATTGACGGACAGACAAAGTGGGACAGGTGGTCTATGAATTCNTTGTGCTCATGCACTCTTGACTGAGCTTTTCATTCTGGGGAAGAGAAGGGGAGGGATGGCCAGCAATAGAGTGAGCCTTGAAGCAAAAGCCTTCTGCAGTTCCTGGGCTGTTCTCCCAGCTTGGAGCACTGCACAGTACAGCTTCCATTTACTGTTGTCCATGCTTGTGAATTGGGAACGTTGTCCCCCTCCACGATGCCAGCTTTTTCTCTTCACAGAGGAGCACATGCACATAAAGGTAAACAGATTCCTTTTGCCACACCAATACTTGGACCTGAGGAAAGTACAAGGTTCTTTCCACCTTTTCTACAGTTTTGATTTTGATGTAAGAGTCCCATTTTAGGTATCGAGGAATTCTTCAGAAATTTACAGAATGAAGCCATAAAAATACAATGAAACCTCATCCTCCCATCAGTGGTTAATTAGAGGCATCTTTCTTGTGTTTCCTATTGGAATTAAAAATGCTGTTTCTGTGGGGTTTTTCTCAATTCTCTGCCAGGCCAGCAGCACCTCAGCTGGGCTCTCGAGGGAGCTCAGGAGTGCTCAATTCCACGATGCTGCAGCTCCTGGAGGAGGAGGGCCTGGCCAGCACCTTCCCTGAGCTTATGAAATCTCTGTGCCTGTCGGCAGCGACGAAAAAGGATGGGGCCAAAACAGGTGACTCGTATTGTTCTTATCACACATGTTACGAGGCAGCGGTGGGAGGAACTAGGAAATTCCATGGCTTTTTCAATACAGTAAACTAGTTTTCCCATATCCCCCCAGGCTCATAGCCTCATAAAGCAGAAGCTCTGTCTAGGGTGGGATGGGAAAAGCGCTGGGCAGCACAGAGCATAGACACTCCATGAGGTTTTCTAGAACTCCAGCACTCAAGCTCCCCACAAGAAAATTCAATTATGAAGATTAAAATGGAAGAAAAGGTATATTGAAAAAAATATAATTCCAGGAGAGAAAATATTCTGCAGAAAACAGGTCGTGTGAGCAAGGATGCTCATTGCTGTTGAAAAGGACACACAACAAGCACAGAAATCAAAAGCTGATTGCAATCAGCTTCATCTGGGTGCACTGAGTGCAGTGTGTGCTTTCTGAGCAAAAGGCAGCTTTTGATTGTTGACAGCTCCGACATGGCAAAGTAGCAAGCAAGCAGCAGGAAGGGCCTTTATCCTAGCATCTGAATATAAGGAAATGTGCAACAGGAGGAGAATGTGATCCAGTACTGGAAAACACTAGATAACTGCTGCAGTTGCTTCTTTGCTTGCTGGGAAAGCAGAAAAGCAAGAGAGCTTGTTCCCCGAGCAAAGCGACACAGAAGAATCAGAGAAAGCAAAAAGCTGATTGCAATCAGCTTGATCTGTGCACGCTGAGTGCAGTGTGTGCTTTGTGGGCAAAAGGCAGCTTTTGGTTGTTGACAGCTCTGACATGGCAAAGTAGCAAGCAGCCAGCAAGGCCTTTGCTCTAGCTGCTGCAGACATGGAAAACTGCTGCTGGAATGTTTTCAAGTGCTAAAAAATTTTCTAAATTTGCTAAATTCTGCCACTGAATTTTCTCCTAAGCACGGGTGATAAAGGCTACTGGTAACTCTATCAGAATTTGGGGCGTCGAGCATCTTTCATGTCACAGTGGCATGTTTTCTGAGCTTTGTTCAGTGCCTATATGTAGTTCTTCGATGTATTGTACTATATTTATCTAAAATATCATTTCCCATTCTCCTCAACTACCAAAGAGTGTATGTGATGAACAGAGTTGGGTGGTGATGTAGTCTAATGTGGCAGAATCTGAAGCCTTTACAAGGCTCTTTGCACAGCTAAAACTTTGTAAGAAAAGCAGCAACATCTGCAGTGAACAATACAAGTCTGAGCGTTAAGAAGGTGTTTTCTGACCCCTGATTTGGTTGTGACTTGGGGTTGAGAAGCCACATTTGTCTAACATGGGAGATCAAGTCTGACCTCTTCCCACAGGACACTGGGATCCTCTCTTTAATGATTAGCCTACCACACTAGCTGTGTGTTCTAATTTATCCCAGGTATGCCTGGACCTGAACAAAACTGAAAATCTCTGGGAAGTTCAGATGTTTAGCACCTGAAAATCTTACTTTGTTGTACAGAGCTAAAGTTCAGTAGTTGCGTGGCAAAATAGATCTGTCCTAAGATTTTAAGTAGGATTTTAAGTAAGGTGAAAACAGCAACCCTTGCTTTTTCCCTTAAATATTCTTCTTTGTATTCCAGTGCAATGTAGATTTCATAGAAAAGCCACAAATAAGTGTGTGCTTATTCTTAGCTGCCAATTTTGCTAAAGATGAGTAAGACTCACTTATTGCCCACTGAGTACTTTATTGTGGCAACAGCTTATTCATTTTTTAAAGGAATTACGTATTTAAACTGATGAAAACAGAGCCTTGCCAGCCATGACTACAATACATCCTGCTCATAGTAAATCCTGCTCTGGCTTATGTGGGCAGAAGATTGTTCAGGGCATTTTCTAAACAATGTCAGTTCAGTACAGGGACATTCAGCCTCCATGCAAGACTGAAATCTGTACAAAACCCCACTAGCCAGTCTTGTCCTTGTTCTGTTTTACCCACCAGTGACGAGACAGTGCAAGAACTTGGGATGTCTTTTCAGCCCTGTGGCATGGCCCCACAAACCTGATGGTTTTTTGTATAAACCTGATGGCAAAGATGTGCAGGAAATGGAAGCTGGGAACTAGGTCCAGTGGCATCCAGTGCAGAGGTTCTGAGACTGGACTGCAGGCTAGCAGACTTCACTTCCTTCCCTAATGGCAGTACTTTTGAGTGGTACAGTCTTGCTTGTTCAATTTTATTAAGCAACTTCTATTTTGCATCCATTCCCATTTCATAATTGTACTTCTCCATGTACCTCTGACTGGGAGCAAGAATTTTATATAGACAAAAAATTCTCCCCACACTTTCCCTTATGAGTGCTCTAACTGGTGCACAGGATTATTAAAAAAAAAAAAAAATCTGTGTGAGAAACTGTGAAAGTGAATCATAAAGAGAAGAGTGTAAAAGATATTTGAGTTGCAAACCAGTAGAAAGTCTTTGTGAAACACTTAATGTGCACTTGCTATGCTGAGTCTTCAGCCATTAATCCTGTTTGTTTCCTCCTGTAATTGTCCTGATTTATTTGCACATAACCTTTCTTTCTAGTAATACTTCACGATCCAAACCTTTGAAAATTGGGGGTCATTGTCAAGAGCCCTTGCTTTGGATAAGTTACAAATGCATAGCCATTTACAAAGAATATTCCTCCAGTGCAGCATTCCTATATTTCATTGATTCACATGAGGAATAGAAACTTTAAACAGAATGTCAATTTTGTTGCACTGAAATTTAACAGCTCGATGCACTACCATCTGTTTAAGGGAAAAAAAGAATCAAGCTCATGTTAGGGTGTAATGCCATAATAATTCTTTAAATTGTACAGCAATACTGATGGCAGATTCATCCTTTGAGCAGATTGAACTCTTTTGGAGGTGCTGTATTACAGTAAGAATGGACAGAATTATCTGGTCTCTTAAGCAGGAAAGACAGGAAATTTGGTACACGAGAAGAAAGGAAGTCAGAGAGAGGATGCTTAACCACATAGTCAGCAGAAGAGTCAAGGGGAAAATCAGCACATTGGCTTTCCTGCTAAAGGCAAGATAGCAAGCAAGGACAGTAGCTGGTGGATTGTGAAACCAAAACTGCCAGGAGCTGCTGGTACAGTGGTATCACAGCTGCTGTTCAGCAAGTGATGCTGCCTTCCTTATTCTCCTTGTGCTTTTGACTAAATCTCTTTGCTCTCTTTGCATGTTTTCTGGAATGGGGAGCCTTCTATGGCAAGTCATCTTATCACATTCATAACCACTAATGTTTCTACAAATGATACATTTAAAAATGACAGTAACATTTGCTTTTATTTTCTCACTGCTATTCATTTTGCTTGCTGATCTTTTGCAACATAAATCTTTTTGGCTCCCATTTCAACCAAGAACATAGTCCAGCAGTTAGGCTCAGTGCTAATTCACCTCTGCATATCCTCATTATATGTCAGAGTCCAGAGCAAAGGCTGAGGATTATACTTCAGTATTCGGAGTGCTAAGCAGCATAGAGGAATTCAGGGTAGCTAAGAAAGTTTTTTCCCAAAGTGTCATTTATTTGCAATGATTCTTCAAGAAAGTGAAGTAGATAGCAGACAATTAAAATATTTTCCCTTTCTCAAAACTTTTTTCCTGTTGTTTTTCCTTCATTGTTTGGTTAGAAATCAGCATATGGGAATGGGTGCTCAATGTATTACAGCATGTTAAAAGGTGCAAAGAAAGATAAAAGTTAACCAGGGTATTGTTAATATGATACTCCACCTGAGTATTACAAAAGTTAAATGCTGAAAGTTACCTATGTTATCCTCCTATCATTTGCTGTCATCAAGGATCAGACAAGCCATTTATTTAATGAACATGAATATATATTTATTTTGTATTTCTATTCATGAGAAATTATTAACATATAATGGGCATTCTTGTTGTTTCCTTAAATGAAAAATTGTATGAAAAACTTTCAATTGTTCTAGTCTGAAACTATCCAGAAATAAAAGCATCACAGACAAAGAGAATTCATAAAGGAAATAGTAGTAAAAGGGAAAAATACCTTGCAGTACTAAAAACTTTTAGTAGAACTTTGCTCTAAGTGTAGGTGCTAAAATTATGTGTTTATGTTGAAAACAGCTCAACTACCTGAATGCAATCTGCTAGTAAAAGCAGATGTCTCCATGCCCCAGGTTAAAATAATCAGGTAAGAATTTTACAATTACTTTATTACCCATTAGGGGAAAATCTAACTAATAAATACTATTAAAATCTCAGAAATTGTTCTTTAAAAGCCAACAGGTCAGTAGAAATCTGAAGGTGGAAGTGCTGATGCCCTAAGGTACTTGGGACTTGACCTTAGCTAATGGATGGTTACAGGGATGGACTATTCTGGGTTGTGAAAGCTGATGACCTCCTGACTGCCCTACGTGAGAATGTGAAACTTTTAATCATGTAAGAAGTAATAAAGGAAATGGAACCACAACCTTGGCTTCAGGAGGGAAGATGATGGCTTATTTAGGGATCTGTTTGGCAGGATCTCACAGGAGACTGTCCTGGGAAGCAAAGGGACCCAGGAATGCTGGTTGACCTTCACTGATATCCCCGTCAAAGAAAAAGAAAAGTCCATTCTGACACGTGTGTAGTCAAGCAAGTGGGGCAGGCAGCCAGCATGCAGGAGCAGGCTCTCCTGCTGGAGTTCAGAGAGTAGGCAAGCACACGTGGTGGAGAGTACTTGCACCATGGAGCAAAACAGAAACATTACTCTGCATTCACTAAAACACGGAAGCATTTACTAAAGCCAAAGCTCAGCAAGAGTTAACGCTCATAGAGGACACAAAGGGCAACAAAAGGTGCTTCTAGAAGTACATGGGCAGAAGGAAAAATGAGATCCTGCTCCTCAGGGGCCAAATGACTTAGTGACACAGGACATGGGAAAAGCTGAGGTGCTTAATGTCTTTTTGCCTTTGTTTTTTACTGATGAGGTCTAGCCTCAGACACTGAGCACTGAAGAGAACAACAGAACAGGGGAGCACTTCAGTTACTTGGACACAACTAAATCCATGGAGCCAAGCAGGCTGTTCCCCAGGAAGTGGGAGAAGGGGGTGATGGGAACATTTAACATCAACAAAGGCAAAGTCCTGCATCTGGAACCAAATTACCTCATGCCAACAGTAAAGCCTGAGCCCCAGTGGTCAGAAAGCAGCTTTGCAGGAAAGTACCCAGGGGTACCAGAGGAGAAGCAGCAGAGCGTAAGCCAGCCAAGGGCTCTCACAGCAGGCAATGCCATCAGCACTGTGGGCTGTATCCGTAAGAGTGTGCTCAGCAGGTTGATGGGAGGGATTGTTCCCCTCTGTTTGGCATGTGTGACACTGCAGCTGGGAGCGAGACAGCATCTGGAGCATCATGTTCAGTTTTGGGCTCCCCAGTGCAAGAAAGACACGGACAAACTGGTATAAGTCCAGGTTTTGATGTGCAGCCAAGGCTACCATTGGCATTCACAGCTCAGAAAAGTTTAACCCCGTTAGTAATTCAAACACATAATTAACCAAGTGAAACACAGCAGTCCATGATATACAGACCAGGTAAGATGATCTCATATTTTGTGAATCCCAAAGAAACCAAAAAAGATAAAATGGAAAACAGTATACAATTTTTCTTACCCAGAATGAGAGACTAGAAACAGAAAATCATTTACCATCAGCCTGTGCCTTTAGTGCACCAATGGAGCAATTTAATGTGTAAACTAAATATTTTGGAAAAAAATTAGAGATACTAACCATCTTCTAGGTTATTGTTTAGAAACTGTGCTCCTTAAATGAACGTTTGCATTGGTGTTTCAGGAAGCATCAGGGAGTAGGAGGAGACAGCTGGAATGATGTAGAAGCTGGCCTTCAGTGGGATACAGTTCCCTATCTACTTGTCATGATGAAAGACTAACTTGTACTTGAAAACACTGCCTAGTTAATTTTCATGTATTAAAGCTTTAAATAAAGATTTGTATCCTAAAATCCGATGAAAACATTGAGGCCACTGTACTAAAATACATTTTATTAAATACGAAACATTTTTCCTCTGTCATCAATAAACATAGAAGTAGGATCTGTACAGATATCTGTATATTCTTATACATTAATGTACATATGTTTATATTTCTCAGTTCTAATACTTCTATGACATTCGTGTAATGCTGTAACATGTTCAAATTTTCACAATATAATATTAAATATAGTTCCCCAAATGTTGTTATAAAATAAGTTAAACACATCAGCTGTTTTCCTTTGTCTACAGACTTCAGCATCTTTTCCTAATTGAGAAGTTGTGAATTTGTGAGCTACTCCCCATTCTTCTGAAAGATGTCACCAACATCTTCTCCCTTCTGTCTTCTGTCAAAACCTTCTATGAAGTTATAGAAAGGCTTAAAGTCAGTAGGGATGCAGCATTCAGTTCAGGAACAGGCACCTGACAAATTCTTTTCAGTCTCTGCCACTAGTTCTACCACACTTTTCATTTCCATCCCTCAAGTACAGCTTTGCCAGCACAGGGACCTTCCTTGCTTCCTCCAGCTGGACACTGCAAAAATATAAATCTAGATGATCCCTTTCCCACAGGCTGCCTTGTCTCAGACTCCTCAGGTCTGTCCTACACTAAACTCTGGTGCCTGCTACAAATTTCATCTTCCTTTGATACTATAGTTGGAGTTTCTTAACAGACTAAACCTAAATTCAAGGCTCCAAGTGCTAAAAGCCCAGAGCACCAATGATGCAGACCACCACCCTAATCTGAAGGCCTGAAGTAGTTCAGTATTTTCTCTTAAAATCCAGGTGTGTCACTTTTGAATTGACAATTCTGTTGCATTCTGCCAGGGCTGCAGTTCCTCATCTCTTCTGCTGCTGCCTGTGATTTTACTCAGCCTCTTATGTGGGCCACTGTAGCTGCTCTGGCTGGGCATCTTTTCAGCTTCTTGAAAGTTTCTACTGGCAGTAAATTCTTTCTCTTTTCTCCACTACTTTGGGAAAAATGCCTGGTCTGCCACGAGGAAACAGCCAGAGCCAGACCCAGAGCTTACAAAAACCTTGCATTAACATATCCATGAATATGTATTCACATATTTTCTCTGTATCTTGTATATTAATGTATGAAAATGACATTCTGCTTCCATACTCCTTAGTCTTTTGTCATCTACCACCACAAGAGAGCCAACATCTCCTTGCCCATCATCCTTACCCCACAGCCTCCTCGTAACATTTCTTCGAGAATTAACTCCTCAAGAGTGTGGTCTAGTAACTTAAAAATAACCATTCTGCTACTTGTTGAGTGAAAAAAAAAGCCAGAGTCCAGCTTTATGTATTCTGGACATAAATTTTCACCAAAAAGGTACGACGTAACATGGAATTTAGCAAAACTAATTTAACTGTGGAATTAGAAAAATCATTACATTTTCTAAAGCAATGCAAATGAGTATCAGGTTTAATTAAACTGCAGTGATCAAATAAACTATGAAGAAAGAATGAAACACCTACAGTGGATTCAGTAAAAATCAGCTGATCACAGAAGAGTTACTGGCCATTGACAGAACTTTGTAGACTATCTGTTCTTCTGTAAATCAATAAACTGCTCAGTAATTACTAGAATATGTGACTTTGCCAGGTGGCCTCCAGGGAGGACTCATTTCATTCCCACGGACAGCCTGCAACTTCTTTCGGTTCTTCTCAAGCTGTTCTCTCCTCAATTTGTTTTCCTGAGAATAAAAAGATGTGTGAAAAAGAGCTCAAACCAAAACCACCCCCCGCCCCCCAACAACAATTCCACTAACAGGAAAGTTCCAATTCTTGTTATGCCTTTCTTGTGTAAAATGAAAAGAAAGCATGCAATGGAAATTTGCCTTTTGGAGCCTGGCACATCCCTTTTAGAGGTTCAGTCACAGACACTGTACAATGCACACAAGAGGCTGCACATTGGGTGTCATTTACAATTACAGTGACTGTCTCAAGGATGGGCTGGGTTTGTGCACTGTCTAAACAAAAAGCCCAACAAAAGGTGTAGTAGATGTATTGTATTGGTCTTGTATGCAATTAGTCTCATATTAATTACTTCTTGTCTTTAAGAGGATACCTAAATCATAATGCAAAATATGTTGTTCTCCTATAATGAGAACATTAATGCATCATTGTAACTTTCTGTACTTATTAAATCACACTTGTACTTGAACAAACTGGTAATTAACAATTTAATTTTAAACAAAGATATATCTAACATGTTATAAGCACTGCAAGGTTCAAATTCTATTTTCTATTGTTTCAAACAGCAATTGGGCAATTAGGATGATGACAGATAAGCAAGACACTTGCAATATTCTTTTCGTGCCTCATTAACTAACGATTTTCAAGAGACCTGTCATTCAAAAATTAAGTTGCAATTATTTATAATTATTTCTGAATTTCTAATCAGTTCTACATAAAATAATAATTCTTTGCAAAGATGACTGCCATTTCACCCTCAAGAGGACCAGCATCTAAAGGTGCATGTGCATTAGCAATTTAGTACACTGGTGAGTTCTCTATGGGTGCAAGTTTTCCTTGCAGGTTTGTGGTGCACATGGGTGCACATTTATTACTGACTTAAAGGTAGTTTTTCTCTTGGTGGAACCAAGGTTGACCATATGGACCAGAGCACAATTTACAGTGCCCCCTGTGGTGGGTGGGTCCTTGAGCAGCTGGCTTTCTCACACATGAACAGTACATTCATTCCTACGATCAACAACTGGCAAACACATTCCTGGTACTACAGACACAGTGTGGATATGCCCACTTAAAACCATCATCAGCTGTGCCATATCCAACCTTGGTTCTGTCATCATTTGCAGCCCACCAGCCACAGAAGTTTTTTATTTTCACATGTAGGAACTGCACTGCAGTGAAAATACTGCTCCTTGAGGACAGTGGTAAGATAGCCAGTAGTCTCACATAACCCACGATCCTATTCCTCTGGTGAACACCGTACATCCACAAATTCCCAAGAGGTTGGCAGTGTTTGCCTGTTACTCATATGTGAGCAGGGAAACTGTGGCTGAGGGAAAATACTGGAAAATGGATGTGGAAGCATTACTGTAAAAAGGGAGCTTGAGTCAAGTTTTCTCCTGTTTTACACATATATAGCAGTCAAACTACTAATGTGTCCAAAAATTGTAAAAAGCAAAGAACACACTGAAATATCAACCCTATCAATATGATTTTCATCTGTGCCCTTCAGCTCTTTGACAACATAAATCTGAAGATCCAGTTCAGTTAGGAACATTTGGCTAAACAAACACAATAATTCCATGGCATTACTAGTAACGTTGATTCAAAGCAAGGCAAGGTTTGCACGGAAAACGAATGCCCTTTGCTAAAATAAGCAATACAAAAGTTCATCACAAATATTATCTCTCTGTACAAACTGTATCTTTCTGGATTACATGAAGTAATTGAGACAAACTGGGCCTGCAGCACTGTGACATTCTGACTCTTCTCATCCTTCACTTTTGCTTTCTTTCTCCTTTTATATAGATTTCATCAGATGAGCATAACTAGTGGCTTCGGGTCTTTAGAACAAATTCAAGATATTCTAAAATTATTGAAGGGAACTGTTTAGTACCGTAAGAGAAAAGTAGGCTGCATTATCAGTGATATTTTTCAAAAAAGACATCAAGATATGTCAGGCAGTACAGATGAGCTTAAGAAAAATATGCTCTAATGGAATACATATATGATACATGCTCCTGCATCTATAATCATAGAATTATGTTGTATAAGGATATCTATTCCATAAGGACAGGAAAGTGAAAACTCATTAAGAATAACACTTATTGCAGCAGTATTGCAAGCATTAGAGACATTGCATACTACAAAGAAATATGCATATTTTATGTTTATCAAGCACTCTCTACTGAATGAATACGTATTGCACAACAGACTCAAGTATGAAAAACCACAACCAAAAATAAAGCATACATCCACCCAGGACAGGAACGAAAACTGCTTTGGATTTTTTAACTGTGCTTCAGTTTCGAATGTTTGGGTTTGAAGATCCAGTTTTCATTAATAAATCCCAGTAGCAAGGCAAGAATCCTGAGTTAATTTAACTGTTTTTTAAAAGACTAAATTCCAAGTGAAGATCTACTGACCTCCTCCCTGTCTTCAACACACACAGTTTTTGCGTTCTTGTCGTAACTACAGTGCAAATTCTCACAAGATGTAACTGACATAAACATGCCATAGAATAATAAACAAGATGTTATTTGCACTAGTTGAAGAACAGTAACAGAAACAGTGAAAGATTAAATCAATTACTGTAGCTTGTCTTACACCAGATCAACTCAACTGTATGGCTTGATTTCTGTGAAAGTTTCCTACTCAATAGCCTAGTAAGATGAATACATTTTTCACTTATCAAATTGTGGGAAGAGCACATTCCTTAGCAGTACGACTGCTACACAGAAATTGAATTTTAGGTATTACAGAAGACTGACAACATTTAAGAGGAGTAACAATAGCAGCCTTATTTCTAACCTATTGTAATGACAGGCCATGCAAATTTCAATACAGATAGTAATTTCAGAGAGATCTTATTAAAATACATTCAATTAATAACCCACATCAGCTATTTCTAATCCAGAAAAGCAACAAATCCATGGGACTTACCCTTTCTTGATGATTTTAAACAGATTTAGAATGCCAATAATGTCAAACTTCTTCTAAGGCTTTCATCATTACTATGCTGGTCTCTGAGAACTATTTGAGAGCAGCCTTACTTCTCAGCACCTCATGGTAGGTTCATGTTTATCACAGAAAATTGTCAACGTAAATTATCTGGAGATGCTATTCACTTCTATCCACAGTAAACAGGTATCAATATTATTATCTCAGAAATAATGGAAACTAAACTGATCTGTCATTATAAACTTTCTATGTAATTCTTGTCCCCATTCCACTCCTCAGAATAGGTGCATGTCAATGACAAGTGTCAGACACTTGTACTATGCAGTAAGTAAAAAATTATCATTTGTCAAGCTAGATTGGCTTGAAGACTTCTTGGTGACTAGCAAGAAGCAAAGAAACAAGAAACAAAATCATGAGAAGCTTGAATTTCCAGGCAATACTAAAGCATCCCTCCTCAAGATTATCCTTTTTATGTTAGTATTTTACAAGTGTTAATAGCCTTTTTCAGGGCATTTATTTCCAGGCTTAAAAAGTAATTTTCTCTATGCATTTATGCTATCAAACATTCACACGATGACCTCTAAAAGAATAAGTAACAGAGTTTCCATTAACATAAAAGCAGAACACTTCTTCTTTTTTAGAAGAACCACAGTGAGGTTTTTATGTCTGTTTTATCCATGCATTATGGTCAACACCTGTTTCAGGAAAGCTGAGAATGAATTCCCACATTATTTCTGCTGAATGTTAATGAAAACATATTGGAATACTCCTCACTATATCACTCTTACTTTATTTCCCTTAAAAAAAATCCTGATAGTTGAAAGAATACTCTTAAAAGGCTTCCAAATTCTGCCTTCAAATCTGATGCCTATCTACCTGCAGGTAGATGCCATCTGAATTCCCTTGGTAATACAATGACAACTTTACAGTGTTTCTCTCCTGCAGTTCACTAATGGTCTATAATTTTTCTGTCACTGTACAAAGTGAGACAATATTCTGGTCAAAAATGATGACAGAGACATTTCTCAGTATGCTTTCTCATATAAATGTGTGTAAGTTGCAAGACAGCACAACTTCTGAAAGTAAAAATGTGAAGACTGGGCATGAGACACATCAGTCAACACTAGCACACAGACATTGAAAATGGGATAATTTTAGAGGTACCTCTACCAACCAGTTCAGTATTTATTCCATCCTACATTTGCTTATTTCTCATGTAGGCACATGTATAACCAGTTAGATCTGGTCATTCCTCCACGACTAAAATTTTTATTAATAATCCCATTGAAGTGATGACCTCAGGAATTTACACACAGTTTGTATGGGGGAGCCCATCCGCATGCTAGGCAGCATCCTTCACTCCCAAAAAAGGGATAATTTTTTTACCTTCATACAGAGTCCAGGACAACAAGGAAGTCAAATGTACAATGAGATGTAACATTCTTGCTTTGGTACAACTAAGCTGATTAGGATAGTCTCAGTAAGCAGAGCATACCAGGGCAGTGCCTTAGTTACTGCTCAAAGCATAGTACTCTCTACCATGGCAATCAGGAATATTGACCAAGCAAGAAATAACCTAATCTCAGACATTAATCATTTGCTAAACTGAGCTGAAAATCTCTTGACAATGGAGATCAGAAAAAAATCTTCTTATTAGTGATTACAGAAATGAGAGGCATTTCAACAGGGGACCAAGTCAAACATCTTAAAAGATCTAAATCTAAGACTAAAAAAGTTTGGAAACAGAGAGAAGGGAAAACATGCAGGCTCTTGCTGTTTAGTGCAACTGTGTATTTCTGAATTAGCCAAGTAAAGGATGACTGTCCTCTAAACCTGTCCCGCACCTGTACAGCTGCCTGACTCACTTCTCATCTATCTGCCTCTCAGTCCTGAAAAAAAGAGAAAAAAAAAAAAACTATTGACAGTAAAGAGGAATTCCTGTAAGGATCTTAATCCAGCTGTGTTGCAAGACCGTGTTCTTAAAAATGGCAACAGAGATCATATATACAAGACATGCCAGAAGTCACATGGAAGAGAGACAACAGAAGAAACACTTTCTAACTAAAAACCCTTGACAGTCACTATGAAGACTGTGTCAAAGTGTGGGGAATTGAAACAAGTTCTTCTTTAACTGGCAAGTCACATACCTTCAAGAAAACAACATGCTAAGAATATTAGTGATCTCTCTTCTAGTTTGTCTTTCTGCAGCAAGGAAAATAAACCTGCCTTATTTTTGGGACTAGAGTACTGGATTAATCTACTGCTTTACAACTGGGACACTGCTGTGAGAAAAATATAATTGGGAGCATCAGAGTTCCACCCTTTCTCACAAATGGAAATCATCTTGAACCTCACTGCAAGTGCTTTTGTCAGTTTTGAGGATCCAAGTCTCCATTTTCAATGCTTCGTTGAATGTACACGCACTGACTTGCAGCTCGCAGTGCTGTTCAGCTTTGCAGGTTTTGTGCCCTGGCTAATTGGCCCTCAGAGATGGTTGCTCCTGATATGGAATGATAAAAAAATGAAGAATAATGGAAATTGAAAACTCTATGACATATAGACAGGGAGAATGTATTTCCCATGTATGCCAGATATCAAGTGCATCACACTTCAGCAAAATTGTGCTCACAAATTCTGGGGGACAAGCAATGTAATGTTGCCACCATCTGGCTTCTCTCATAACAGCACAACACTCCATGAGTATTAAAATACTCAAGTGCTCACAGTCACTACTACATCAAATGTTTTGGTTTTGACAAAAGTCAAAAAACCCTCAAAACCCAAACAAACATACCAGCCATCTTTCATATTCCTCCATAGCCTTTTCACTTTTTTCTTCCTCCTTTGCCTGTTGCATTTTTTGCCTTCTTTTCTCTAGGAATTTTTCTAGTTTCTTCTTTTTTATATATTGTTCCTTCTTTTTATTCCTGTGTAGTGAGAGAGAAGGGCTAGAGGTCATCGTGTACAGATTAAAAGCTGCATCTGTGACTAATTAAGTAAATTAGTCAAAGTATGTATTTTACACTTTTAATAAAAGATTGAGAATATGTATTTAAAATCTTCCATGTCCATTTTATTATGTCATCAAGGTATAAATTAATCTACTGCTCTATCTATTATGGCATCACCTTTTCTGTACTTTGTTCTCCCTTATTTAGTATCATAAAAAAACCATTCGGAACTTCTGTAGGTAACTGTAAGTTGTGCGTTGTCTGTGAAAACTCTTGGCTTGGAAAACTAATATAGACTATCTCCAGCAGATACATCTCATTTCCTTCTTCCTACATCTGTATTCCTACATTGTATTCCACTAAACTTTAAAGATTTACCTTCCTTCCTATGGCTTAGTAATGAAGCATGAAAATAACCACATAAGACACACTACTACTCAATGAATTTTCTCATTTGCTGTATCTCTCCCTGGGCTTAGTTAATATCCTCTTGGGGAGGAAAGCAACTAAATTAATACACTGAAGGGAGCTACACAGCTTGTTTTCACTGTTAGACTTTGTCTCCACTGGGAATGAAGAGTCTGATCCCAAGCATTCCATTGTCTTCCAATTACAAGCACATCAAGCATTTACAGAAGACCTATTACATTTATAAGCAAGGATTTTGGAAGCTATGATACAGCAAACACAGTGGAGAAGTACCATTTTTCAACTGCTGATACACTGACTCTCCTCTTCTCTGCAACTAGGTCCTCTTCTGTCCTCCTCCTCATTCTTTCAGACTGTTTTTCCTTCCTGCTTTGCTCTCTTAAATATTCCAGTTTTCTTTCTTTCCATTTTTTGAATGCCTAAAGACAACCACAGATCCATGAGAAATCTTCTCTCACCTTTCTGTCAATACTTCACTAGTCTATTCTGTGTTATTATTTTTTGTAATTTCTACACATTATAATTTTAGAATATTTGCTGCGTAGTATTGCTCAGGAGAGGGCATCACTATACCTAAAAATAATCTTATTTTTCCAGTAGGTAATAGTTAATTGCTAATGTATTTCTATAAAGTTTATTTTATGCTCTGTTAATAGACTCCATATAGAGACGCCTGTTTGTCTGCAGGGGTAAATATTACATATTTCTGACAGAAAAAAAAATTAATACAAGCTTCCTTCAAAAACTAAGCATGTCTAGATTTAAGATTCTAGTTCATTTCCATCTCTTTCTGGATTAATCAAAATTATTTTTTACCAACTCATGAACCACATTCAAATACACATTTATGTACATATTTCACATCACCGCTTGTGCTGCTTCTGTTTTTTCCTTATTCTGTTCTGCTGGTTTCTTTTCCTCAAGTTCCTCAAGTTTTTTTTTTTCTCTTAACTTCTTTGCTTCTTTCTCTTTCTTTTTTTTCCAGGCTTCATAACATGCAATTGATTCTTCTCTTTTAAGTGCTTCTTTCTAGATTGGAAATAATAGTCTACATTTAAATCAATGTCAGTATAAAATTCTAAGTGAAATACCATGTTTTAAAGTTACTGCTAAATGGAGCAATAAAGAAACAGAAATTGATTTGCTGACAACATTGCAAATATTACAATTAAATTTTAAGCATATATAGTGGTTTTCTTCTATGCCCATTTTTAATTTAATTGAATGAGACGAACTACTCCTGCCAAGTATGTATAGAAGGATATGAAATAAATGTTAAGTACTTAGAAGTGAAACATATTAAATGCTTAAAAGCCAAATCAAAGAATGTGCATGATACTGTTCAAGATAAAGTCCTCTGTAGGTAAGCATCTCTTGAGGCAGGGAGTGAATGCCTCATGTTCTCATGCACAAAACAAAACTTAGCACCTTAACAGCTGAGCATCCCAAGGTCTTTGTAAAATAACCTGAAAATTAATCTAGGAAGCACACTTCTAACACACCTTATGTAAATATACAGGGAAGCATTGGACAGAGAGTGTACACAAACCTAATAAGCAGGACATGCCATTTACTGTCTCACATCACCTTGTGCTATTTGGAGAAAACCAGATACCTTACAACACCACAGGGATGCACTTAGGCAGGAAGCACACTTCGAAGAATCAGTTTGTCAACTCCTTTTTAAACAACAATGTAAACAAACCTTTTCAGTATCGTTCCTTAGAATTTCAGCTTTCTCCTTTTCACTTCTCTTTAATTCCAGTAAAAGGAGCTTTTTCTTTTCCAACCAGTTCTGTAAGAATCATTAAAATATTTTTTAAGTCCTTTTAATGTATCGGTAAAGAGCAGAACCAATATAATTACCACAAAATTACTCTTAGTTCTTCCATGTGCTAATTAAATAAGCATCCCATGTGGAAAATGAACCTGTTTTTAAAACATGAACATTGTGATCAAAAAAATCCAAGGTTCTAAAATCACAGCTACGAAAACTAAAAAAGCATAAAGGTCTTTTAATAAGATCTGCCTAGAAACACCAACAAATATGTAAGCATTAATCAAAATTAAATAGAAAAATGGAATAAAGATTCTAATCACTTAGCGTATAAGAATATTATTTACATTTGTTGTCTCTCTTGAAAATACCTATAATTAAAGAGAATAAAATCCTAAAGAGAATAAAAAATGGGAGAAGTGAGACTTCAGGCACCCATAAAAGGTTATGAGCCATCTGCAGAATCAGGCTTAGATTTTCAAGAATTAACTGTATATTTGGTATGCAGCTCAAAGATAAAAATGGAGACTATTCTACTTTCAAATATAAATATGGATTTGAGGGTCTAAAATTTGCTTTAGGACCATAACGAGTATTAAAAACACATACCAATATGAACGGTGCCTGTTAATGAGAGTTGTTCCCACACAGATTAGTAAAAATCTGTTGAAACCTGGACAATAATTGCTGTGAAATTCTACAAGAAATTTACATAGATTATTCTTCAGAAAGAGTACAGGATTTGTTATCACTTTTCCTGAATGGCATTTGAATAGACTACATCAGGGAAAAAAATCCAACAACTGTAAGTACACACTTACTTATGTTAAACATGAAGTAGAAATAGTGGAAAATATGTGCCTGAAAATAGTCTGACACAATAAATTATGAATCACATAAAAACATTATGTCCCTTTCATTGAGCTTTTTGTTCATAATATGAGGAAAAGGTATAGCCAACAGAATAAAAGGATTACTAGACCTGTAAGCCAATGAAAGGAATATAGTAAAAATATTGATTCCAAGAAAATATGAGATGTTGATCCCTGTATCAGGACCTTTGCACAGCTGCACAATTTTGTTTGTTGGTTTGTTCATTTTTAAAATCTACCTGAAAAACAGATGCCCTTAAATGATCTACTTTGCTGAATTCTGGACTTTTTCTCTGCATGCTTTTATCCTCCAACACCTTTAATGATCCCAGATACCAAGATGAAACAGGTGAAGTTGATGGAACAGCTTTCCCCTTTCTTTCTAAATGCACACAAGTTGTAGACCTAGGAAAATACCAGGACACAAACACATTAATGACCTTTCCATTTATTGTACCTCATACCAAGTATTGTTCCTCTTATTTCCATGCATACCAGAAGTGACTGTGATTCTTTTTTTATATGCACTTGACTGGGAACTGGGGAAAGGAAAAAGAACTTACCTTTTTTAAGTTTACAAATTACTTACACTTTCATCTTAAAAACACTTTTTTTGGAGCTGTAAAGACTCCAGTAACACACTCATCAGAGACACTGGCAAAAGATTTGGGAATCTGATCAGACATAAATCTGAGCAAGGGTCACAACAACACGCCACATGCACTAAACTGTTTTCCACAGATCGTCAGAGGTTGCCAGCAGAAAAGACAATGCTGCAGAAAATGAGAGGGGAGCAGCATTGTCGGGCTGCTTACAAGCATCTTAAATGGTTCAGAACAATACCTGGCATTCTTCTCTTACCTGTCAGATAAAGAAGCCTTTGGGTTTTGTAGAACTCTCTCCTTTTTTTCACTAAGCTTCTAAGAAACACAGAAGAAAAGTAAAGTTATAGGTCTCTAAAGCAACAGATCAGGATGGAACAGGTTTTTACAAGCTAACAAGGACACTGAGAATTGGACTCAGCCCTTGTGAGCCTCTTCCAAGCCAAGATATTCCATGGTCTCATGATGTTATAAAAACAGGCAAGAAAAACACCCTAATGAAGAAATGGTACAGTAGAGTATGAAAGTAAGGAAAGGAAAAAAACAAAACAAAACAAAACAAAACAAAACAAGCTCCCAAACCAACCAACCAACCAAACTTTCAAAATGCCTGTATCATTTTGGAATGGCAGCTACGAATGTTCATTTATTTGTATTATGTAAAAATACAGTCAATAGTTTAGAAATAATAAAAAGCAAAAAGAACACAGCTGGTTTATTCTATAAACACTCTTTTAAGTCTTTTGAATACTTAGCTTTAATAATTACATGTATCTACATATTTCCTTTTTAGGACAAAACATAGAGTGCTTTGCATCTTATCCATTATTCAGGTCACACATGGATTCCATCCTCTGCCACCACACACTGCTCATTGCTATCTAGTTATCCTCACAATAGAAATCCGACATTTTCACTTTGAGAAGGGTACTTAAGGCTGGAAAACACATTTCAATACCTTTATCTGACTTAAATAATTTGTGGAAAAGGTATTCCTTACATCTGTCATAAAGCTATACAGAATTTATAAGAGCCTTGGCTCTAGAAACCAGATATAAATTCTCAGCTTTCCAGACAGTGTTCTATACATTCAAGATACCAACAGCAACTTTACAAAACTCTCCACTGTGCTTCTAGGACATTGTTCCAAACAACAGTAAACTGTGCATGAGCAATACCTTGACAGAGTTCTTGGACGTGCTCTTTGCCTCCCCATGCTCAGACTGATCATTCACTGACACCTCCTGCATTGTATCAGTTATTATCTGCCCTTCTGTTACTTTCATCATTCCATCTGAACTGTCAACAGAAGGGGATTTCCTACCATTGTCCTCCAGTTTCAAGTCACTGGTGCTGACAGTCTTCTGATCTTGATCTAAAGGGAGAAAAAAGATTGAGAGGACACATTAACAAGAACTTCGTTGTTTTTGAGTATTTTTTTTGCACAAAATGTATTTCTAGAAAAATCATCTGTCTGTGAAATCATCTGTCTACTAAGTTTTATATAGTATAATGTAGTTTCTGTATACCTCCTTCTAAGAACAATATACTAATAAGAACAGTATTGTGTTTTCAAGTAAGACTGGAGTAGCAACTGAATCTTGAACTAATGTTAGAGAATGTGAGAGCAAGACAAAGGCAAAATTTTCCATCTGCCTTATCTGGCTCTAGGGTAGAAACCAAAAGCAAGAATCATTGCAGTCACACCAAGAGCTCTTCTGACATCTAGCAAACTCCTAAGGAAGTGTGCCAGTTAACACTCTGGGTAACAAATACTGCTCTCACTGTGTGGTGTTCTTCAGGGGTGTTGGACACAAGAGTGAATAACTGAAAAATTCGGCAGTGGGGATTTAAAGAAAACATCACCTCAATCTGAATGTATGCCTAAATTGTTATTTATGAAACACATTATTAATAAAATTTAAAAAATATTTTAATCAGATTTCAAGTGCCACTAATGCAGCAATCTAAACTTGTAAAACAATTCAGACACAAGCCAAGAATGCCCCAGTAAAACCAAATTAGAAGTCTTCCACTAATTTCCATAAAATTCTTCAGAACCAGAAATTTTGGATGACAAATTAACTACAAATTACCTGAAGAATGGAACACTAATGCCCATAATCTAAGAAATTTACCCTAAATTTACAGTGATGAAACTAAGTTCAAGGTAACAAGAATTCTGAATTTATTTAATTTTAACCAATACTGCAGTGTGTCGTTGCACTACTTTGATTCACGCTAAGAAAAGGAGTAGTTCAGCTTTCTTTCTGCCAGTTTAAAACTACACAGCCACAGGAAAGAGAGGTGTCTGCACATTCAAATACCTAGTATTTTGGTGCCATCATGTGGAAAGGAGAAACAAGCTGATACCTTTAATTATATTCTACCAATTGCAAAGTTGTAATTTTCCGTCACTGGTAATGACCAGTCATAAACTTATCTCAACATCAAACAGGACAAATTCCTCTCATATTAGGAATCAGATGAAATATATGAAGTCTTTTGACATATATAGTCAATTAGCAGAATTCCAAATTCTCCTTTGTATATTAAATATAAATTAGCTATTCCCATAATGAAACATTCAAGTTTGGTGGGGGGGTGTTATGTGTTTGACTATACATCCAAAGTGTGTCAGTATCTTCAAAGTAAAAGATCATTTGAAGTTTTATCTTTGAAGTAATGAGACATCCACCATTCAGAAATGTTTTGGGTACAGCTCGTTTTCTGACATTCTGCTACATTACAGCTTCACCTGGTCACAGAAAATTAATTTCATGACCTTTCCATTAAAGGGTACATGGATGCTGTGGACACTATGCCAATCCAGCTTTCTGTGCCATGCACACACTGAGGAGGCATCTTGGCACCCCCCTCATGCCTTCCATGCACGTGCACTGATGGACAGCTGGCCTTTAGGCACCTGAACAGCTGTTCTTACATCTTCTGAAAGGAAAACCAAACAACAACCTCCTGCTCTTGGCCCACGCTGGTTCAGTTTACTCCCCAGCATACAGAGGTTGTGTATTTGTAGAAGCTTTGGCTGCAAATCAAAGCATATAATGGCTAACACAAAAAATAACCCAAACTGAAATGCTAAAATACTGTAACATGGCTAAGCAGCAACAACATTAAAATACTTTCTTTTCACCTGATACTGAAGCATTTCCTTTTTTGTGCATCCGAGGCTTTGCTTTTGGTTGGTTTTCCTCTTGATTTCTTTTTTTATGTAGTTCATTAATAGGCAAGTCATCACTTCCACTATTATCACACAGTACTTCATTATTTTTTCCAATATTATCCTCATTTTGACCTTCTACACATCTTTCTTTGCCATCTTTTCTGTCATTCTGAATGTTTTCACCTTCTAAAACCATTATTTGCTGAAGCTTCTTTACATGAAAGGATAAATTCAAGTCATCAGCAGCTTCATTTTCCAAATCTACTGCTTTTTCTGAAGCATCATCATTCAAGAGAGGACTCCCAGCAACAGATCTCTCAGTGCTTGCAGAACTTGAATTACTTTCAGCAAGTTCTTTCCCAACATCTGCAAAGAGCACATTACTAACTTGCATTTGACACAAGTGAAAAAAAAAAAATGCAACACAGAACCTGTACCTTCTACAACTTAATACTATTTTTCATGTAACACCCTTCTGACTTCTGAGCATTTCTTTCTGTCTCTCAGATCTCAGCTAAGTCACCGAACTACAACCTTATTCTACTTCCTTTCCTGTCATCTATTTTCATCGACCCAACCCAAAGAAAAATATTCACTCGTTAATTCATTTCTGCCATGCAATTTAAAGCTCTTCGAAAAAACAATGTCTCAATGCCATAGGAAGTGGAGCAAGTCATCAACAACAAAGCTGGGTATGTTTGGTATTAGAATTTATCCTCCCTTTCCTTCTCTTCACTTCTGCCCCATTTAAAGTCTACGAGAAGATACTCAAAGCAAGTATCTTCTACAATGCTAAGGTTCACATGTTTAACAAAAATATTTATCTTCCTCTAGCCTGGTATTGCCAATTGACCTAATTTCAGAGTTCAAATGCTTGAGGAAGGTGACAAAAGAATGTCATGATAGTAAAATAATGCATTTACTGTTGGAGACCTGTTAAAAGATATTTCAGGTGTGACTGAAAATCAGAGGAAGTCCTTTTAAAAATAAAAGACCACATTTAACATTCCTATTTTTCTTAAAATTTAGTGCCATGCTAGCAGGAAGAAGAGTCATTTGGCCACTCTTGTCATTTGGCCAAACATAAGCACTAGCAAAAATCAAATGCATCCTGCTCCAAGAAAAACAGCCAGATCAAACCTATTCTTGGTTTACATACACTGCCAGGCAAGTGAGCTCTGCAGCCCTTATTCACTGATTGTCCAGACTGGGAAACCGGTAAGAAAAAAACATTGCCTTTCTCTCTGCCCATGTCCACTTTCATTTACAGTGCTGTGCACTACTGTCTCATCCAGGTGTCAAGTAAACAAGATGGCTAAGGAGGAGAACTAGACACCACAATGGTAGGAACCAGTGCAGAGTGTGTGTGATCTAGCAGGTTGGCACCTCTGCTGATATCATTGGAATGCTGCTGCTAACTTGGCAGAGGAGGATGCAGTGCTTTAAAAGCTGTTAAAATATGAAATCTTGGAACACTAAATCATATAACATATAAAGATTGTCTAGGCTCTAGTAATGAGTTAAGAAAGGAAGAACACCAGAAAAAATACTTAATTCTGTTTTACCATTTAACATGTCATCTTCATCACTTTCAAAGTCGTCTGAATATTGATCTCTTTCCTCGTTTGTTGCATAATCAGTAATTGTTTCCTGTAGCTCATCCTGAAATGGCTTCACAAACAACTTTTAAAAGGGAAGATTCACTTGTTCAAGTTCAGCATTAATTCTCCCCTCCCACACGTATATAAGTAAAACTGACCAACAGAGCTAAGCCCATTTAATATACAATTATTGTGCGGCACAGTGCTTCCATTCTATCTCAATTCCCCTAACAGATCTGCATCAAAAAAGTCCCCAAATCTCCATTTATTTATTTATATTTCATCTTCATAAGAAATGTATTTTGCAAATCACTTTTCCATTTTTGGGCACTTACGATGTATCATCATGTGACACTTCTCTTTTGTATGTTTTGATCGGCAAAAGCACAGGAGGAAGGTCTGTAAGAGTGGGTGAGCACGGACGAGCTCTTCACTGCCGCAGGACAGGACCCTGAAGCAGGTGGCAGGTCCAAAACAATGGAACAAATTTACATATTTTGGACTCTGCTGCAGGACATCACGGACACACTACATATACGTAATTCTGAAGGACACTGGCCTTAATCACAGATTGTAAACACATAAAAGAAATGCACCAGTATTTCCAGATTCCAGACCCTGAGCCACAAACCACGAGGAGCAGTGACGCCTCCCAGGCCCCCGCGGGTGGCGGGGCTGCTCCCTCGGCCCTGCCGTCAGGGACGGGGCCGCTCCCAGCCTGTGCACGGGAAGCGCGCCGCTCCCGGAGTCCTTACCGAGGGCAGCCTGCTTCCCTGCTTTCACTTCCAAAGCAACGCGGATTTTTGTGGCTGTGCTGCCTGCAACACCGATTTAACGTATTCCCAATGGCAGAAACCTGCTCGCAGGTCCCGTTCGTCAGCGGTGGCTTTTCCCTGCCCCGCCCCTACCCGTCCCCGCCGTGCCCCGGCCGCCGCCGCTCACCTGCAGCCCGCAGTCGGCGGTGCCTGCCCCCGACATGGCGGAGATATCTCGCTGCCGCCTCGCAGCGCCCGCGGCCGCCGCCAAGCCCTCCGAGAGCCCTGGCAGAGAGCCTCGGGAAAAATCCCTGGCGGAGAGCCCCCGGGAGAGAGTCCCGGGAAAGAGCCCGGGGTCGGGCCCGGCCGCGCCGCACGCCCGGTCCCTCCTGTCGCCCGGCAACGTTGGGCCGCGCCGGTGATCGCCTTCATTATGTCACCGGCGCGCCACTTCCTCAGCCGGGCCAAAGCCGCCCTGCCAGGATTCATTATTGATGCCCGTGCCCTGCCAGGACTTATTATCGATGTCCCTGTCCTGCAAATAACCCTGTTCCCACAAGGAGCCTATCCATACATCCATGATGCTCGTACCAGGGCTGACACACGTTTGTCGGCCGTTCTTTCAGTCAGGTAATTGACCGAAACCTTCCTACTTGGGATGTAGGAAGCTTTCCCTAAAAACATACTCATTTTAGTGGTTTCTGGAATACAGATCTCATAGCACCTGTGTGTAGGCATGGAGAAATTATAGTGGCATAGAAGTAAATTGCTTGTGCTTGCACCTTCTAATACTCCAATTTTTATTTCCCCGCAGCGAGGTTGTGCGATCCACCTAGCGAGCAGCAGCCGCAGTGACCAGACACTTTGTAAGCAGCACACGTTCCTGCAGAGCTGGTGTCCTAGAGGTCATCTGTCCCCTGTAAGGGCCACGATGAAGGCACCTGGATCCCAGGGTGCTCTTGGAATACCAATCTTTTCCTTGCATCAAAGGAAAGCTGTCCACTTCAGGACTGTTTACAGACATTTCTATTCTTCCTCCAGTTTAAATGCTTCTGATCTCGCCTTTCTAAAATCAGACTAGTGCTCCAGTTGTCTTAGTGATAGCAAAGAACTTCTGACGTTCTCTAAACTGGTGTTGTATTTGTATATATTAATCTTCCCCAAAATGCATTGCACTGTTGTAAGTTGTGCAGGAGAAAATCTTTCTGACAGAAACAGGGAAAGAATATGTAGGACAGAGCCCAGAGCCTTAGGACTTGTTTTCCTCTTGTTTATTTATGTAGAGTTATATATTAAAAGCAGTGCAGTTATGCAAAGGCCACAGCACACCTTGGGGGAAAGAGGCCTTGAGTTCTAACAAGTAACCTTGGATTTAAACTATTATTTGCCAATGATTAATTTATGTTTAGGTATCATCTGTAAGAAACTCCTTGCTTTGTTTACCTGTGTTTATTTATAGCCAAATAATGCTTG
Source organism: Hylia prasina (assembly GCA_013397195.1). NCBI lineage: Eukaryota > Metazoa > Chordata > Aves > Passeriformes > Sylviidae > Hylia > Hylia prasina. Next base: position 31,475 of record VYXD01001540.1, read on the forward strand.
ATCTGCTGATTAAGCATGGCATTTATTGAGAGTTATGCTTAATGCACAAATTTTTTACTATTTTTTTTCCACATGTGAAAATCTTAAATTCGAATCTGTGCTATTCCATCTCTCTGTGAAGGTGAAAGGTGAAACTTGACGTACTTGTTAAGAATTTAAAAAGGAAGAAAGAAGAAATGCATAGATTCTTTTCCTAATAATATTAGTGATTGCTGTTGAGGGCTAAATTATATATCCCTGTTACAAACCACTGAGATGCACATTTTATTAAAATCCAAAAGGTGGCAGCAAAATATTCTAAAATTAAACAATTGGTTCTTTTTTTTTCCCAAATGTTCAGTTTATCCTAGTTTATTTTATATTACTGACAATGTTTATGGGATTTTTTTGAGGGACACTATTCATTTAGCATTGCATACACTGAAGAGAAGGAAGATTCCTTCACAATTTAAATTATTGTGTTATTTACATGAGTCAGACAACGGGTCCTCATATCACCTGTATTATTAAATATTCAATGCACTGAGTTGGTTGGATGCAGGAAAAAAAAATATCAATACTGTCAGCACTGAAGAACTCAAAATGCGTGAGGATGTTTTTTGTCAAAACACATGAACATCAGGTCTGCATCTTCTTGTCTTACCTGAGGCAAAACTCCCATCAAGACCCACTGAGGTGCATGGGACTTAAGCCTAAATCTGAATCTAGTGCTCGAGTATAAGAGGCTTACTTAAAGAAACCCCCAAAAACCAATACCCCAAACATGGAGGTTTATTGAGGACAAAACCCAGAAGATTTTATGGTATGAAAATGATCATTAACATCTGTTTTTTAGTTAGTAACTGACTCATATGTCACAAACGTAAATTGTATGTTTGAAGGTGAAGTTGCTCTTTCTCTCTGGAGTAGACATGGAGCATTGAGAATACGGCTCTAAATGATCCCAGCAGTTATATTCATTTGGATAAAATAAACTTAGAGGTAAATTTTATTCTGCTGACCAAATGTGTATGAATGTCCTCCATGCCCAGAACCTTAAAAAAAGCACTTTTTAAAACAAGCATCATGATGCAGTGTGATTACCATCTTCAGGAATGATATATTCAGAGAGCAGTCAAGTATGATGAGGTTTTTGGATGCCTAGTTTATATGCATATAAACCACTGCCATAAGTGGTTTATTTTATCAATGTGTCTAGAGTCTGTAAGACAGGTTTTGGGATTCCTTCTGAACACATGACACATAGGTTAAAAATTCTAAAATCATATCTAATAAGTCACTTTAAGTCAAAATATATAAAATCTCTTACTGGAGGGAAATGTTGTGCTTGCTTTGGTATTCCTTCCCAAAGTCAAAAGTTGCTTGAAAGGACATTTAATGCCATGCCAAAATCTCTGAGTTGGTGTATATTCCTGCAGAAAGTGATTTTTGTGTTGGTTGCCAGGGGCTTGGCTCATAAATGACTGTTCCTGTTCTTGACATCAGTGGGAGTTAGACATCAGCTACAAGTGCATCTGGCTCTTAGACATTGCACATTTATTTGTTTAGCAGAGTAACGAGTAGTTTCAATCCTAAACAACAGAACATAGGGGTCACCATTGCAGACATTCTTAAGCACAAACATTAGGAGTCATTGTGCTCACATTTTCCTCCCAGTTCATATGAAAGAGTCTATTACAATGTACCATGTTTTGCAGGGTTATGCCTGTCCTGCCAAAATGTACTGTTCTTATGCTTGTCTTGAAATGCAACAGAAATATAATCAACTTTGAGCATCAGATGGAAATCCCTGTTGTCATCAAATTAAACCTCTCACTTTTACATTTTGATCTGATTTGTAAGTAGTTAGAGAAGATGCTGTCAGGGGAGGAAGGTAAGCAACCCTGGCTTAGCAGATTGTTGTTCTCAGGCATTCAACCAGGAAAGTTGAATTTGATAAAATTAATACATACAAAAACATAGATATTGAAGGAACAGACTGAAAACTGGAGCAAAAGAAAGAAGAAACTAGGATGAATAAACTCACAACTACATCACTTACATGGAAGTTTATGAATACATCTGTTCTTGACTGGTCAATTTATTCCTGAGCATTAGACTTAGAAGTAGCAGATGGAGGTAGATATCCCAAAAGAAAAAAAAATATCCTTGACTTTTTAAAGTTATTTTAGGCTTTATTTTTTTAAGCTGTCTTTTTTTTTTGTAAATAGTACTTCTGATTTTAAGGAAAAGCATTGGAACACAGAGGAATGCGACAGCTGTCTCGGTGTTGTGCTTGGTCATAGTAACAAGGCAGTGAACTTTTCAAACAGAGCTTGTTTGTGTTGGTGGCAGCAGATTAGACTTCCTGTAAGCGGAGTCAGAAAATGCAAACCTTTTCATGTCAAGTGGAGTCATTTTGTGTGCAAATGAGTCAAGCTACTGGTGTCTCTTGTATATGGATACATTGTTTTAAAGTCTTGCAGCTGTGAGCTCCGGTTAAATAAACACCTTTGAGAGAAACCTGGCAGACCTGCATTTGCTTGAAAACACCTCTCACTCTCGAAATATCTCTATGTCTAATGTTGTATTAATGCTGTCAGGAGAAGCCAACAGCTGTTAAGTGCTGAGTAGTAACTCACTTTAATGCTATGGCACATTTCACAGAGAGAGGAACCACACTTGTCAGATCATCACCTGCGCATTTGAGGAGTATCAGGGCTCCAAGCTGCTGCCACCTGAAGGATCACCAGAGAGCCAGACGTAGGACTTTGGGTTAAAGACTTGAATAATGTCCTGCAGACTTCCAGCCCCAAGGGAACAAGAAGTCTGACATCATAAAAATTAATCAGAGAAAATGGATGCAGTAAAAGGCCAAGTTAAATTGCTTTGTGGTTAGAAAGATTGGCTGGCTAATTCTCACTGACAATAAAAATGTCTTCTTCTGCTCTTTACATCTATATTCCTCCCTTGTCTCTTTTTAATTTTTGGTGCTATTCTAGTTGGACTATGGCAAGAAGATTTAAAGGCGAATAAAGCTGTCTGGTCTGATTTTTCAACCATTATCCTAATGAAGATAGAGCTTGACAATGCAAGTAGCTTCAACAAGTAAAGATGAATGATTACCTTATTCCAGTGTAGCAAAACAAAGGCCCATTGGAAGCACACTGAATGTATCACTTACTCTTTTTAGATTTATAACTGACCATATAAGATATTTTTATATCTTTTGAATGCATTGATTTGTCTATCAGTATACCTATAAGAACCTTCCATATCTGAGCACTTCCTAGTCTTGAAGGGAGTTACCAGCTTTCCCTGCTAGACTGCTGAGACAGAATTATTATTCCCCTTTTGTATATGTAGAGAGAGGACTCAGAAGCTGTGCTAGTGACAAAAGGCATACAAAAATTTAATGGTGGTGTAGCTGTGGAGGATTTCTATCATGCCTGTTTTGCAGTAACTTATACCCTTAACCAGTGAAGAAAATTCAGATGTCACATGATAACTTGCCCATTAGAAGCAGTGATGCAGAAGCAGAAGAATCTCAAGAACATCTGTGGTATTTCAGTACTTGATAAAAGGTTTAAGCATTTGCTAACAGCTGCCCTTTGTGGTTCTCTTTTTTTAGTAAAAGAGCTGTTGGAGAGCAATTTCTTTTCAGCTTACACTAGAGACAAGGTATGATTCTAAGATAACATAGCAGAAAAAGCTGTAACATCAGACCCACACCTGAACAAATATATAGATAAATGTAGCATCTAGTTGGGCATTTTCTATTTTTGCTTTAGTTCATAAATGGGTAGGTCACTATTATCTCGTAGATTGGAGCCCTGGTTTCCTTAGCTTCAAATGCACTGTACTCAGCTGCTCCTTTCAAGAGAGTGGTGTTAAGGAAGCACACTGACACATCCTTTTCCCCTTTCTGGGCCATCCAACATGTCCACTGCTCAGGGCCAGGGCTGCAGGTTGAGCTCTACACCAGTAACACCAGAGAAATCTACAAAATACAAGCTCCAGATTTTGTACAGTTCCTATGGAGACCACGATACATTAGGATATTTTTATTGTGGATTAAAGATTATATTGACTTTCCCATTATTAATATTTCTATGTACCCTTATATCATCTCTGCAAGGGCTATGGAAAGAACATTTCATTCAGACTTGTGAATGGAAAGCGTTGATTAATCCCAGCACTTGGAAACAAATAATCCAAGTTAGTAATCTGGAACATTAAATCAAGCCCTGTATTTGCAAAGGAAGCTTAACAGTTCATCTTTTCTTGTTCTTCATGTTTCCTTCCTTCCGTCTTGTGACTTAGTTTATAGCCCCTGCAACTGATTTAAAATTTTGCAGCTGCTGAGATGACTTGGATTCAGTTTAACAGCAAATGTCATCAGCCTGGATCTGGGCTTCATGTGATCTTTTTCCATTTCCTATTTCTTTTCAAACTGATTTGTCACCAGTTTAGGGGATTATCTAAAGCTAACCTAAGACCAGTTCTCTGTGCTCTTCAGCCTGTTTTGTCAGAGGTAAAACCTGATCAAAAACTAATGGGAAAGATGTGAAGGATGGGAGAAGTTCTGAGTGTCAGAACTCTCCAGAGGGACTCTTGTGTAGTGCACGAGGGAGTCAGAGAGAAAGAGGCATCATCCTAGTGCAGGAAGCAGCTGGGCTGGACATGGTGAGGAGACAATGCTGAGGGATGAAAAGGGATAACTGAGCTCTTGTGTCAGTGTATTTTTGTCTGTGTTCTCTTCAGGAATGGTCACTCCTCTGAGTACATTTTGTGCGCACAGAGTGTGAAATTGCATTTTCAGTTACATAGGTCCACCCAGGCTGTCTGGGGAAGTGGGAAGGAGAGCTGTTTGGCTTCAGGACTGTAGGATCATGCTAACAGCTGTGCTGTTTCCATTCCTGAACTAAACTCAGCCATAGTGCTGGTATCCCTTGCCACCAATACTTCATGCCATTGAGATATGTTCAAAATGTCTGAGGTGCATGCAAACATTTCTAGATAAACTGAAGCACCGCAGAAAAAGATTAATACTTGAAAATGTTATCTTAAAACTGATTTTGGAAGATTATTTGTAACATGAACTTTCATCACCTGTTTCATTTCTTTCTTAGTTTCAGTGCTTGAAACTTTAAAGGGACAGTGGCTGATGCTGAATCACAGACTGCTGGTATGATTTGTATTGGAAAGGACTGGAAAGATCATCTCATTCCACTGTCCTGTCTGTGAGCCAGGACATCTTCTACTAGGCAACTCAAAGCCCCATCCAACCTAGCCTTGAAAACTGCTGGGCATGGGGTTTTCACAACTTCTCTGGGCAACCCTTTCCTGAAGTTAAAACTTAATATTTAAATCAAGGTGTTTAAAAATTACTTACAACCTCACAAGCAGCCCGTACATCTGTGCCCACAGGTTCATACTACAAAATCTACCTGAGCACCTGAGGGCCTACCTGTCTTCTTAGTCACTGTCTATGCAGAAAACAGGAATACTTCATGAGAGGAACCAGCATGATCCTTTTAATCTATTGCCTATGAATTATCCATAGCACAGTAACTGCGCTTCCCATGAATGGCATTTTTGGAAGCCCTATAGTTATATGACACTGGCAAGCTTTAGATGCAAATTTAACAGTCAGCTTCAACAAAGCAAAATGTATTTACCCAGCTGCTGAGAGTCTTTTCCTGATAATAGAGCTGTGAGCTATGAAAGCCATTTCATGACAAAATACAGCTGGGAACTGCATTTTGTCTTGTATCAAAACATTTTTTATGTGTAGATGAATAATGGAAAGCAGATAAGAGAGTGATCATATGCTGATCTTTTTATGCAGTGTTTCAAAGTTGAAATGTTTCATATAAAAACTCTTTTTTGCTAATGATGTGAGAGACTATGCTGGTTTGAAAAGGAAAACCAGTGAGAGACTCCAAGTCAGAAGTACAATTTAATAAGGGCAAAAGAGAAGAAGTAAAATAAAGTAAAATAAAATAAATTCAATAGTATAAAATACCACTGACAGAGTCAGAATACAACCTGACACCCTGTTAGTTAGGGTGGTAGCAGCAGTCCAGATGAAATGGTCTTGTCGAAGCAGTGGTCTTGTAGAAAGGTCTGGTAGCTCTTGTCCTCCGTGAATCCAGTGGGGAAAAAAGCTGACTGCTGTCCCAAACCCAGGATTATATGCAGGTGGGAATGCTTGGCTCCTCCCCCTGGGTGGAGCATCTCACAATGGGCTGATATCATTCTATGAGTCATGTAATGGGTTCTTGATGGCCCATTAAACAGAGACAGCTCCCAGAGGGAGTTATCTATGAGTCATAGGGCAAGGCATTGATGGGCCATTAGCAGAAGATAAGGGAAACACTGCCCCACCTGGTTCCAACACCTCATGAAGATGGTGATAGAATACATACTTTGGGCACATCTTACATTTTTAACCTAGGGCAGAGACCCATTTACATTACAGCAAATTGATAAATGGATTGTGCAGTGCTTTCCTTAGATGTGATTGTTCCCTTTTTTTCTCTCCTGTTTGGTTGGGATTTTTTTCAAACACACAGCTATTTACCTCATAATTTGTGTAAAAATGTCAACTGTATATCCAGATCATCTAGGGAAACACCATGTAACTCATCCATTCACTGCTAATAAGAAGCACAGTTCACACTGACAGATGCTGATGGTTTACTGCACAGGAGTACCTAGTATAGATCTAATGGGATTTTCTCTAGGATTACCTACTTAGTTTTGTTTCTCATTTTCTCCTTAAAATCACAAAGGGATCCTTCGAAATCAGTGGGAATATACCAAAACAATCTATATTCTTGTTTTAATTTGTGTGACCTGCTGCTTGAAGAACGCCCTTATAAAAGTCCTGGGTTTTTTCATCTTTTTGGTGCAATCCAGTTAGTGTTCAGGTCATTGGTGGGGGGCGGGGGGCAGGGGGGGGAGTCTCCAGCCATACAGTTTCCATTATACATGCTTAAGGAAACTGGATTCAGTGCCATAGCAGGCAGTGGCTTTCATATATGCTAATCCATGCACTCAGGATATTCGGTGGATGTTCACACAGTGTGATATTCACTTGAGATGTTCACTGTTGGCCTAATTCTGCACCACTCATATTAGCAGCAGGACTATAATGATCTGTGAAGGAGCAATGCTGAAGGTTTTTTCTAATTCTTTACTACTGCATTATCTCAGTGAGAATGCTCTTCTGGTGTTGAGCCTCCTGTCTTTTATCTGTGCCTTAGTGCTGTCTAATGAATGGACTTAACCAGGTCTGGATTTAGCACAGCAAAGTTGTTAAGTGAGCGCAGAAAGGCGCTAAGTGAGCCTCTACAAAGGAGTCAAACGGTGCCCTTGCACAATTCAGCACCTCCTCTGCATGCTATCATAGCTGGCTTTAATCTTACCTAATACGGATAAAAACACTGATGGAATCTGGGCTGGGAGACTTCCCTGCGTGTTGTACAAATCCTGTTGTTACTGCATATGCATTTACAGCTGACCTCTGCTAAACGAGAAGCTGGCTGTCTAGAGAAAGCTACTCTGTGCTACAGTCAAATGAAACATGTAGGAAAAAAATATCCAGAAAGGTACTTAAATCTCTAAATCAGTGGACTAAAACACCTGAGTATGATTGCAAGTGGGAGAATGGGGTGGATGTGTTTAGTTCTTTTGAACTGAGGCTAAGTGCATTAGTTTGAATAAAGCTGGGGTAATCCTGTAATGCCTTGTAATGAGAACCCTCCCTCAAAGTTATGATGCCACCCTACTTACCCTGGAGAGATAATATCCAAGTAGAGAAAAACAAAGCTAAACAACATAGAGTTAAAATTAGATGTGAGTTCCCTATCTTCAAAGTGGGGAAAGAAAAGCTGGTCCCAATTTTATTTTCCCGTGATGCCTTTCTCTCCCCATAGTAATAGTGCTGGTGTCATTACTGAGGATTTCACTTCAAAGTGTTGCAGTTTAATGAGTGATTCTTACAAAACCCCAAGTGAAGTAGCAGCAAGTAAATAGTACCTGCCTTTTAAATAAGGGAAAATGAAACTTGCAGCAGAATCCTGTGATAAACATTTAAATATCAACTGTCTAGTACAGTACTTAGCCTCAGAAACACTCCACCCAGATGGGATGTTCATTTGTTGTTGTTTTTTCATGTCCACCTGAACATGCTTGCTGCTGGCCAACAGAAAAAAATTTGGTGTGACACCCATTTTTCCAAGTGGATAAACCATACAAGCTAGTAATCACTGATTTTTGAAACTCATCATTCAGTGTGAATGTTCAATCAGCCTGACTTGCACATACAGAAGTCACCAAACCATTTCTATGCTACAGGTTCTTGGGCAGGCATTGGGTCTATGGGCTTTTGTCCTAGCTTCTGTTCATGGAAATTTTAGTGTTATCTTATGGAGAAGTTTCTCTTTGGAAGATTGTTTGCATGTTTTTCCCTTTTGTTTCTCTCTCTCATACATATACATATACGTATACGTATACGTATACGTATACATATACATATACATATACATATACATATACATATACATATACTCATGCGTATAGTTATATCTTATTTTTTGTAATATTCCTATGTCTACAGGTTGCCAAATGCCCATTATATTACACATACAAGATACAGGATACAATGCATACACCAGCCTCTGTAACAGAAATAATTCTTGCAGCACTGCTATGCTGCTGTATCATCCTGTATACACTGCTTTTGCACAGATGCTGTGAATGGGCCTTTGCAATATTACGTATTGAGCTAATGCTCTTATTCTAATACACACTTCTATGTGTGGTGATTTAGTCACATGGCTATGAATTTTTTCTGAAATTGACACTTTTTTATTATACTTTCTTATCCTAAGATAAGCAACTATTACATTTGGTATCATTTTTTTGTAACAGAAGTTTGTTGTAACACTAACAGACCCATAGCTGTTAATTTGCAGATGTGAGAATTCAGCAGTGCAAAGCTTGATTTATTTGCTTGCCCAGAGCTGTGTTCTATAATTACCTTTGGCTTCTTCTCACATGGGACAAAAACATAACATGTTCCATGGGGAATCATCCAAGTGTGCCAGATTTAATACTTAAGTCTCTTTTAATTTAATTTTTCTCCTACACCGTTTATTACTTAGCATCCCTCACTTAGAATGATTTGCCAAGGTCGAATATATTTTTCAAGGGTAGAGATGTGTACTTCGAAACAAAGTTTCAGATATACAGGTTCTTTCTCCTGTCGTTTCATGGAGTGAGAAAAGATGTAATGGCGTGCAAAGGTTCTTGTGATGTCCACAGTCTCTATATGGAGGTGATGATAGAATATACAGCCTGTTAAGGAGGAGTGGTGGAATATATATGCTATTCAAAGGTAAGATATAAAAGCTGTCTTGGGCTGAGGACAATCAAGTCTAAATTATGGGGACCCCTAATTCTTTTATCAAATGCCTAGGTAAACATTCTGTCAGAATCTGGGATGAAGTCTTTGAACAAAGTGTAATACTTTTCTAGGTTAGAGATGGTAATCAAATTGAGAAAGGAACTAAATTGTAAAATCTTGGTCCTGCACATGAAAGGGACCACTCAGGTTTACACAACTGCTGTAAAAACATACCCAGGGTCTAAACATTCCTTTTTTCATTAACTGTGATAACAGTGTCTCCCAAGTTACCCCCAGGCAAGAGAGATCCCAGTTACCAGAGGAAGCCTTTAAGTAACTTAGCCTAAAAGGCTTTCTTTGAAAAACCAAAAATTTTGGAGCTGGTTAGCTCTTAAAACGGAGGGGTTATTTAATCAATTTCTCAACCTGTAATTAAAGAAATATTCTGACAAGTACATTTTTGCTGCTGACTATCCCGTTACTGGTAATTGGCTGTGGTCCACAGAGAAACCAACTTTATGCAAGTCATAATTGCTTCAGTGTTTTTTGTTCTGAACTGAAATGATGGCCAGAACTGCTTTTCCTCCAGATGACAAGGTGCAGTTGATGCATCTTGAACTTTACCTGTATTAAATAATAACACTGTTTTTACTAATCAGCAAAGTCCAAAAAGTCCAAATTTGCCGAAGTCTTACTGCCTTTTGACAAATTTAGGTATCTGCGCCTACACCACAGGATGTCTGAGCAGATTACTGAGATCATGTGAACCAAAGAACAGATCACTTACCATTACACACCGATGTTTCCACTATAGCCTTCTCGTTCCTTGCAGGGTTTTAGATCTTTCGACCAGCAATGTCCTTCTTTTTTTTCTTATTAAGCTTGGCTTTTCTCCCAGGGACTGAACTTCAAAGAGATTAAAGAAATCATCACCTTTGTAGAATTAATCAGACACATTTGATTAGATGCTGCTGCCTTTCCAAATTCATGACAAGTTTTGAGTTTTATTTTGTTTTAAAAATCAAGTCCCTCAACACACTTTACAACTCTTTCTTTAATGAAACACATGCATACCTATGCAGTGACGCTTCTCAAATCTTAAAGAATTTTTATTAATTGACTTTGTATCCACCTGTCACACAACATTGCCGTGCAGTACATTCATAACTTGTATTTCTTTGCAGAATGGCCTTCTTTAGAAATGCATGCAGGGATTGGAAGAAAGGAATACATCATTCTTTAAAAACATTCTCAGAGGCATAACAACTGTCTTTCTGGATTTAGAGTGTGAGGAATGGAACCACTTATTCTATCTCTTTAAGAATAAAAGTTTTGTTTAATTCCATTCTATTTATACTGGCAAAACTTAATACTGGATCTTGGTCTGATTTTCCATTTTGGTCTTTATTGTGGACTTATGTGGGACTACAGACAAAAGCTGTGATCCAGGTGAATTCAATCCCATGAATTTTAATATTTCACTAGTTCAACTCTTCACCACTGTTCATGTCATTTACTACAGTTGAGGTAATAAAATTTTATGATTTTCCATTTCTATATCAAAGATCCATCTACTTCAACATCCCATGTCAACCCCAAAAGAACATGACAAAGCCTATCGTGGTATTTCCCTGGACAGTTTTCTCACCCCGTAGATGTGTGTTGCTGAGAAGGTTCCTGAGTTCTGAGTAACAGCTTTCTATTTATATTTAATAGCCCTCAGTGGATTATTGTGCTAATGATCTGTGTGTGGAGTGACTCTTGGCCTGCATCTCCACACCAGTCTTCTGGATGTTGCTGTATACAGAGTCCACTTACACTAGGAGGGGAGCAAGTCGCTGTGGAAGTTTAGGGGAACAGAAACACTTGCTGACCCCCACAAATAACTAGGGAAAATTTAGCCCTTAAAATTATTATTAAATACACTGTGACTTAAGCACATTTCCCTTTAATTCTCTGCTACCTGTGGAAGTTCATTTCAGTATTTCAATCTTAAAAATGCATAGTTGAATACCAGCAGCTATCTACTAAAGTAGTTGCAAACAGAAGGAAAAGATCCCAAACAGGACTGAGAACTCAGAAGGCAAAAAACAATACCTTTCTTTGTCAAATCCTTTTGAAATTTTTTCTATAAAGGGTTTTTATTTCAATGTAACCACAAACATAATTAAAATAGAAGACACATATGAGCATGAGAAACAGAAATGAGTATTTTTCCAGACATAAATTTGTCTACTTACTCCAGATATAGACAATTCCATATTTATCTTCCTCTGTTGTGATCTGTCCTTACACATTTTGCTTTAATCCAAGAATTATAGCATCTAAATCTTCTCACATGGAATGCAGTGAGGCAAAGCTCTAATGGCAATGAGATCTTTACCAAGCATTTCTGATCCCTGCTCAGATACAAATCGCTAAACTGCACTTGTGACAGATGCTGATATTTTATTTTTAGCCACTGGAAACTCTTCTGGTTTGTGGGGTTTGTTTTGGTTTTTGTTTTTTCGGTGGTTTGGGGGTTTTTTGGGGGTTTTGTTTACTTGTTTGTTTGATTTTGCTCATTGTAAACATGCAAACATTCTGTCTACTCTGAACACTAAAGAGTTAAAGATGCATGACTCAGCTTTGCTGTCCCATTCATTCTGGTGAAACAACCTTTGAAGCTTCAGGTGTAGGAGAAGCTTGTCATCCTACCCTAAGTCCTCTTCTCAGAGCTAAATGCTATCACTTGCAAAGAGGAGCCACCCAGACTGCTTTTCATCAATTTGCAATTAAGCAATAGCAACCAGTAAGGTGCTGTCCCAGGCTGAGACCAGCTAGGGAAGACCATACCTGCTTTCCAGCTGCTCAGGAAAGCCCACCTGCTGCACTGTAGTTCCCCCAGGAGTTATCACTCTACCTTGGAGGTACTGCACGGAGGAAAAGGCTGTGTTGCACTCAAACTCTGTCACCTTTCCTACCCCTCTGTGCTGGGGACCTGCAGCAAGCCTGCAGAGCCCTTTTCCTCGATCTGCAGCAAACAATTGCATAAATGGCTAATAAGGCAGGAATCCCTTTGTGGCCCAATCTGTTAATTAGAATCATTAATTGTAGGGCGACTGATTAATTAATTGGGAGTGTTCTGGCACAGTAGAATTCGGTCTCCAGCTAAGATTTTATGGCAAAGATTCTGATCGATGAAATCAGAATAACCTCTCTTACAATTCACAAAGCATCAATTCTCTCAGTTAATAAAATACATATAAACTGAGAATATCACTGCAAATATAAAGTGGTGTCTGTATTATCATCTTTAAAATGTTGTATTAGAAAGTTTTTCATGTTAGCTGTTTCACCAACAGTCATCCCGAGTCATTTACACTAATGCCATCACCACTTCTTTATTAGCTGATGTGTTTTACTGTAATTTCCTGATTTCTAGAGTGCCATCTTTCTTATAAGATAGACATAAAATACAGCTCCAATTGACACTGGTATCAGGCTGCTGTTACTATTATGATGCTACATGTGCACAGGGAATATCTCCATTTGTTTTTATTTTTATCCTACCCCCAGATTTTAGTTTCATTTTATTCCTGAAATTCTGGCAAGTCTCTAGGATTTTTCAAGCACATGGAGCCTGAAAGTTCAGTGCTAAGAGTCCTAGACATTGCCCTTGTGTTTACACAAAGCTTGTAAGCCTTGTTTTGTTAAACTGCTTGGCCTTGTCCATACTGGAGCCCTCTTGAACATGTTCATCAGCCAAACTTGGGGGTTTTTAAGTGTTAACAGTTGGGGACTAATATTAAGTATAATCTCTCCTCTATGAGGAGGGACAATGATTAATTGATCTTAACAAAGGTGATAAAAACTAGCTGAAAAAACTCAGAATCATTCAAGTAAACTCTCTTGTGTGCTTTAGAAGGTATTTGTTAAAGAGTGTTTAGTAATTGATGTAACTTTGAAGTATCAGAGGACAATCATGATTGTCTATCTTCTGTTTCAATCTGATTTAACATCAACCTGGCCTAACTTGGATACTGGATCCTTTTTTGAGCAGCTGTTTGGACTATATAGCTTCTGGGAGTCCCTTCTAATTTTAAATATTGCATTGTGCTACCCATTTTGATTTTGCATGAATACGATAGCATTAATTGCATTACACCTATTTGTGATGCAGAGTAGTCTGAGCTCAAAATTGAAGACAGAAGCAAGTATTATTGCTACAACAAAAGATGACTCATTTTGCTCCACTAAATCTTTTGTTCTGCTAAAAAATAGGGCTGTTTCTATTACCTGTTCACTTTGAAGGTTATCCCATGAATGTGAGCAGAAAATCTGTGGAAGAAATGAACACTGACATGAACAAGGATGACAGGGAAATGTGGCCTGACAGATTTTTGCAGTTGCAGTTCTTTTATTGTGGTTAAATATGTGCAAACTAGCTCTGTTTTCTGCATGGGTAGCCATTATTTGAAAGTATTTGATTGCTTTTCTGAAAAAAATCAGATTGTAGATGGTTAGCAAAAGATTCATATTGAATGCTGATTATAGCACGTTTGTGGTCTGTTGCGGTGTGTTTTCAATGATTGCATTTGTTTATATTACTCCAATTTTATTTAACCCAAGACACCCCCATTCTCCTAAGTTCTGGGAACCTCCTATTTAGTTGTCAATCTTATGTTATCCCTACCTCCTTTTCCAGAACCTCCTTTGTCTGTCTCCCCTGTGAGCCAGCCTCTTCCCTAATCCCCGCCTGGAAAATCCCCTAATCCTTGATGCCCCATTGGCCCATGTGACCCCTCCCCTTGCTTTCCTGGTTCGCTGTGTATCCCTGTCACATTACTTGTAATTTATCCCTAACCTTGTCCTCATTGGTTCTTAATTCAAGCCCTGCCCCTTTTGTTAAGGGTATAAAATCCCTTGCAAATCTTTGTCGGGGTCTTGGGGTTTTGTCTCCTAAATTGAATAAACTTCTTTTGTTTCCACCCCAAGTCCAGTGTCGCTGTTCTCTGTCCCTGTGCTAGACCTGCAATAGCTGGGATTGGCAGAGCTCGCAGGGGGACTGTCGCACCCCTGTTGTCACTCAGCCAGGAAATCACGCACCATGACAGTGGTCAGTCAAATAAGAGGGGTCAGATTCTGCTCCCCAGAAGACTGCATCTATTTTCTCTGTACTGAGATTACTGGTTATTTTTGATCTATTTAACCAACTCTTTAGACATTCTTAAAAGCATTTTCTAGAAAATATATCAACACTTCTTTATATATGTAGGCTCAGCCCCATGAGCTCAACATCTGCAGCTTTTTGCAGTAAAAGTCTTCAATACTGTTGTCCTCCAGAAAGATACACAGTTTATGTCATGACTGCAATGGGTGTCTGTACTTTAATCTTCTTGTTGGGTTTATGGTTGACATAGAATAAGTAATAGACAAATATAAGTGTGTCAGACATGAACAGTTTATGAGAAACAGAAAACCTTTAAGAACATTGCACTCCCTTGAGAGAACATCATAAAAGAAAAGAAATCTAGTATATAGAATACTGTTAATAGAATTGCAAACAGAAATATTTAAAGCACATTTAAGTGTCAGTTTCCAAGATCTGTTTATATCAACATTACCCATGCTTTTTTATGTCTGGTATTGCACTTGAGTCTTTACAGATTTTGCTACTTGCTGCAGATTACACTAAGAAGGCACTGATGGTCAAAGTTTAAAAACTCCCTCAGCTGCTTTTCTCTCCTCCTAACATTTTGCATGTAATATGATTGGGAAGTTCGATGTTGTCTTTGTACTTTAACTGAGAGACCCCATGTTTTTTTTTTTTTCCCAAGGCCCTTATTTTCAGAGCTCTGCTACAGTTTTGTTTATTTTCTTTTTCCAGCATACTATTTATGATTTTCCTTTTAATGGAGAAAATACAAGTGTAAAGAGGTGACTTTCTGAGTAAAAAAGTAACACGGAATCACTCCTCCAAAGGTTAAGGGTGGGTCAAATTTGCAAACTGTGAGTCTATGTGCCTTTGTAGGTTTTGGAGGGGAAGAGAATTTCAGGGAGGGGACCAAGGATGGAAATGGACTTTTTTTGTCATGACAAAATAAGAGTGCAGAAAGGATACATGCTTAGTAGTAAAAGCATGGAAATTTTCTTTGCTCTCATGCTCTACATGTGAAAGAAACCTAATGAAAGCTTTGAGTCTGCACCTCAGAGGACAAATAACATGCTATGATATTTACTTTTTGAATGCTCAGCTGCTGATGGATATGCTTGTTAATATTTTTGAGAGTGTATCTAAGAGCCACGTGTATAGAATACAATCCCAGGAAACGTAATATCATTTTTGGCAGAGCTCATTGAGGTCTGATGTATGCACAAAGTATTAAATCTTAGTAACTTACATTAATAATAGACTATGTGCTTGATTCTTAAAATGATAAATTAAATAGCATTATTTGATTTGGAATAGCTCCTGATCTGTGACAGGTGGCATTAGTGTACAGGTGCTGGGGTTTTTTTATATTGGGTTTTTGTCCTGGAAGGTTTCTATGGACATTTTGGAAAAAATATAGAGCATAGAGGAGAAGAAAATCCATTCATTTTCAAATAAAAATTGGGAGTACAGGTATGTAATGTTTGGTTTAATGGCAAAAGTATCTGTTTCAGAACATCTGTATCAACTTAAGTGAAAATGGACCAACTGGAAAAAATTAAATCAGCATGAATCATAAATCCAAAAGGTCACTGATCTAAAAATATACATCCCAAGAAAAAGATTAAAAAGTGTGTATGCAATCTAAAATTGTCAAGTAAAAATTAAAATCCTTCTAAACATTCTAAACTTAGGACATTAATTAATTTGAATGTAATTTGGGAAGAGGCAAAAAGCCACCCTGTGATGTCACTTTCATTATATGGAACACAGCTAAGGAGATAAAAGAAGATCATGCAGAGCCCAGGAGAAGATTAAGCCTCTTTATCTCTCTGTGGGAGGGGGGAGAGCATAAATACAGGTAGTATTTAATGTTCAGAGAAGACGCAGGAACTCCGAATAACTGAGTTTTAATGTGCACTGAAGTGCACTGAAGCATAACAGGAGACACACACAGGTGCCGAGGATCATTAAGTCACCCCAGTTAGCCAAAATTAGAAAGCTAGCAAGTAAAACCAAGTCCCTCTTCTTAATAAAGTTCCAAAAATAAGTTTTAGAAGGAGGAGGAACAAAACAAAGTTCTGTTGGATGCTGTACCTTTTTGCCACAGCTTAACAACAAGGGGAAAAAAAAGCATGAGTATGTGGTGGGAGAGAAAATTCTGTGCAGGTACTTTTGAAGTCAAAGCCTTATTAGCAAAGCCTAGAGATGGTCCAAAAGCAGATTGTAGAGCATTTTGTCAAAAGTGGCTTGTATGGATGTGCATAGCAGAAATTTCAAAAGTACAGTAATTTGCCTTTCTTTTTCCTGTGGCAAAATCTCATGACAACATCAAGCAGTGAAGAAGCAAAGACTGAGATGCCACTTGCTGACCAAAGACTGGACACAGGGCTCACAGGGAAATGACACATGCATTGTCCCATAGAACTTTTCCTAGAAAAGATGGCTCTTGTTTAATTTTATCAGTAAACAACCCTTTATTTTTTAGCCATCCAGTTACAGAAAAAGGGGCAGATGGGCTCACACTAAGCTGTTGTCAATAGTATGCCATTAAATTCAAGGAAATATGACTGATTTGCTCTAATATCTTTAGCAGGCCCAGAATACTTACAGAAAGGTTTGATAAGTTTTGTCCTGTCTGCCAGTTGCCTTGGGTCTGTTTTAAAAGCTCATGTACATCCATCTCCCTCTCTCTACCTCTCCTTTCTTTGCATCTCCTATCACGTTGTGGTGGCACCTTCTGTGTAATAGCACTTCTTGATTGCAAAAGTCCTTAATGGGTTTAATGTGTTTTTCTTATTTCTTGGAGTGTCCATTTCTGCTTAATGTCAGGGGGTATCCTTCTTCTTCTTCTGGTAAGTTTATTGACTTAATTATTTTGCTTGTAGTTATTTTTAGGTTTTTTTTTAAAGAGAGGTAGGAGAGCACAAAGAAGGAGGAACTATTGCCATAAAAACCCTTTGGGGTCACGCAGATTAAGGGACTTTGCACCACTTTCTAAAGATGGATAAATTCCAAGTTTATTTAATTTCCCCTGGCAGTACTTTTCACTGCCTCATCTCCTTGACTGTGGGCTATCAACACAGTTGTAAATCTGAGATTAGACGGGGTGGTGAATCACTGCACCAGCAAGCAGGAAGCAAAATAGAAGCAGAAGGTCAAGCAGGGGACAATTGCTTTTCAAAGAGGGAGGATGGTGATGGAGTACACCAGAAGACTGAATGGAGGAGCTAGAGAAGGGAAGTAGAAAATAACATTATTTAGAGATCATCAAAGCCTCAGTTTAGCAGCTCGTTCATTGAGGTTGTGATAAAGATTAATAAGGGTCGAGTAATAATTATATGTAATGGATGTTTGCCCTGTCAATTCATCCATAAGAATGAAACAGTGTTTTAAGAAACAAAGCAAATAAAATGTTGATTTCCTTCCTAATTGTTTATGGTATTTACTGTATCGTTTCTAAAGCATGGAAGACCAGTGTCATATGATTGTTTTTCTATTATTTCTATTTTTCTAAAAAAAACCCCGACTTGTATTAGTTGTGTCTTCATAACACAAAATGTCTTTCCAATACAAACCACAGCACTAGAGGATCTGTCATGATCTGCAGCACAGCAAACAATCCCTTTTTCTGCTTTTACTTTTGGACTTTGATTTTTTTTCAGTAATTTTTATAGAAATGTCTCAAACCTAGTGTGCACTGTGAAGTTTTTGTCCAAAAAAAAAAAAAAACAACATCAAGCAGTTTGATTAAACTGGTTTTCTGTCTACAAAGTAAAACTGCCACTGCAAATGACAAAATTCTTCATTCAACAAGGACAAGAAACAACACTTTCAGCCAAAGATGTTAAATGGAGAAAAACAAAGGATAATCTAGTACTTTTCTCCAAAACGTATCTGTTCTGGCTACCAAAAAAGTTCCAGCCTTGTTTGGATTCCCACTGCCAAAAGTGAGAGAGGGCACCATTTCAGACTGAAAAGAAGCATGCTGGTAGCACCCAGTAATGATGAATTTATCCAGGAGAGGAAAAGGGACCCTTCGAGTAACCAGGAGGACTTCAAATCAAAGAAATCTGGGCTGGTGCTTAGAATCCATGGCAAGAACCCACATTCAAGTCATGAGTAGGCTAACAACTTTCAGCAGCCAGTGCTCATCTCTGCTTACTTCCTTTCAGTAATTTGGTGCCACTCTGACAGTCCTTTCTCCTGTCACAAACACCTCTCCAGGGACTCTCAGGAGTGCCTTCATGTTTCTGATGTCTCAAATTGTGGAACAGCCCCAAAGCAAATATAACCCTTTTCAAATTTTCACCAAGATAATTTTATTTTTCCTCCCTTGATATTTTATTCAATGTGCATATTTGCCTTTTTCAAAGTCAGAGTCCCCTACTAATAGACCTTGATTAGACAATCAGAAGAAGCGGGGTAGATTACATCCCCCATGCTTTTCAAGTGTAATTAGTAGGAAGTGGGGGTGCATGAAATGATCTCTGAGAGTGCTTAAATCCAAGAAGCAACACAAAGGGTTAATGCACAACATGGCTGAAAAAAAAGCAGAAAGTACAAGACAGATATTAGAAGAATGGTGAAAACTGTAGGAGGTCTAGGAAGTATGTAACAGGGCTTTCATGAATAAGACAAATGACTGGAAGGAAACATACACTGGCCTGTGGGACAAAATAGAGGCTGTGTCAGAAAACACTTCATACACATATTAGTGTTAGACTGAAGTATTAATATTCAAGTTCATGAGCTCTGAAGAGTATTGCTGCTTGCACATTGTTTATCACAATTTCACTTCCAAATCATCAATGAGCTAATGAGTATGACATTCCTATATATATATATCTACAGGCTCTTATTCCCTCTACTTTGTTCATAAAAGACATTTGAGAGTTGTGAAAAATCCAAAGCCAAGCCAATCATGCAAACAACTGCACAAGGAAGTGGTGGAATCATCATCTGGAAATGTTCAAAAGGCCTGTGGATGGGAACAAGTGAATATGGTGGTCCTGGATTAATGGTTGGCCTTGATGATAGAGGTCTTAAACAACTCTATGATTCTAAGACAATGGGATCCCACATGGTCACAAAACAAGAAATACTGAGCAATTTCTTGCTGTTTCATTTGGTATAAAATACAATGAGCATCAGATTGAATTATTTAACTCTTCAAAGCAAACTCATTAATTTAATTCCTTGGAAACTTCCCAAAAATTTGCAGAACTTCTTACCATAGCACAAATAACTGGAAAAGCAATTAATCAAAGACAATGAAATGCAATGTGAAAGCCTCTGACTTAGGAAGTCCTGAGGCTAGGAGGATGTTCTGGAGAAGTACCAGCACTTGTCTGCCTTGCTCTACTCTTCTCTCAGCATCTGTTGCTGACCAGTGTCATAAAAGCATGAGGCTAGTTAGACCTCTTGTCTGGGTCAGCGTGTAGCTGTTCTTCTGTCCTTACATGCTCAGAAGCACAGTGGACTGAGCTGGGCTGGGTTACACAACACACTTTTGCCTCTTCCAAAATTATTTCAAGTTTCTGTGTTGTTCCTGTTGCCACAGTCCTGGCACACCTGGCTGACAATCTGTTTCCATGCTGGGCCTATCCACCCCTATCTCAGCCTTTGGTAACAGTCTTGGACAGACAGAGCCAAAGTTTGGATATGAAAGGAGAGGGAGGCTGTGCCTCCATATGGGTGTGAGGATACTGTGCTATGCCAGAGCAGATTGAGTCCATGTAGCAGTGCTGTGGGAGGATTATATTCACTGTACATTTCCTGACCTTTCTTGCCCCAAGTGAATCAACATCTGGGCTGAGGGCTGCAAAATGAACCTCCATCTGCTGTCACCAGTGTCTCTGTGCCAGAGGACATTTCAACCTCCATGAAATTTGGGATCACTGGTGATTTTCTTGGGTTTGTAGTGCAGTATGACATGGCACATTCTTTAATACTAGCTTCCTGCTGCTCTGTTGTGCTGTGCTGAGCATCAAATGTCTAGGGCATCTCGGCCTTTTCATGTACTGCCATCGTCAGCTACTCTACCTTGTGCCAGCACAGCTCCACTGGCTACCTTGCGAGGAGAGCCTGTGGGAGGTTTTGTATGTGACCAGGCCATTTATGTCTCTGAGGCCCTATTCCTATTCCTGGCTGAGCGAGAGAACAGAAACATGAAAAGGTATCATGGAAATAAATCTACAACAGAAATGTAGAAATTTCCCAAAGAATGGGAAAAACCCGGTGGGCTAGAAAAAAGGGAATTATGAGAATTTGAACCTGAACTTCTTGTTGACATCTCAGAACACGCCTCAGGATGTGCCTGGGGAACTGGGCTCAGCAGAGTGCTTAGGGTCAATAGAAAGTGTGTGTACCTCATGGTTTTTTTCCAAAATGGACCTTTAAATGGAGGATATTTGGTGCTGGCAAAGGCAGTTCAGCAAGTATGCATCTGTCCTTCCAGTGCAATGTGTACAAGTTGTAATTAGCTCAGAGTTCTGCCAGAAGAACTTTCTATTGTAGACATGACCTCAGTCCGTTACAGAAAGGAACAGGCTAATATTTGTGCAACAGAACTATGCATGCAAAAATCTCTCTTGCAACCATGCAGGCATATGAGGCTAAATAACCAGTTAGATGTGATCTGATTGTTCATACAATCACAAGAACTGTGAATGTACAGAAACCATAATCTACTTAGAAAAGTTATAATCATGCATTCTTGCATATAATATTATGACATTTTTGGAGGAAAGTACATTTACCTTTTTATTTCTATCTTACTTTTCCTCTTCAAGAAAGGGGTAGTTTTTCTCTGCCTACAGTAACGCTCTAAAGAAAATACCATTTAATAAAAAGGTATCACATGTTCATGCTGCTTTTGTTATTTATGACAAATGTATGATACTATTTCATTATGTAGTTTATTACAAAGCTTTCTGGTTTTCAAGCATAATTTTTTCCTGTAGTCTCAATTCTCTTAAGCAGCAGTTTACCATGAGTTATAGGTACTGCCTCGTGTACATGGTACAAAGTCTTTTTATCCGATTAAAACAGATTAAAGTGGAAAACCGTTTAATCAACATGAGTACTAAATTTAAATGGAGAAAGTACTTTTTGATCAGAGGAGATATCATGTCCCTCCCTTCTGTGATTAGAAGAAGTGACATGTCTTTGCCACTAGCTGACTTGTGTGTGTCACTTGTGTTGCCAGCAGCAATAGTTTCATGTGCTGATTCTAATGAGTCGCGACATGTATTGTTAATTATTCTGACATGAAATTTTCTTGCGGGCAGATGTTGTACGTAGCATTAATGAAGTACCAGCCAAATACTTTGGTGCATTACTGTTTTCAAAGAAAGTTTTTCCACAGAAAATATATTGAAAAGCAGCTTCACGTTAGGAATGCAGTTTCAGTTCTATATTAGGATGAGCATGTAATCATAATTATTTTGGGGTAACTTGGGAATGTGCAATATTGTAACATACATGGAAATGACACACTGAAAATCCATTTATGAAAACAGAGGGCTGGTATCAGAGTGATATAAATACATACCAGACAAATGACTTTGTTTTTTATTACACAAAGCTACAGATGAAATCAAAATAATGAAGACATGCATTTGAGAATGTGAGGGAGCAGTTTAAGCATTAGGCATTAGGAGGCCTTCAGTCTGCTGGTGTATGATCAAGCAACTTTAATCAGCAGCCCATGTTCTTTGGCATGTAGAACTGAAATCCCACTTAAAAAAAATCAAAACCCCAAGAACCTGGGAAAATATCATCAGCAGGGTTATTTAGGGAATTCAATGTAAAATGATAGCTTTTCATTTTCCTGCTGAAAGGAACATATTGTGTCTTAAGATCATGGTGAATCTCACTTTCTTACTACACTCTTTTAGAATAGTTCTGGGAGCTGATTTTCCTGACTGGAATAATTTTCTCTTGAAAGTCAGAAGCCACTGCTTTTATCATGCTTTCAGTATTCTTGCTTGATACCATACAAAATGTGGCTGCCCTGGATAGCTAAAAGGAGAATGGAAGGCAAGAACATTTTCCTTTTATGTAAGCTGTAACATCAGGGAATACCCTCTCCAACATATACTCTAGCCTTGTGGGTAGGCAGTGTACATCTCTGGTGAAAAATAAAAGAACTCAATAGAAAGCAAACTGTAGTCTTTTTTAAAAACACATACCCTCTGCTTTGTTTCTGTAAACCTTGAAGTAATGGATCTAAATTTCAGTCTTGAGTTACATGTGAAGGCACAGAATAATAGTCTGGCTTTACCCAACCACTAATTTTGGTATGATTTCTGCTGTTTTTCACAGTTGCTCTATGTTGATTTCTCTAATTTAAAGGGTTTCTCTTGCTATCCTGTGTAATAACATGGAATTACAGCCTCACCAAAAACATTGAGTATGGAAATATGCTATGACTATAAATCGCAACAATCAGATTTCTGCACACATGGATATTTAGCTTTATATACCTTCTTTAGACCCAGGATCAGCCCTTCCCTGAGATGCTATTCATGTCATGGAGAGCCAATACATAAATAATAGATTCAAAAGAAAATATAAATAACTCTTCTCCCTAAGCAGACATAAAAATAAACACAAACCCTAGCTGGAATATGCCTAAATAAAATCTCTTTTCTAAATCCTTTTAGAAATCCTTTAAATACATCAGTTATTTGCAAGACTTGCTTTTCTCAGGGATTCATGAATTTGTAAGTCAACTGTTGGTATCAGATGGAAACTGAGGTAGTCTTTTTTATTATTATTATTTGCATACTGCAGTTAATAATCTTTTAAAGAAACACAGTAAATACTTTCAATAGGGAAGTTAACATGACACAACTAATCCCAGTAATGCAGGAACATCCTGTTGCTCCCTGTTATAGTTATTGGTGGTTTTATTCTCCCTTAAACATTTGTACATCAAATTAGTGGAAACACCAGTTTATATTTAATTTAGGAGTTTGCTCGTGATATTCAAGACTATCACTTACAGCTGCAGTCAGATAATTTAGAAAATATCAATTTCATAATGGGAAAAAATCTTATTTTTTAAAATTTTGGGGCCAACTCCCTTTGGATGCCATGGAGGAAGAGGGGAGAGCCCAAAGTCATGTAACCAAGAGATGAGTAGGGCACAGCATCAAACTACTCCTCTGCCTGACACAAATAAATAATTTGAACTTCGTAGAAGTTCATAGGAACATGAACTAAGTCTAAGAACTGGAATATGCACTTATCAAAATTTGAACCTGGATGTGAGGACGTGTATTCACTGTACAAGTGAAATTTTTATGTGACCAGTAGATTTCTGTAGAATGCTTTGAGATTGCTGGAACAGGAATTTTAACACGAATTTTTTTCTAGGCACAGACTTTTATCTTTTGTTTGGGTTGGGTTGGATTTGATTTTGCTTTGTTTTGTTTGTTTTTTAAAGAAAGTCTTTAGCTTATTTAAAACCTAAGTAATATCTCTTGGCATGACTTGTGGTTTTGTTGCTCTTAGGTTTATAGCATTAGACAAAATGAATCAGATTATTTCTCACAGCTCTGTACCTCTTGATAAAGGTCAGTATTTAGCTATTGAAAATGTTGGAAAGAAGATACATGTGGCATTTTGGGCTATTGATCTGTTTATAATGTATCATAGTGGCCTCCAGTGCTTTAATTTCCTTAATAGCCCACTTTTAGGGCTGTTATCAAGGTAGGAAAGAATGTTTTATATCTTTCCTGAGTTTGTCTGTCCTTACCTTTTGCCTACATTTCAACAGCTGACAAAGTCTTTCTGTATTTGAACTTGGGCTTTCTGAATTCAGGAGTAGTTAGTTGGTCTGTAACCCTTTTTACTTCATCTCTTGTGCCTCGAAGAATTTAGCACCACATCAACTATGTTGTTACCCAGTAAACACTTACTGTGGAGAGATGAGATGCTGAAAATAATGTAAAGACTAAATATTCATTGACTTGAAGGTTAATTCGACTAGGAGTGCTTGTGTGTAGGAGGAGTATGATTTCAAGCTCTATAGTAAGTAGGTTTTCAAATTATATAAGTGACAGGCTGATTTCAGAGCTATCATTTCATCTGGCCGAGAATGGAAATGGAAATGAATATATGAAAAGAAGAAGATCTTGTGAATATACTGTCTCACTTATGCTAATAGATAAAAAATCTGTACAATCCATGGAGCAAATCCATAACAATGGAGTTAACCCATATTAACATATAATAATTGGGATCAGGGTGTGGGTTTGACTGATATGGTCCTTAGAACCTACATTTGGTATTTCTAAATGCCTGAGATGAAAGATTGCATTTTTTGGTTGTTTAACTTCCATGCTAAAATGGAGAGTGGTGGCAGTAAGGAGGCATCCAAAAGTTACTCATATTGCCTCCCATTTGGAATTTGCTCTGTAGAGT
Organism: Hylia prasina; assembly: GCA_013397195.1. NCBI lineage: Eukaryota > Metazoa > Chordata > Aves > Passeriformes > Sylviidae > Hylia > Hylia prasina. Next base: position 56,437 of record VYXD01001540.1, read on the forward strand.
AGAAAGGTGCTTCTGTGGAAAATGTAGAACAATATTCTGATCATGAATTTAAATGAAAAGCTTCTGAGATATTGACATACATGGAGATTCCAGACACAGGAATGGGAGTGAAAAACAAAAAGAAATAATCAGAACAGAGTACTATGTGTTGGCAGATGGATAAAAAAGGCAAGGCAAAAAAATCTGAAAGCCCATAGATCTTAAAGGACTAAGCAACCCTTTACAATTTGGTCTCAATTCTGCTGAAGACACTAGCAACTTAGAAATTAGGATACAGTTACCAGCTTTCCCAGCCTGTTCCTGGGGGCAATTCATAGTTGTTTTTAATTACATCACTGCTGTTGATCTAAAGAATTTGAATTTTTTTTCCATTCCTCTGCAGTAGCTTTTAGTGTATTTACAACATGGTCAGAAAGAAGGTTAAAAATAGATCTTCTAATACTGAAATGTACTTGTTACTTTCAGTTTGGAACTCCTACTTTTGTTTAGCATTCTGTCTAGGAGAGAATTTGTTTTGTTTTAAAAGAGCATTAAATTTATGGGGTATGAGACCTTGTGTTCATCTCACAGGCTTGTATTTTCACCACTGACACATCTGACACATGGTTCACTCATCACTGGAAGTAATTGCTTACTTTAAAGTACTGTTTTCCCCAGTACGTGTAAGGTGTCGGCTCCACTTCTCCCCAGAGGTTACACAAGACTGCTGAATTCCTTCTCTGTGCATTTCTCAGTTTTGTGTTGCTTGGGTTAATTAATGGCTGATGTTCTTTCACTAGATACTTCTCTCATATTTTCCATGTTGAGTGCTCCTATGCATGCATCTGAGGTGCCTTGTAAATAAAAAAATCCTGGCAAAAATTCAGCCACTTAAAAATTATTTCTCACTCATCATATAAGTTTAGTCTTTGTATTATATTCCTGCTAAAATAAATATTTGAGTTGAGCTTAATAAAATCTCATCTTAACTTTCTACCAAACTGTTAATAGTGAAGCTTGCTTCTGCCTTCCTCTCAGTGTCTGAATCTGTTTTCTTATATGCAGACACATGAACAAGGCTTTACCTCTGTGTAGTGATTAAACATGCAGGGTATCCTTTCTTTTTTACAAGTGACTATTTAACAAGAATTTAGGAAGCTAAAATTAATTAAAATTACAATTAACATAGAGAAATTAAAATTAACATGAAGCTCAAATATGCATCACTCGAATTAGAGAAGGACTCTGCATGGTTTTTTTTGCCTCAGTGGTGTTGCTGTCAGGTTAAAGTACCATGATGTGACTTCTCTCCATTTCTTTTAATTCCTGTTTTACTATTCAGTGTGGGAAGGCCTAATGTTGGTTTCAGGACTTAATGTTTCTAGTCTGAAAAAAACATGAAGAAAGCTGAGTACAACAAAGAAATGAAGATTGTTCTGAAGGGCAAAATTCAAGGCAATAATCAATTTTTAAGGAGTTTGGTAATAGACACAAACTACAGGGTTACAAGGCATGTAATGATAGGCCAGGGGGTAATGGGTTTAAACTGAAGGATGGTAGGTGTATATCAGATTTAAGGAAGAAATTCTTTGCTGTGAGGGTGGTGAGCCACTGGACGAGGCTGCCCAGAGAAGTTGTGGATGTCCTACAAGAAGTGAGGCTGCTGGCTCCTGCACCATGCTCCATTGCTGAGATCACATGTGCACCAACAATTGCAGTGTCCTGGCACAGCCAGAGGGCAGTCAGTTCTCACTCCAGGGGAAGTCCAAGTTATGTCTAGCATTAATACACAAAACTGATGAAATACACATTTATCATTTGCACTTTGAATTCATACTCAACCTAGTACAGAATATTACATGAAACTCTTAAAAGAGCAAAGGTAATGGAGGAAAACCCTCAGCTTTTGCTGCTTTTGGACAGAGGTACAGCAATGGACTTTGAAGAGAGGTTCAAACTGACACAAAGAGCAGCAAAAATGGAAGCTTCTATTTTGCTTAGAAGGAGTATAAATAAGGCAAATGCAGAGATTCAATAGTGCCCAAGCAAACAAGAGGACCACAGGTCATGCTTTAATGTTGGGGAACAGTGAAGGGAAAATGAAAGATTCATATATTTTTAGCATCTGGTACTTCTGTGTTCTATTTGAATTTTCTATTAACTTTCTCCAGCATCAGAAAATACTATTTATCTGATTCTTTTTTAGTTTGAATCTTTTAGACAAACTATTTAAAATGGTACATTACTTTTCTCTGTTATTGTGGGTTATTCTGACAGAACCAGTCCATGATGAATCCTCTTTCATTGCTGCAGTATCTGCAACCAAATTTCTATTTTCTATGTTCCACTGAATGCAGAGGTTAAAACAAATGTTAGCCTTGTGTCTTCCACTGCCAATTATTTCAATATCAATCTAAATCAGTTTTTTTTTGTCTCCATTATAAAACATTATTCTAGAGAAGAACATTGGTAATGCAGTGAAAGCTTACAGATTTTGTTTCTTTCCAAGTGGTAGGATAGAAGAGAGGAATGATCTTTATCCCTGAAGTGGAGATTAGGGCCTTAATAGTTCTGTTTCTCAGACATACTGACAAGCAGGTAAATACATCTGTGGAGAGTCTTTCTTCCTAAATGGTGAACAGTTCATCCTGTGCAAAATCTTTGACATACATTCAGCACTTTTCTTCATTAATTTTTGTTGCATGCACTTTTTCTGTTACAATTTTAGTCAAAATTGCCTGGTTTATGACCAGGATATAGTATATGAAACTGAACAAAGAAGGATTTCCTTTCTCATAGAAAGGTAATAGTATAGAATATAGGCAGTATTGTGCATTTGATAAGACATCAGAGATGTATGTTTTCAAAGCTAGAAAGATGAGCTTTCAAAGTAAGTGTACCCCTAAAAAGAGGGATGGCTAGAGTGGCCAGTGAGGATACAGAAGAAATGGATGAAAAGGTTTTCAATGAGGAGGAGAAAAAAGAGGGCTTGTTTGTTTGTTTGTTTGTTGGGATTTTTTTGGGTTTTTTTTTTTGTATGCCTGTGAGAGAAATTCTGTCCTGGGGAGAAGAGGGAAAACTACAGCAGAGATTTTCTCCCGGCAAATTCATGGTCTGGAGAAAAAATTTGCCTTCTAAGAAGTAATTAATATCTTTTATTAACATCATGTCTCAGAACGAGACACTAATTTTGTTTGAAATTTTTTGCCAGTAGCTAAATTAGCATGATTGAACTGAGAGAGGTGACAGCCATAATTTGAATGCTTTATTCAGATAATTATTTAAATTATAGAAAAGTGATAAAGGAGGGACTTGCATTTTTCTCTATCACAGAATAATCATGTATCAGAAAAGTATGCAAAACTCGAAAAGAAATGTGTGGGAATTAACAATTTGGAGTTCTTTCCCTGGGGATCAAAAGCACTAGATATAATCTGTAGGCTACTACACACACAGACAAATAAATACAAGCAAAAGGTGGTAAAAAATTCCAATCCTTGCCATGTTTTTTATTTTCAACAATTAAGTTGTTTTTAAAAGCCTTTCTGAGTTAAAGTGCATAAAGGAACTTTCAAAATATCTAAGAAAGGGGAAATTTACAAACTCCACATTTATTTAAGAATTATTAATTTCTGTTTCAATAAACTGGAAATGAAATTAAATGTGGAATTCTGAAGTTTATGGCTTGCTATATCTGGTTAGACTGATCTATTTATTTTACTTTTGCTTTGCAGAAATGCTATTTTTAATATCTGTTTGAAGTACTTAGAAAAAGAGAATTCAAATGAAAACTAAAAAGGCAATTAAAACCAGGTATATGTACAGATGGCAAATTCAAGAATTTTTATTGCTGAGGTTTAACAGAGTTGAATTAGTCTGGTTTATACATAGAATTTTTCTGTAAAATTTAATATCATACATAAAATGAGTGAGACTTTACCTAAAGTTTTAAACCCCTGAAGTTTCATACAGCTATTGTATCTTGTTGATTTTTTTTCAACATTAGTGTTTTCTCATCTCTTGCACTATAAAAATAAAATCCCTCAAATCCCTGCAAGAATCGATGCAGGTGGGTTTCCTTTGGTTGAGTTGCTTGTGGCTGTGTTAAAAATTCAAGTTTAAAGTAGATTGAACAAGATGGTGAAATTATCCTAGTTTTATTTGCTCCTTATGGGCTGTGTTACAATTCTACCCCTTCTACCACACACAAGAAATCAATTTTGCCACCAAGTTAGAGAAGGACAGGACTGTTAAAGAAATCTTTTCTAATCCCTGCAGGTGTATAGCATGACATGGATTTAACATTATCCTAACATTATTTTACGTAAATAATCATTTCACAGATGTCAGAGTAGTGTTAAGAGAAACTTTTAACTATTCAGAATGCTGTAGGTGGTCAGTAAGAAGCAAGAAGTCATTTCTTTACTGATACAATGGGCGAGAGGAAAAGACCATGAGAATAAGATGTGTGGTGGTGGGGCTGAATCATGCTTTATATTCCTGGAAGACTGTCCCATTTTCTTGTGGAAAGAAAAAACCAGATTTGTAGGAGAAGCTACATCATCAGACCCCAATTAATAATGTCTTTTATATAGAAAATAGGAGGCATAAGATATAACCACAATACAAAACTAAATGATTTTGTGCATACCTAACAGCAGTCTAGTTGTTTCAAGGCCCTTACTCAAGAGGGAAGACAATTCTGTGCAGTAGGAGTCTGATAAGCATACATAAAAGGCAATTGCTGGCAAGTAATGGACTATGGACTCTGATCCATTGTAATAACATATGCCATTACATAGGGTAAGATAAATGATGTAATCAAAGCAATGATAGAGAGAAGGAAAGAGAGGATATTTCTTATTTTTGTGATTCTGGGATTTATTAGTGCTGAAATAAGGAAAACATACAGGATGTCACATAACCAATTCTTTTTCTGCTGAAACCATATAGACTGATTTTCTACTCACAGCAATACTTAATCCCATGACTAGGGAATTCCATAGTCTACTGCCACATATTTGCCTACTGTTTACTTGGCAGTGGCATTTTTGGATTTCCATTTGTCATAAGACTGTTGACAGTTCTCAGTTTCCTGTTTATACAGATCAATGAAAAGCTTTGAGTTCCATGTCTCAAACTTCAAATGTATTTTCAAAAGCTTCTTCATTATATTCTAGACTTTGCCTCAGTGAAGACCATGGACATTCTTCCAACTGCTGCTGGGTTAAAATCAGGGAAAGCAATTAAAAAATAGTTCAAATATATAATCCTATACACTGTGTGAGTGTAGCATCATGGTTACTGGATTACTTGACTTTAAATTCTTTGTTTTTAAAAAATACTTTAAAATATTAGCTGGAATAATAATATTAAATAGAGAGATAAACTTAATTCTCTTATTTTTTTAATGCATTCAGCCTTTTGTATAGCAAAAAGTCATGCTGATTCAATAATTTAAAAATGTAAGTACTGTCTCTAAATGCTAAATCCACTGAAAATACATTTAAGAATCCAAGCAAGATGGACCTAGCAAGGTTTGCAGTCCAGGAATCTGGAGAATTCACTGGGTGTTAATGTTTCATTCTCAAATTCAGACAAATACGCATCTCCTAATCAAAAAATATGATTCAAGTCTTCAGTTGGTGTTAACTTCAGATGGAATAAGTCTGGCCTTTATACAAGGCTGAAGATTTATCCTGGGATGCCAAGCTGTGTCATGCAGAACTGCTCAGCTTTGGAAGCAGCCATCACACTGCTGGGACTTTTTGCTCCTGCTGACATTCCTTGCAATTAAGCAGAGCTGGTTGGCTCAGAACCACTGGCTGATGGTGTTCTAACCTTCCACGGATGGACCTTGTTGGATGGCACTGCAGGATGTTCTGTAAACATAATCAGTATTTTCATAATGTTCTATCATGGAAAATAAAAACTTTCAGAGCTGTGTAACAACACTTTTGACAAGTCCTTTGCATTACCTGGGGTGCCTTGATTAAAGATACATAATTTAAGTTATGATAGAAGGATATTTTTCTCCTGATCTGTCTGTGAAGTATAAGATGTGGAGCAAATCTTTCAATTTGGAATTTCATTCACTTGTCTGAACTGCATATAACCAGTAGGGATTGTCTGAACTGCATATAACCAGGAGGGATGGCAGAGATTATATTTTCAATTTGAATGAGTGTTGGCTTCCTTTTGTATTTCAGCTTTTCATTCCATCTGACAGAAGTTTTTTCAAATTGTTTAAATTCACTAAAATAACATGAAAACAATTCAATATATACTGGGATTTTTTTAATTAGGCAAAACCACAGGTTTTCAGTATGTCGAAAAATCTGGTCTAATCTTTTTCCAAAAACTCTATGTCAAACCAAAAGAGAAGGAAATTAATGTCAAGAAAACTCCTCCAACAATGTTTTTTGGTGATATTTCTTTAAAAAATGTAATAAAACTAATAAGAAGGAACAGCATTTAACCCTGGAACAGAAACAAAACTCAGGAATAATCAATAACATTATATATATATGTGTATTGAGTATGCATATGTGTATGTGTACACCTCAAATTTTTTCCTTGAAATCATTTTTGCATTTCACTGAACAATGCCACCAAGATGATCTATGGTAGCTTTGTCAGAGTGAGTTAACTTGAGAATTAGCACTGTCAAATACAGAGAGTATATCAGTCACACTTCCTTTCTATAGAGAATGAAGATGCCAGTTTGATGAAAGGCAGAGCATGTTTTAGCAACTTACTCCTTTTAACCATCTCAGAATAACACCTAACATGGCCAGCAGCCTCATCAGTGGGTTCATAGCTCCTCATTCTGCTGTTGCAGGCTCTGCTGGAATTAACTGGGTGGGCAAAGTGCACAGATTTACCTGGATTTCGACAGCTGTAATTCTGCTACCAGTGCAGAGAACACAGCAAGTGTGGGCTTTGAAGAGAGCCCACCAGACACCCCGTGGGCTTGTTCATGTAGCTAAAACTGGGTTATGTGGGCTGTGCCTGCGTTAGTGCAGAACAAGCCGTGCCTGCGTGCTGGCCCCAAGGACAAGTGTCACAACACAGCTCACATCTACACAGCCACATTCTCTTCATTTCCCAAAATAAAGAGGCCTGGACTTTAGTGCCAACTGGGAGCCATCATTGGCCTTTGCTGTCCCCAGCCTATTCCCTGGGCAGGCAGTAATTGGCACTGGCTACACGTGGGCTGGGTGGCACGACCACAACAGGCAACCATACGCTGGGGCTGGGGGCCATGGACTCATCTGCATCAAGTGATATCTGCACATAGGGCCAAGCATGGCAGTGCCCAAATGAGCTGACCTAGAATGGCTCTGAATGTGCCTCACCCAATCTCTCCTCAGAGGCTGAACCTCTGAGTACAGCATGAACAAGAAACTAGCTGAGGTTAAAATAGAATTCACACTGGATCCTGGCTTTAAACAATATAATACCAGTTTTTTCACCTCTCCATCCTTTTGTGTTTGTTATACAGGCAGGGAAAGTCTAAATCATTTCTCTGTGTGCATTCATAATTCATATTCTGTGTGAATTCCCAATGTGCATTAACATTCAGTGCAATAAACTGGAAAATGCCAAGTACTATTTTAAAGCTTATTTTTCCAGAAATATGGGGCTTATATTTGGTCCTTTTCCTTGCAGGCACTATAGCCTCAAGAAGAACAGTGAAGACTACAAGTTCAATAATATATTTAATTTAGAATGATTTTCCAGGCTTTTGCAAGTAGATTTCTGTAATCTTACTATGTTAAAGAGAGTTATCTCAGCTTTTTACTTTAAAGTAAAAGAAAGTGTCTTTATATTAAGGGAATGTTTTCTTAACGTTTGTTTTTTTTCCCCCTACAAGTTAATGGTATATGTTCAATGTTTTTAGTTTCTTGTAGCTGTAGAAAAGCAACATTTTGTTTACAGAGATCTATAAAATGATTTAATTCTCCAGAAATCAATTATTTAATACAAATAACAGCATGTTCTGCACCTATATCACTGAGAATCGTTGCACTGCTTACATGGGAAGAGATTAGAGTTTATGCTAAAAATCTCCCAGAATCTGGGGATAAATAGAAATTTGGATGTGGTGACCAGTAACACGGCAACAGTGAGTGGACAATGTTGAAGGAGGGAAGTTGAGGGCCATCAATTCTTTGAAGCTGAGAAGCTGATAAAAAACTCCCTTGGCATTTATCCTTAGGATCTCTTTGGATGCAAATTCCTAGACAAGTGGAACAAATTCACACATTCTTCTGTTTGCCATGATTGGAGAGGGAAGTAGCAGGTTCAGAATGATTAGCATTTGAGGAGACAATAGTTACTAATAGTACAGCATGCCAGGTAGGGGAGAAACAGTGCTCCAGCTGAACAGAGATCATATTGTATCATGGCATCAAGGGGCCAGTAGATTCTGGCTTTCTATAAATAATACTAAAACTTCAGTGGGAGGGAATGAACTAGTGGTCAAAGCATTGGGCTGGAGTGGATTTGCACACCTCTCCTTATCCCCTGTTACCCAAGCTATATGCTATCCTGTTTGCTTGTTCCTTTTTATGTCCATTCTGCCAAATTCTCTTACCATGGTTACACCCACCCGAGAACATTTAGTGCAGTTAATGCAGTTTTTCAGGGCTTGACAGCAGGGTAACTGAGTCAGTCTGAATTATCTCAAAAATAACATGACAGAGTCAAGAAAAAGCAAAAGCTCAGAAACGCTGCTGCTGTTTTCTAGGAGAAGCTGATGGAAAAATTGAGGAGAGGTGGAAAGAATTCGTTGTTCTTCCAATAATATAGGATTTCTCCACAAGTCCTCTGCTGTCTACATCTGTATTATTCAAAGAGCCAAGAACTGGGATAGAAACAATTTGAATACTGTCATCCAATGTGGGTTTTGTCTCATCAGTATGACTTAAAAAGCACTGAAAAGTTTTAATTTCTGTGTTTTGGCAACTGCTTTGCAGAATCTGAAACCTCACACACAGAGGCACATATGAAGCACAGCTCTGTCCTGAGCTGATAGACTTTTCTCTTTCGAGTTATTGGGAAGGATTACATTTCAAGAACACAAATAGTTGGAAGCTACCAAGTGTTTCTGAAGCATTAGAGCATTTTTGCATGGTTTCTGCTAATGGCACAACACAATACCCACTAAAGTGGGAGAGAGAAGCAGAGATGCTCATGGCCAAGCCACAGACATGAACATATCATAGTCTGATTTATCATGTTTAGCAAAAACATTCATTTTCCACATTAGCAGCACCAGTAAGCAAGGCCCAGAAAACTATTTACATTACATCAACCGCTGTTGCTAAAAACCTTTGGAAATGTACTGCAGCACTTTTCCTTAATGTCAATAAATCCTTCAGAGTAAGTGACCCAGATATCAAACATAATTTGAATGTGTCACTCATGTACCAGTCCACACAGGTATGCCAGAAGCCAAACACCTCCGAAGATTTTCAGTTTAGAGATATTGAATGTACTCAGGGTAAACACTGCCTAAACTATTCTGAAACTGAAAAAACAACCAAAGTGCCTGGGAAAAAAATGAGCTTCCTATGAATAAAGGAGAGAATTATTTAATGGACTCAGGTAAATCTAAACTTTAAGTTACAGTTATAATGCTGATTGTTTGCCATAATAGGGCAGCTGTGCCAAGCAAACTACCGATAGAGGATCAAATCTGATTGATACATGCAATAACCACTTATAAGAGTGGATATGCAATATGAAGTGATGAGAATTTATGTTTAATGACAAAATTATCCTTGTGAAATTTGCAGGCTGTCCAAGCACACTGTGCTCCATAAACATATGAACAGTGAATAATTTAAAGAACAACAACAAAAAATCATTAACCATAGTCTGAGGTAGAAAAAAAATTCCTTCTTACTGCTTTTCTCATAGTCAGAGACACAGCTATGTAAAAATGCCCTCTCATTAAAAAAAAAATTTAAAAGAGAGGTAAAATAGCTCAGACATATAAAATGTATCTTTTTTGATCTTTGCCAAGCCTATCAACATAACTGCTGGCAGATATTATCCCTGAAGACTGAGGCAGATATCCCTACTGCAGGAAATTTCTATAAAAATGATTATGAGGATATGTATAGGGTATGTATAGGTGTTCAGATATTTTAGCTGCCCACTATGAATCTTGCTTCAAGCACTTCCAAACTGCAAAAATATTACAATATAATCCTGGAAACCATTTTTAATGAACCAGATGGCTTTCTTGAAATCAACCCAAATCCTTGTATGCTTATATCTCCTCTTAATATATTTATCCCCAGTTTTCACTGTGATGGTTTGCAGCAGAGTGGTCACATTATTACAGACACTGAACTGAAAAGCGTAACCCTGCAAAATGCACTAATTATGTCTGTGAACAGCAGGAACAGCACATGGAGGGTCTGGGTTTAGTGATGTGAGACTGGGATGTGACCAAGCCATGAGACAGACAGACTCTGCATGCTCCCAGTTTCCAAATTCTTGCCTTCTCATAAATACCATTACAGCTACTGAGCTTTGATACCGTAATTTGAAATAGGTTTATTCCCACTTCTACTGATGACCCAGTAAGAATGACTTGAAAAGATATGTACTTGGACCAAACATTTTTCTAAGGAGATGAATGCCTGTGGGAATGATTTATACTTTAAAAAGTAACATTTTACTAACAGCCTTAAGTAGATCAGCAATCCTTTCTGAACTCTGGGGGACTGAAATGTTATCCAGCTCTCTGAATTGGGTGTCTATGAAAATGAAATGGTATAGCTCTGCTTAAGGAAATTATTTTACATTGTTACATTCAGCAAACCCAGTAAGAATGGTTTGTACATTTTCAAAGAGGGCCACAGATTTTTAGTGTCACATAAATACTCTTTGAAGCATAAGAGAATACAGATACTAAGGGGAGACCAGAGATAACCATTTTCTTTCAGACTGCACCTCATCTTCTCTGTAAGGGCAGAAACAGAGGAATTTCAAATGAAAGGATCTAGAAGCATGAGTTCCATTAATGTTTTTTATTATGTTGTGGTGAAAATGTCACCCCATATTTAGAAGACTTATCCTTATTCCTTCAGCTTCAGCACTTCTACAGAGCACGTACCATCCAGGTCTGTGGGGAGGCAGAAGTCATTGTCCAAGTATTGGTGCCCCTGTGATAGACCTTAGAAGGCATTTCACAGCACACTGTGACACTGTGTGATAGGAAAGGAACAGATTAAGTGCAGACACTTCATCCATCACTCATCAAGTGACTGCAGCTGTTGTTTAAAATGTCAACAAACCAGTGAAAGCAATATGATTTATAGATTGCACTAAAGTGACTTCAATTCTGTACACTGTCTACATTGTAACAGGCAGAATTCAGTGTCTGTTTTAAGAATATGCTTGAATCCTAAATTAATTGTCAATGTACTTTTCTTATCCATCATAAAGAAAATAGGAAGCTTTAAGGAGTATTCAAAACTAAAATCATTCCTAGGAAATCAACAGAAACTAAGTGAGAGGATTTTTTACTGATGGAGTTTAAATAATTATCAGTGGAGTTGTTCTGTGAAACACTTAAATAGGATAAACCACTGTCAAAAAATTACATGGTACTCTCAGCACTGAGAAACATACATGGTATTTGGAGGTAGCTAGTTAGTGTAGGAGAGCAGATGAGCAATAAACCACAGAAGACAATCAATTCATCTGCAAGAATACAAGAAGATAAATGGCCTTTACAGGAGAAGGTCACTTATTGAGTCTTTATAGCCTGGCATGTTAAGCATGATTTGCTGTCATTAATAAAATCTGCTTTCCAAAGCAGTGATAACTATTGTAAGCTGTTCTCAGTTGCAGTTAAAACAAAGAAATAACAATGGCATTTCGGGCTCTTTCCCCTTCCTTTTTCATGCTACTCCTTTTAGAATCAGTTTATCTCACCATTTATTCAGGTTTTGTTTTATTTTGGTTTGGTTTTTTGTTAGCTGAAAGTGGTTTAAATTTTGAAAATGCCGAGGGCCACCAGGAGAAAGTTATAAAAATAACTACAGTTTTCAGGCTGTTAAATACTTCAAAACCATTGGCTTTTTTACTCTGAGTTTTGAAGCATTCCTACAGTTTCCACTACAAAGAAACTGTGTGTCTGAAACCCAGCTCCTGACCCAGGGCCCATGTGTGATAAAAAGTCTCTATGACGGTGGGTCAGCCCAGTTATCACCTGAGCACCCGCACAACTCTTTACTCACTTTCCCTGACCAGCAGGATGAAAGAGAAAGGGCAGAGAACAGGGGTGGCAAAACTCAGGGGTCAGAACAAAGACAGGCAACTCACTAACCAAGTACTGCTGTGTGAAAACCAGGCTGGATTTGAAGAACTTAATGTTTAATTATAATTTTGGTAATGGGGAATATACAAAAGACAAACATCTAAAACACCTATCCTTCTCTGCCAGGCTCAGCTTCAGACTGCTCTCCTCACCCCTTGTCACTCTCCATCCCTTCAGGGGGGCAGTGAGCAGCATGGGGGAAGGTGGTCACAGATGCAGCTGTTTCTTTCTGCAGCTCCTGCCTTTTTATGCTTTTCCTGGGCTCCAGAGTGGATCCTCAGCAGACTTCAGTCCCTTTGGTGGTGTGCCTGCCCCGCCATGGAGCACCTCCTTCCCCTCTAACTGTGGTGTTCTCTTTGTTGTTTATCATTATTTTTGTTCATTCCTCCTTTTTCTGCTCACTCATTCCCTCCTCTGATGCCTCCCCCATCAATATTTTCTGGTCTTAAGCCTGTTTTTATGCAAGTGCCACCAGTTTGGTTGAAGGGCTTTGCTGTGTCCTATGGTGGGTCTGCAGAGCCATCTGGAACTGGCTGTGTACACCACAGGGCAGGTCCTGACCTCCTTCCACAGAAGGAAGCTCCCCTTCCAACAAAACCTTGCCACCTACACCCAGTGCAGTCAGGAATTTTAATTCAATGCCGAGGTACAGGAAATAATGTATCTCTCTTCCTCTTAATGACATATTCCTTAACCAACCATTCTATAGATGGCACCTCAGCTCAAAACTGTAAAACTTGTCAGGAAATTTTCCTGGATATTCCTAATGGGGCTACCAGGCACTTTTGGCCTCTAAACTCCAGAAGTAAAACATGCAGTTATGGGTGGAGGTACCCCCAGGTCCAGACAGGCAGCTTTCACCATAGCAAAGCTCCAGGAAGTGAAATAGTTCACAGACAAATTTGCTAAATGATGTGCTTTAGAATGGGTACAAGGCAATGCACCTTCTTCTTATCCAAAAGCAAATAACTTATGCAAGCTCTAATAGGGAACCTAAATTTTATACTGGCCCTGATTTGATGGGCCTGATTTGATGTGGGTGTTTCAAGCTCGGTCTTTTTGCTGTGTGGCACCAGTCAGGTCAGCTAACTTTGAAGTGAAGACTTGTAAATCTGTTTTCTAGGACAAAAATATGGCAGAAGTCCAGGAAACTCTGTAGTACACAAGGGATACTAGCCAAATTTGGAAGAAAAAAAAGAATTGGGGAAACAGGGCTATTACTCCCTCACAATACTTAACGTGCACTGATTTGAATTGACTTCCCTTCTGTTTTAGGTAAGCACAAAATTAATTCAGAAGAATGGAATAGGCTTCTACAAATATTTTTCCAATTGTCAATATTCTTGAAAAAATATGTTGGCTTAAGAGGATGAAAGTAGCAACAGAAATCTCAGCAACCTTGCTATGTCCAACCAGTGCTAAAAGTTACAGATCTATTGAGTTATAAAAACGTGGCATTGCCCTTTTACACGTAAACCTTTTGCAGTGCATAACTAAAGGGATGAAAATTATAATAATAATAATGTTATTGCCCTTTGAGCAATTGTGCTATTCTATTAAATTCAAAAGCTTTGACTTTGACTTACAGGAGCATCAGAAAATGTTTTGATTCTACAAAGCACAGTTGAAGATTTTCATCAGCCTACAGCCTTCAGACACATAGGTCTCTTTCCAAAAATAGTTTAACTCCTTCTACCAAATGGAGAACACCTAAATCAAAACTCTTCAGTGTATATGTCTGCTATGTATATTGTGTAGCACAGAGAGTACTGCAATTAGTCATCCCTTCCCAGTGGTAATTATTGGAAAAAGTTTAGACTTCAAGAACAGCGTGTATCTTTTCAAAACCTATCAATCTTTTTTTTTTTTTAATTAGCAGATTATATAAAACATTCTGTGTGCTCCCAGTCTGTTAAATCTTATTGTTACATCTAGCCTGAGGACCTCAGTTCTCTGGCATTTTAGCAGTGCAGGGGGATTTAAAATTTATATGTGAAGTTGTTAATGTTATTAACAGCTATAGTCTTATGTTCTGTTTCCTTTATTTCAGGGGCTGAACATCAGAGTTAAGGGAGTCATTAGCATCCCTGTTAAGTAATATTTGATAAGGCAGACTTCCCTAGGCAAACATTTTGATTTTAAGCTCATTATTTTATACAGTTCTAAATCTTTAAATAAATAACTTTACAGAAGTTTTATTTCTGAACATCATAAACACTTTTGCTGCTGTTCTGCAACTATTGGCTGTTAAGGTATTCAAGTTTGCTTTTGAACAGAACAAAATACTGTTTACCTTCTCAAAGCATAGAAATCATAAATTAGTGTGGGTCAGTCATGATAGTAAAGGTAGCATTAGCTTCTGGTGAGTGCTATGAATTGGAAAGGATGTGATGGCAAAAAACCCAAAGATTGTGTTAGCCTTGATGACAGAAGTGGGAAAAGATGAAGGTATAATTGCCTCTTGTGAGGGCATGGTTCAAAGCAGCAGGCAAACAAGTTGTTCATATGAAAGTTTCAACCTCTATCGATCAGAAAAGCAATTCATTTACTGTAAGAGTACAAGAAAAAGGTGCCTGGCACGAAAACCTTTGTTTCTATTTATCTGGGAAGTTGAAAGGGCTAGTTAATGAACAGTAAACAGACTTTTTACTTTTGATCACAATAGCAGCAACGTGTGTGCACAATGACAAAAATAATATGCACCATAGTGCAGGATGAAAAAGGGAATTTTTAAAAGAAAGTAATATTTAACATTATCAGAGAAGTTACTGTTAACAATGTATTGGGTTTGGAATAAGTCCCCATGTATAATGATCAAGGATTACACATAACACAGGTAAACTAAACTGTGTGCCTCATGACTCATCTGTACAGAATGATGACTGAGATTAGTTAGCAGATGTAACAGCATACTCTTTAATCGTTCTCAGTCATGGGATTCTCAGTCTAGAAAGAACTAGTCTCAGGATATTCCAATATCAGGACATCACCTCAATACTCTTCAATTTCCTCAGCCATGGCCAGTATTCTGCAGCTGTATTAGATGCATTTTGTATGACCTTTGTGAATGTGTGTGAGGCAGGGAAAGGGAGGCCTGTGCTGTACAGGACAGGAAATCCCACTGACAACATGAACTAACCATCCTGTCACTTTATATCACCCTGCAACAGGTGTATAAAAGAAAGTGCAATAAATAATGTAGTTTTTATGTGAGCTCACTGAATGAGCCATAGGAGCCATGATTACAGGAAGCAGCAGAGCAGCATACTGCACTTTCTTGGTCAGCAGAACTTGCTTCTAGTCTTTGTCCTATCCTTTACAGCCATCTTTCTGAACTCTAACTTATTGTAATGAAGATTATATCACAATCATATCATAACCCTAGCAAGGAGAAATCCTTAATACCCATAAACCCAGGTCTTTGCCATGAAGTCTTTCTCATTGCATTCAAAATAAAATCAGACAATATGCTTGTAGAGAGGCAGATATGTGCACTCTTCTATCAGGAGGCAGGTTTTAAATATGGCAATGACATTTCCAGCATTTTGCTATAAAAAGCAATGAGCTAGAGTGGAAGTGTCTCCAACCTGGCAATAGACTCAGAATACTGTTATTTTATATCTTTTACTAATGAATTATTTCCATTCTTAGTGTAGCTATTGTTGCTACAGTTCCCTATGTTAGAATACGTTTATCTGCACATTCCCTTTTGCTGAGGTTACCTCATGTAACAGTGAAATGAAAGGAGACACGTGCATGAAATCTTCATCCTTCAGTATCAGAAAGTCTACCATCTGTTGATGTAAAGTACTTCAGAATAATGACCTCAAACACACTACCAGGTAGTCTGAAAGAGTGATGTAGGATCAATCTTAGTTTCGTAATGGAATGCCTTGTAAGTGCATTGGCACAGCTCCTAACAATCTGGTTCATTTTTATTGCACAGAAAGTGCATCTCTGTAAAAAGATTTGGTGTTAGACAAAGACTTTTCAGGTCCATCCAGTTAGCACAGATTCCAGAAACAGCATTATCTCCTGTTCAGCTTGGGCAGTCTCTTTGTCCTGATTCAAAGTAGTTTTTCAGTGCTCTGGTGCATTCTGAGATTCTGGCTTGCATCCTGAAACTAGCAGAACTGTGTCAGCATGACAACCACCAGTAAACTCAGCCCTATGCTGCTACTATTGCTTTACTGCTTTCAGCAAACCTGTTTGTATGGAGATAGCTTCATTGTAATCCTTGGAACACTACTGAATGTGTTCACTGACCACAAGCATGGTTACTGACAAGAGCAAAACAGAACCTGCATTAGGACAGTCCTTTGATTAAAAATGGAGCTGTAAAGAACACAACATCAGTCAGGCTTCAGGATCCACTCTTCAGTGAGTACTTTCCCAACAAAGTACAAGGTTGCTTCTCTCACCTGTGTTCTACATGCTGTAAGAAGAGATGTATTTGGTACAGAGATACAAATGCTTGTGGGTCTCATGGATGCTATCCCGGAGACAAACAGCTCTCCTGAAAGAGGCTAGGATGGCCATGAATACACTTCAGCTGAGCCAGGTTCACTTGCAAATTTCAAAATTTGCAAAACCAAAACAAAACGAGGGAACGGAAAAAGCAAAAAATGTATTTGTTTAGTTCTCAGTGTCTCCCCTCCTCAGTGGCTCAGTTTTCTTACTCACTGTTGGGTGAGGCAAGAGGAAGGTGTCTTTCACAGATCTCCACAAGATCTTAAAGTTTACTCTGTTATGCCTGTGGAGAATGCTTCATAAAGCCCCAGCATAGTACAAAATGTGCAATAAACCCCAATGGGAGAGGTATTTTTTTGTACTCCTCCTGCCCCCTATAGTCAAGTAAAAGCCAGTCACAAACTCTCTCTCCTGGCTTTTGCGATATGGGAGACTTTTCAATCCAATCCCTTCCTCTTCCTTTTCCGTGCAACACTGGCCTAAGCATGCTCAGTGCAGCAGAGTCACGCAGAACAAACAATGTTTTGTTGGGGCAGAATTCAGCCATGTTTATTTATATAGCTAGACTAATCACTGCAACCTTCTGATGGTCACCATGTGTCTGGCAAGCTTCAGCTGCGGTGTTCTGGGAAGCTACAGCCTTGCTTGCTCCCATGCATTCCCCTCTGCAGCCCCGAAGGAGAGAGGGAGCACTGGGAGACAATGAAAACCCAGCTTCTATATCTACATATTAGAACAGCTGAACTTTTGCTCCCTCCTTATTCTTCCTGTCCACATCCTGCAAATCCAGCAACTGCTTGAGACTGTTCTTTATACAGAATACATTCTGAGGTGAAACATTTGTAAGAGCTAGTGCTGCATGCATTTTCACATGAACTATCGCACTTAGAAACAAATGCTATTTAAAGTGGTTTGTCCCAGGAGTCTCTCTTAGTTAGCACAATGCACTTTCCCAGAAGGGGTTCAATTCCAGGTCTTGAACTTGTCCCACGCTCCCAGACCTCATAGGCCAAAGAGAGTGGCAGAGTCGTTACGCCCAAACCCTAGCTGAGACATGATAGCTCAGTTCTGAGCCATTCAAAAATGATGTTCAGATATCCAAAGGGGGACTCAAACTTGGCTCTTGTCAATCAGAAGCCCTGCTACCTCAAGAAAAGGAAGTGGTGCTCTAACCACTCCTTGGAAAGAAAACAACTGTCCATTGCACTTTCTCCCTTTGAAAAGAAGACACCCAAGGAGATCTGTAATTATATACAGGGGGAAATTTGAAAGAGCAAACTAAAAACTGCAAAAATTTTTGCTATTCTTACTAACTTTTGCTATAAAGCTATCTAGAAACCTGAAGGACTTTAACAGGGACCTGATTTTTTTTTTTTTTTNACATCTGCCTTTTGTGAAGAATGATATAGGCATTGAAGTTGATAGGGAATATAATGTATAGGGAAGGATGTCTTGGAATAGAAGACCCTTTGTTTTTAATATCTTCTTCTCTCCTCCTGTATTTTAAAATTATCTGCAAACAATGCAGATGATTTACAGCTGTCTGTTTCCTTTCAAATAAGTGATGCTGCACTGGTTGACACCTCTGGGGAAACCCATGAAGGTAGTGACAATCTAATAACTGCAATCATTTGCTTGAGGCTCAGGGAAATTTCTTATCAAAGGTTTACAGTCTGGCTTTAGAAAATATTGTTATGATTTTCCGACGTTCAGGAATGAGGGTTGAGAAACGAGCTCAATTTTCTGTTAATGTTCTGAGGAAAGAGGACAGAATCACCCTCATCGCCCTTTCTGCACTTATGTGCTACTGAGTTTCCCAAACATCCATTAAAAAGAACAGAAGCTGGAGTTCTGCCGGCTATCTGGAGGCAGATAGCAGGCAGAATTTCAGAACATGGACCAGAATAAAACTTGCTATCATGCAGCTTCCATCCATTCAAAGAGAATTGATACAGAAAAAGGCTATTACCATGCATGCCTGGCAGAATTTCCGTTTCATCTACCCCATTGTTCATGTATGCACAAGTACCTGTCTGCAGAAATAAAAGTCTTAATTTTAAGATCAGACACAGACAAGTTCTTGCAAAATCAATTTTAAGACTAGAAAGAATCTTAATAATGTTAGACTTATTCTTCTGCATGCATGTGATAGGGTAGGTAGACAGCAATCGGTGAATTTTCTGCTTCTAGCAGATATTCAAGGTTCATACCAGGAATACTTCAAGAAAATGAGAATCATTAAGAGATGTTTTGACAGATAAAAGGAATGGCCATGTTGCCATCTCTTTAATAGCTGCTGATGTTTTTGGCTGTCTGTTGCAGCAGATGATGGTTAATTGCAATCAGTTCATGTATTGGTACTTATAGATTGGCAATTAATTTTGGCAAAGCACTGATCCTTATCCCAGTGTTTCAGTAGCCAGTCATCTACTTTTGATAAACTGTAGAGGAATTTGTGACTAAATGCCTGCTTTTGGTTTTTTTAAGTCTCAGAGCAATGCTCCCTAATTATACACTCATACATTAATTCCAAGATTTTTACACAGTACAAGAGTTTGCAATGTCTGGTTAACAATTTTGGAGCTAAGTCCAGGATCTGTTATCAGATGGAAGGCCTTGTATATCTCCTCTGATAATGGAGAATGACCAAGAGGTCCTGGGTAATAGCCCTGATACTGGGGGCAGTAGAATTGCCCCAGTGTGATGATCCAGCTGAGCTGTTTATCTTTAATGATACAGAGGGTAAAACTGATGTGCTTCAAGCTGAAGTATTATATCACTTCAGGGCATTTCTTTGTGGGGGAACAGTCATGAGCAAACACATTTGATACTTAATCAATGATCTTTTCATTTTGACACCTCCCCACCTCCCAAAAGAAACAACCCTCAGGGCATAGGGAATGAAATGGAATTGCTGAACTATGGTTTAAAACCTTTCAGAAGATTGAAAATAGTTTTCCAATATTAACAATTAATTTAATCTCTGCCTACAGAGGTTTTCTGGGTTAGCACTCAGACAAAACCTCTATGGATATGAGAAGATAAGAGAACATACGAGAAAGATTGTTCCTGTTAAGCCTTTTGAAAGATTAGCAGTCTCAACAGTGATTTATGGTCTTGCAATTTCCATTTGCAGCCTTTAGTTTATCATCTTAAAATCTTTGCTATAACTCTAGAGGTGCTTATGAACCTGATAGAGTGGATTTTTAGAATGTGGAGCTAGATAGGAGTTAAACTGGGCTCTAGGTAAAAAGAATCTGTTCCTTATTATTTTTATTTCAGTGAGACATAAATTTCAGGAGATACATTCCAGAGTATATATTCTAGGATTTAGTTTGTCCCCTGGGTCTCAATAATGCTCTGATTTACACTCCACATAATCCCCCTAAATCAGGGCTCCTACTCCCCTCCCTATCACTAGCTACCAGTTAATGCTGTGCTTAAAAAATTTCTTATATCATGACTGTCCCTCAAGGCTGTGGAAACCCCCTTGTTAATCAGAACAGAGATGATGTATGTTCCTGATGGGCAGAAAAATGGAAGAAATGAATACCAATCCTGACACCAAGACCTTCCTTAGAACGTGTGGCCCCTTTGTTACACACAGCTGCTGACAGTGTGTGGTATGTGCTGAAGGGCGTGGCACAACTCTCACTACACAAAAGCGAGCAGGAGAGTTTGTGTGCAGTAATTATGCTTTCCACTGTCATCTCCCTTGTGATCTCTCCCTTTCTGAAATGTCCATGTAAGACATTCTGTGAAAGTTTGTTCACCTTCCCTCAGAGAGGTAACACCATACCTGCACTTTGATGTCTGAAAGAAGCCTCCTGCCCTTTTAGCAAAGCAGAGGGATTGGAATGGCAAGCAAACCAGTTCTGCTGAAGTAATTTTCCTTTTCCGTGTCACTGAGAGACACAGAAGAGAGTGAATGGTGTTTCTTCTGTTTCAGAAAAACCTTGATTTGTGTCCATGTATTTAAACAAAAATAAAACTACTTGGTGTACGTGCCAGCATGTGACACTATTACTTACTGTAGTAAGCCATGAAAAATTCGTGCAGTATGTATTGGTTAAGAAAGTCTTTCTTTCCTAAGACCCAAAAGGCAATACTTCACTGAAACATTGATTCAAAATAAAAATATCACAGAAAACTTGTCCCCAGTATGGTACATTGCACAGCCATTTAAAATGAAGAAATGAAGAAAGGTCACATTAAAGGGAATGCAAGTTGTATTTAATTTGGTTAAACAGACAAGCCCTCCAGGGCAGGAACTGTCTCCTTACGTGTTGATGTAGTGCCTTACACAGCAAAGCTCCCAGTGGAGCCTTCAGACCCTTGAACAACACCACCACTCAGGATTTTGGGAGTTAAGGGAAAGGCTGAGGCCCTTAATTGATTTTCATTGGCATATCTTTTTTCCTATGACTTTTATTTAGAACCTTTGCATCTCACTGTACTCAAAATACAAGCAAACCCTACTGCAAGTTACATTAGAGAGACTAAGCTATTAAGGAATATCATTTTCTAATACTCATTAGGAGGATTGTTGTGGCACACAGGCGTTTCAGTTGCGTCCAGCAAGAAATGTAAGAGAGGACAGGAAAACAGCAAAATAATTGCATGTGATATTTTAATAAAAAAATCTCCAAAGAGTCACAGTTTGCAATTTGAACTACTGAGTTTCAAAATAGAAAATTACCTGCCTAATAAAAATACCACTGGTTTCAGTTCTTATGTGAATAGCCACTTTCTGCCTTTTATTCTATTAACAATATCTACACCAAAAGGTGTTTATCTCTAAGTACAACTGAAATATTAATTTCACAACTGTAACATTTATGGTCTTTAACCAATGGCTTCATGCAAAACAAAACAAGACTACACAGGATTTGTGCAGTTGTCTGTACTGCCTAGAAAAGTGGAAGTCTTGCTGCACACAGTGCTTGCCCTTATACAGTGTGAGAATGGAGTGGCTTTGATATATAGAAGCAGTAAAGGGGGAGGAATTGGCAAGATTTAGGAATAGAACTAAAATCTTTAGACCAACTAACAGAGGTGAAAAGGAGCAAAAATTCTTTCTGGCTGAAAACCACTTCTACAGGTTTTACAGCTCTTCACTCTAAGAGCCCATCTATTTTTTTCCAGCGCATTACCTGAGTCTGCTGAGTGGCCCACTTGTGAGCTTACCATCTAAATCTTGCCCTCTTTCATATTCCATTTTTTTCTTATACACTTCTCTAACCAGCCAGTCAAAACCATGCAGTAGTAATCCTCCTTTCCCCTTTCGACTATTGCTTCCCTGCTATGGATATTTAGATTTTGGAACTGATGAATGTAAAATTTATTGTCTCTCCTAGCAAATTTTCTGCAATTGCTTACTTTTCCCTCTTCCACAAACTGAATGTATACTTAAATACATCCTGACTACCATCTTCTGACTGTTTCACTCTATTTTGAGGGACAAGCTGTACACTAAGTAGCAGAGGGTTAATCTCAGGAGATTTTTATGGCTCAAGTGATTTCATTTTAAAAGTACAGGAGTTATAAAAGACAATAATTAGATATTAAGCAGTTATGAATGTAGAGAATGGTGCTCTTTATAAAAAGAGTACAGAATTAGTTTGATAGCTCTTATCTTGTGTATTTGCAGTATTTTCTGAGATAATAAGATTGCCTGTCCAATGAGAAAGTTTATCCATATTCTAGTAATTTGTTTCTCATTACCTTGAAATTTAAAGAGTCCTTTGATAAATCCTAAATTGTGCACTTACATGCTAATGTTCTCATTTTATTTTATTCTGCTAAATTTGCATTCCAAACAATAAGTATCTTTTAGTGCTGCCTAAGTTGCCTCAGACAAGAGGGGTTTTCTCATTTTATTTTATTCTGCTAAATTTGCATTCCAAACAATAAGTATCTTTTAGTGCTGCCTAAGTTGCCTCAGACAAGAGGGGTTTTTTTCTACCAGGGATGGCAGCTTTGCATTTCACTGTCATTTTTTTCATTATTGGATCAAACAATTTAAATCACATAGATTCCATCTGTCAGGTGGTGGGGGTTTTTTTAGAATTGAATAGCTTACTATTTGTCACCCATTATTAGCATGTTAGGGAGACCCTGGAACTCTCTTCAGTTTAAAGGTAGTTTTACTATGCACAGCTCCCACAAACACAGTACTCTTCTTGTCCTTTTCTGAAGAAAAGTTACCTCAATCATTTGGGAATACTTTATTTTTGCATTTGATGTATAAACACTTGCCTGAATTCTGAATTTAGTTAATCTTCAGTAAAGGAAATAGACAGGAAATATTTCAATCAGAAAGTTTTCTAAAAGCTACAAAGAAGCTTTCTTACTGACTGTGAAGTCCTGTGTGGTCAGCTTGGTGATAGGTCTAAATGGGTATTACACAGTAAATCCTTCTGAACTGCTCTTCACAGGGAGAAATCCTTTGACTGGAAGTGATTATTAAATCCATCCTACAACACACTTGTTTTGAAGTTCCTCAACTGAAGTTTGAGGGATGAAGTATTAAAACAGATACAGATTTACACTTGCATGATTTAAACTTGGTGATCCTAATAGCAGCCTTTCCTTCCAATTAAACTTCTGTCTTGTGCTACCCAAAAATGCAGCCCCTTTACCTTTGTCACTCTAAAATCTCAGTACAGAGACTTCATGATATGAGGGCTTTTCACTAAATAAGACCAGAGCTTTCCAACCTTTAGAGACAAGTCTGCCCTCCTTTCAGGCTATATGGAAGAGTTTGGTTTACATGGATGTGCATGAGCTAATGTGAGGTGAACATCAGGTTGGAATAACAGTTGGATTCACTATTATTTTGGGCAAGTAATTTATTATTACCAAATACAGTTCTTTATAATTTCAGAGTTCATATCCATCATATTCATTAAGCTGTGGGAAGGTCACTGCCAATTGAAGATCTGTAGGAACCCACTTATACAAGGCAATAGACAAGACTCTGGGACTACAATGGCAGTGCAAAGACAGTGACCTGGCAAGAGTTACATTGAGTGGTGTTGCCAGTATCTGTCAGACTATGTTGAACTCTTCAGCTCATAACTGTTGGCAATTCCAACAACTAGTGGTGGGATTTTTGCTAAACAGAGAAAGAAAAAAACCCGAACTTATAGGGAGAATTTTAACTCAGGTTTCTTCACCTGTTTTTCACATCTTACTATTAAGCTCAGAGACAAAGAAAACCTCAGAAAATACTTTATAGTTCCTTGTCTAAATTTCACATG
This sequence comes from Hylia prasina, assembly GCA_013397195.1. Classification (NCBI taxonomy): domain Eukaryota; kingdom Metazoa; phylum Chordata; class Aves; order Passeriformes; family Sylviidae; genus Hylia; species Hylia prasina. The sequence continues at coordinate 80,491 of VYXD01001540.1, forward strand.
CCACAGTGGATTAATAATTGATCCTTAACAGCAGTTTGCCTACTCTTTTGTTATTCAGAAAGCATGTGAAACGAACAAAGAAATACACAGATAACATTAGCCTGTTAATATTAACTTCTCTCATAGAGCAGTAATTCAGGAATTGCTTGATTGATATGGGTCTCACCAATAACGGCTTTGTGTTAGTGAGATAAGAAAAGGGATGATATATCCAAATTGTCCTCCTTGCCTTTAATGGGCTGTATAAGATATGCAATACAAAATTCCCTGCAGAATCCTTATGTGATAACGTGTACAGAACCAGTGACATATGAGAGGTTTTATCCTAACATAAGCATGAATTCAGAAAGCATTTCTTTCTCAAAAACTTTGAAGAGACTTGGTCATAACAGTGAGAAATGTGAAAGACCCATAAGACCTGTGTCAGTAAAGGGTTTGGTTATCAAATATGCTAGATATCTTTCTGTGCTTTCTGCCAGAATACTTCAATGCTTTGCAGTGTAATTCAGTTTTCCCTTTAAAACCAAACACAAAGTTTCCTTGCAGTTCTTGTCAAACCCCATGTAAATACTGCTTTGCCCTTCTGCTGTGCCTCGCAGATCAAAAGCATCTGCAAGTATTTCATAAATATTTTTTCAGCTCCCTTGGAGGCTAACTAATTAAATTGCATGACTTTGGATATATATGTAGAAACAGACTCTGAAGCTGAATAATGTACCAGAGAAAAGGGCAGAAGTCTGCATCTTAGTTAACAACAGAAGCTAAACCATGCAGGTACTAGCCATCCATTTTAATTTATGTGACTGCCTCTCATCTTCTTTTGGTTAGAGCTATTTTTGACCTTATACACATGATGGTATAGTGATGGTTTATCTTCCTCAATGTGCACCATGTAGAAATTTTTTTTTTCCTTTATGCCTACATTAACACATTTTCCTGGTATGGTTCCTTGGTGAAATGATTTTTACACTTGCTGTTCTGACTGCTCCCTGGATGCAATCCCTGATGGTGGCTTTGGAGGAAAAAACAGCTTTGTTCTTTTAGAAAATATGATCTCCCAACTGAGCTCCTGTGACTGGATTGATTTGTAATTGAAGCAATTCTGATTTTACACCAGGATTCCAGTTCTACACCAGCTTTGCAAATTTGCTGTCTTACAAGAGGGTGCTTCACACCTAGAAAGGAATTAATTTAGTGCAGCAAAGTCCTTTCCCTGACAAGCACACAGGACTAGCAATGTTGAGCTGCTGGATTTCCTGAGAGCAGGGAGCAGCTCAAGCTGCCTGGGGTCGTTTCCCTGGGACCGTGCTGGGGATCACCAGCATGTTCTACACCACTGGGGACACTGAGTGGAGGAGGTCTCTCATAATTCTACTGCAGGGAAGCTTGGACTACTTTCGGATTTTGCTAGCTCACTCACAGCCCTGACAGCAGCTGCCACAGCTTTCATCGCTGGATCTGGCAGGACTTGTGCTCCAGTGATGAAGCCAGGACACTGGTAACAAAATACTCTTTGCCAGATTAGCTCCACAAGGAAGGAAGCAGATTCATCCTGCTCAGAGATGGCAGCCCAGCATTTTATGTGGCAACCAGAGATATTCTAAGCACAGAGGCTGTCAGATTGCAAATATTTAGATGAGGCAACACAAGAAATATAATGTGAAAGAATCCTACTGCTTTCTTATTAACACAGTATTTATCATTATCTGAACTGTAGCATAAGCTCAGGCACCAGTTGGCCATTGTGTTAATCATTTTTATGTTTCACCTCCCGTCACAGAAAAAAAGGAGTTAAATAACTCAGGTTACAGCTACTAAAAATAAACTTGCAGACTTGCTGGATTCCTCCACATTAAAATGTAAACAACTGTCAGCTCTTCTGGAAAAGCTAGTTTTGCCCTGCTAGTAACTTCCCCAGGAGAATTTCTGTGTTTTTTAAAAGTTTTATGCTGAAGATTTGTTTCCATAATTGGGACTGGCCAGTTTTCTCTCAGAAAAATGAAAACTGAACTCTTTCCAGTTAAAACAATTGCTACTAGAACCTTGGCATACAGTCCATGTAGAGAACGGTGTGAGCTGCTTCAGTGGGGATTGCAGCCAATCATTTTCAAATTTGGGTGCCTCAAGAGAGGCAGTTTAATCCATATTTAGCCGCCTATCTTGGAAGTGTCTGGTCTGGCTTCACTGCCAGCACCCACATATCTTATGGGTGTCTTCCACTGTCTGTCAAATCCAGGATACTGGAAAGCAAATCTATGTCTTTTAAGGGCCTAAATTAGGAAATATTTTTTGGCATTAAAAAAACCCCCTCAGGCCAAAATTTTAAATGCTTTGATCAAAATGTTCTTTTTATGTTGTTGACTGCTTTTTAAAACTGGTGTATTAAGCATGTGCTCATTGCTTTATAGCACCACATGGCCCTACCTGAGATGGACTGATGGAGAAATGGAAGTCCTGGGGTAAGAAAACAGATAGGATATAATTGATTTAGTGAGATTTGATTGACATACTGCATTTAGTTTTGAGCTGAAGATATCTGCATGGAAATATTTGGACTATATTAGCAAAGTATGTTGAAGTCATTGTGTAAATAATACAACACTTAGCCAGTCAAAACATTCATCTGATTACTATATACTTCCCTATTTAAATTGGCTTAGAGCATCCCTTTTCTGCATGGGTTAGAGATCTGTCAATCATGGACAGCTGTTATCTTACAGAATTTCTACACCTCACACATACTTCTTCAAATCTGGGAAGTAATGAGTTACATTGATAACCATGGAAAGTTGGCAAATGGTTTAACAATTTAAATAAATGCATGAAAGAATTGTAAGAATAAGCCACAGTTAAAGGAGAAATAATGTTTCTTCTCTTACTTTGAGGAGAGAAAAATAGCAACAAAACAGATGAAAGATTACAATATCCCTCAATAAGCAATGTACACCATCCTCCTGTCAGTTTATAATCACCCAATACTCCTGTCAGTTTGGTGAAACCCTTCCAAGGGTAGAGGTTCTACTGGGTCTCCAGGGAATCTCTTTTAGTGCTTCCCTACTGTTAAATTGCTATTAATTAGTTTGCAGACTGAAACCTATTCCTCTTTGTCCTAGGAGGACATGGAGAACAGTCCATTAGTTCTATGCAATAGCCTTTTAGGTACTTGAAAACCTACATCCTCTTTCAGTGATCTCCTCTTTATATAAAACACATGAATTAAATCTTTCTCTGTAAATGTTTTTCTCCTAGCCCCCAGTCTTTTTCTTTGTTCTCACATGAGATTTTTCCAATTAGGAAACAAAGATCTTCTCAACTGGACAAAAGTCAAATCTGGGGGAAAAAAAAAAAAAAAAAAAAGAGCCGAGCTTTATGATAAAAGTGTTCACAACTAAAGTAAAGACTGTTTGAAAATTTTTTCTTTTGAATCTTGACACTGAATCTGGCACAAATTAGTTTAATATGATATTTGCTCATTCAGGCATTAGAAAAAATGATGACAAACTTTCAGTACTCTCTGTAATATGCTCTTTTCTGCACAGCATGATGGCAGTTGCCTCTTTTCCAGGCAGGGTAATGCTGATCTACCTAATAATTGATCATGCTGAAACTGTTGTAAAACTTAGATCTTCCTCTGTACTTTTGTATTGTTCTCTGGACTTCTTTTTAAAAAGTCTTCTTGGCCTTCCCATTGCCACCTTATACCTAGGTGGCTTTAAGTGGGAATTTATGTAGTCTGGCTATGAATTTATGTAGTTCAGACATTTCACGTTTGCATTCCATTAGAACTTGGGCAGGTGCCATCCAGTTCTGGTGGTTTGAGTATTCTGTCAATTTGTTCTATAATCTGTTCCACTAACACTTCAGTTTGTGACAGATTCTCTAACACCTCCTCTAAAAAGAAGAGTTTCAGCATGGAAACTTCCCGAAGTTTGCACATGGCAAATGCTTTTATGCCTTGCTTATCTATTGGCTCTCACACTTCTCTGGCAAGCTTTCTTCTCCTGATGTGTTGGAGAAAGAATTTATTATTACTTTTTATATCTTTGCAATTTTTTTTTCTCAAAGCCTAGTTTGGCATACATTTGCATTTAACCTGCCAGTGCTTGTGGCCTTGTCTGAGACCCTCAGTGGGACAGAACCTCAGGTTTATGAAGGCATCCTTTTCGTTCTTAAGAACTTCTCTGTCCATTCAACTGAGGCCAGGTTGGAAGAGACTTTGAGTCCACTGCACTCTTCCACCTGGTCTACTGGAAGCTGTTCCTGACTACTACAGGGAGGTTGGAACTAGAAGATCTTTAAGGTCCATTCCAACCTAGGCCATTTTATGACTGTGACTCTATGATTCAGTTTAACTACCCTAATTTTATTCTTTTAGGATGGGAGGCATATGTTTGATGAGAGCTTCTCATACAGTGTCTTCAAATACACTCTACATCACCTGCAAAAATGTCATATTTTGGACCACCCTGTTTACCAAAATTCAGAAGAATGATTTTGATTTAATTCCTAGAGGGCCCATCATCTCAAGTGGTGGTTTCTTCCGTGTTTGATGTTTTTCTTCTATTCTTCTTTCTTTTTTTGCCCTAAAAATTCCCCCTGTAGCATTTTCATACAAAGCATTAGCAGCTGGTTTCCACTTTGTTTTATATGAAGTCTTTATTCCCTTCTGGTATAGATTCCCTTTGTTTCTAAGTTATTTTGCTTTGGATTTTTTTTTTTCCTTCTTGTTGTTGATTTTGTTTAGTGGGCTTTTTTCACTGGGTTGGGCTTGTTTGGTTTTCTGCTTGATTTTTTTTGGTGTTTTTTTCTTTCTCCCCTTGTTCCCAGTAAATCAGCATTTTCTCAATCATGCATTGCAGCTTTTCTTTTCTGCCTAAATTTGGCCCTTAGCATGGCAGGAAGATTTCAGAGACTGAATTTTGAACATCCTGGTTTGCATGATTTAACTTTTGCTTCAGAACCTCTCTCTTACCCCACTGCTGGTTTGAAAGTGCTAAGAGGTTAAATCTTCTACTTTACATACAGTCTTAGTCATCTGCTTTCCATATCAGGATATATGTGGTGAGGAAATCACAGAAATATGCTTGCAGGCCCCCTCAGTTATTTGTATTTACAAACACATTTTGATTTTAAAAATTTGCTTCTGCCCAGAAGAATTAGCTAAGAAATGCATCTCTCCTCTTGAATCGAGACATCATGTTTTATGAATTACACTATTTCTGTATATTTCTGCTGGAATCAGATTTTAAATCTAAGATAACTAAATTAGGAGGTAATAGCAGAATAACTCTAAATAGGGAATTCATCACAGCAAACAGTCTACTGAAGTAAGAATTGTCCTTATACCAGGAGACTTAAATATATCTCATATTACATAATTTGACTGTTGACCTTCCAATACCCTTAGTAAATATTTCCATTTAAATTATTTTACAGTGATTACATCATTTTTATTCTTGTGTGTGTGTGTATATTCTGTTTGTAAATAATGTTTGTTATGTAAGTGTAGTTTAAATTATTTGGGTTTTTTTCTTTTATTGTTTCTCTTTTCCAAAAGTTTTAAATTTTCTTCCTTTGGTTTAATACTTTCTAATTTCATTTCTGAAAATCAGGTCAAAAGTGAAACTACCACAATTCAGCTTTGTAAACCAAGCTCCATGTAAAACTCCCTAAGTTTTGGGTTTTTTTAAGTGGGAAATTATGTGTTCAAGTATACTTTCCATATACACAACAGTTCACATTGGCACACAAGCATATATTTTTTAATCTAAAATAATATATTAATTTCAATGTATTAAGGTAGGACAATGTACAGGGGATGAGTATTCCAGAAATCTCCAATGATTTTGCTTTACTATGCTATCAGTGTTTATTCCAGGCAATCTTCTTCATTCTGAGCTTCTGTTTTGTATACATTTCATGCTCTTTCAAATTTTCAGTGAGATTGTTATCTTTATGGTTCACAGGCTTTGAGAAAAAAGAAATCCTATGAAAATAGTGGTGTCTTGATGAGGAGAAAAGGCATACTGAGAGTTGCTGAACAGTTACATATTTTCTGTCAAAATTCCCAGTAAACCATGGAATAAACCCTCTTAAAAACATACAAAAAATATAATTTTGAATATGATTTGGTTCAGCTCATCAGCAAAAAACCCATTTCCCAAAATGAAGAGCTGTTGAAATTGCAAATTTGTACTGGAAATCCCCTTTGATGGTTTTGGTAATGTGCAGCTCTTTATTTGGCTGCCAACTAAACAGTTGGATCAACACCTTTTTTCTAGAGAGCGTGAACAGGAGCAAAGGGAGCCGAAAAACACTTCGTTGTCTTGCTTCTGAGTTCTCCAAGGAGTGGGACAAAGCTTTGATCCAGTGAAACTAGGCACAGAGTAGGTTTCTTCAAAATAAAAAAAAAATCATCAAAAGTATCATATTCACACAGGTCTTAGAGCATCCCACCACTTAAGTGCTCTCTCCTCATGTCACAGCTGGGACTGAATCTTATACCAGAGACAACTCCCAGTTCCTCTTGTTCACAGCAATTCATTAAAAGGAGGGATCAGTGGGGGAGAAAACACAGTAATTCTTCCTTCTCTAGAAGATAGTTCTTACTGTTCTATTTTGTTCATTACACTTATTAAATTGCACATATAGATGTGCTGAAGTATTTTAAAGAAGCATCTCCCATGTAAACAAGTGATACTGTGATTATAAATCAGTATGTCAACTCTGATTAAAATCATCATGTTATCATAAGTAGCAGTTTCACCTAAGCATAGTTTTATCAAGAGTTGGAAGACTTTTTCTGGCAACAGCAAACACTCTTTTAGGTGCATCAGGCTTCTCTTGTCAATGAGAGTTAGTTCAGGATAGCACACTGGATACAAACAGCAAACACAACCAGCCATCTGTGCTTTTAAATGAGGTTTTCCAGGTTCAAATCCTCATCAACACAAATAATTGTGTTCACTATAGAAATCAGCTTGAAAGTCAGCTGAATACACCTGAGAGAGTGTGTTTGTACAATAAACTCCAGGACCGAATCTCCACCTGCTCATACTTTTTGTCAGTTCGTGTTCAGTATCTTCGCAAAAGTTGACCTCAATATTTTGCAAGCATTTTTATGAGCAATATTTCCCTTTAAATGTTAAAGAAAAAAATATTTCTAGATACTCCATTGCCTTGATATGCTGCATACACTGGCTTCCCTGTGTCCTGCAAAGTTCGATTGTTCAATGGAGAATAATCATCAAAGGTTTTTCTTGAATAAAAATTACTTGTGAGACTTTCGATCGGTTGTGTCTTTCATGCAACTACCTCAGATGATATTTATTTATGTAAATTTTTAAAAGAATTCAAAATTAAATTAAAAACTCCAACATATCAAGCTTTTAAAACTCATTAAAAACAAAACAATCTTAACAGAAACCAGTAAGACAAATAGAGAGCAGCCCAGAGGGCACAATAAGTCTCCAGCTGTCTGGACATCTCTGCAAAGAGAAAAAGGAAAGGCTGTTTATCTTTCTGAAGTGTACAGCCAGAACAGACTGCCTAGACATAAGAACAGGAGTTACAGATTTTGGCAGGTTGATCTGAACCTGCACTTCATTATGCTAGTATAGTTGAGTACAGTGATGTAATTTCTGCAGAGCAGGCTGCCTCTGCCACTCTATTTGAGATTTTCCACCCAAACATGACAAAGATAATAGGAGTAAAATAGGGTAATTATTTATGTAGATAACTTAGTAATACAGTCATATAGGCCAAAAAAACCCATGAAAAGAATATGTAACACTGGAATGAATCAGGTCAGAAGTTCATAATGAAAAGCCTTTGCTAGACAATAATGTAGCATCAACAAGGAACACACTGACCAGACTTGAGTGAAAATTAAATGCAAAGAGGAATAAAATAATCTCAAACCCTCAGTATACACAAATTCTCAGTGATACTAGGGTTTTCCTCTCAGTGCCTGGAATGCAATTGCTTTTTAGCATTAGAATCAAGAATAGGTTCAAATGGCTTCCTTCTGAATACTCATTTGTATGAAGCCAGTCAGCTGACAATGCAGACTCTGATACATTTGTTTTGTATCATTTCAAACACTATCAGTTTGATATGATGTGGCTACTGTTTTTCTTAGGGCTTGCTTAAGTTTCAAACAGTCCTGCTTGACCTTAGTAAGAACAGAACCAAGGGTATTTAGTCCAAAGGGCTGAGGCATGCATTTGGTGTGGAAAGCTTTCCTGGGTTGTGAAATCACATTGTAGAACAGAGGGCCACTGAAAGAGGGCCTCAGAGGGCCTCACTCATGCTTTCTCCCTGTGAAGGTTCTAAACATGTGAGCTGACAATGAAATTTAAATGTAAAGAGATAGAGAAGAATTTTATTTTACTACAAAATGCCCTTTAAACCATCTATTCATTTGTGCCTGCTTGTCTTCTATTTATTCCCAAATGTGGAGATTAGGTAACAGATTGCATGCCATGTGAAACTGAAAATGCAGATAATTTGCATTTTTTAACACTTTTGTATGAAAGTTCCACAAAATGAGAGTGTGAATTGTGATTTACGTTTGTATTGAAACTAAGTGGGATCCTGCTTTGGGAAAAGCAAAAAATAATTCCTCTAAAATTCCTCCTGCAAATTATACATAAATGTTAAACTAATATGATAATATTTTAAACAATTCAGCACAAAGACTCTTACTTTGTGTTTGCATCTAGATATAAGGTATGTCTGTTTTGGCCCATAAAGTTGCAGCTGAAACATAAAAGAATTTCAGGTACCTAGTTTGAGCCAGACAATGACTGCAGATAATGAAACTATAAATGTCTACTAAATAATCACACAGAAAAACCTCTATATGCAAGCCAAATACCATAAAATTTCACAATTATCTTATGAGATAAATGAGACACATTTACAACACAACATAACTTTCCTGTCATCCTCAATTCCAGTAGAAGTTTGGGGAATATATTTTTTAAAATATTGAACGGTAACATAATGATCTTTGTAATGTGGTCAGAAAACATGCAAATATAGGTTATCATCAAGTTTTTATCTATTTCAAATCTTTTAAGGACAATGAGAAATGGAAAAAATCAAAAAACTTAGTTTCATCTTAACCATCAATTAGTTTGTATCACTGTGGCCATCTGTATGCATTCAAGATTTTGACACATATGATGGTAATATTTTTTCTGAATGCATAATGAAAACATGTATCATCTGCAAGCAACAGCCATTTCTGATCACATGCCAAGAGAATACTGCCCATGGAAAAGAGCAGGAAAAACCTTGCTGCTTTTTCCTTTGAGTATAATTATTTTTTTTTATAAATAGACAGTTCATTGGGATGAATGTCCCACAAGGAGACCAAACATTAGCAGAGGAGAATTGGAGTGTAATTGGAGTATTATGGCAATTCAGCATACACAGTGGGATTGGCTGCCATTGTTAGAAAATGAACAGCAGCACTCGTAAATTTGACTTCTTGCATAGCTCCCAGCAGCCTCAAGACAAACTGATGAGCAAGGCAAGTGTGAGGCAATTTTTTGCCCTTAATTCAGCAAATGTAAAAGCCTTATACACAGTTAAAAAATGGGCTTGTTTTGAGAACAAATGATCTTTTCTGAGAAGCTGAAAAGCACGTTACTTCTTGGTTTGTGACTTTGAATAACCTCTTTCCTTTAAATTAAACTTGTACCTAGAAAGTCACTATGTATTTAACCTTCCTAATAACACGATACGTAGGAGTGTATACTTACTTGACATAAAAAAATTTCTCCTCCTCTACTACCCACACAAAAAGAGTTACTGATGATAATTTCAATCTTTAGATGCTGTTTAGAAAAGTAAGGAGGAAAAAAGTTTCATAATGGATTAACCTTCACATCTTGTCTGAAGTAGGAGTCCTGTAGAAATGAATAATTGGCAGCTTCTGGCTCTTTCAAATTCATGAAAACTCCCCACATTTTATAGCTTAAATAATCCTGCTTATTTGATGTAAACTAATACATTCCTTCCAACAAAGTCCATTTGCCATTAAGCTAGAAAAGTAAATTCAAAGCATAGCTATGTTTTCCTGCATCTATGTATCAGGAAGACTAATATGGCTAAAATGCTCTGAGAACCATACAAAGCCAATGAACTAAAATGACAAGGAGAGCGACATCAGAGAAACACAAGCAGTGTGGAAAACATTTTTACATCCCACTCTATGCTAGCCCTCTAAAGCTAAAAGCACTCACCTACATTTTATATTAGATACTCCTTTGGTGGGCAGCGTTGATTTTAAACCAAAATGATAAAGGCTCAAATGCAGCAAGTGAATTTTCAGTAAGTTCCATCAGGACACAGTTAACCCATGTGCTTGTCTGTATTAGCCAGAATGTGAAAGCAGAAGTTTTTTGCTCTTACCAGAGGCAAGAATTCAGCTCCTACTTTTCATTGAGTTTGACAACACTGAGATTTTTCTGGGTTTCAGACTAAGCAAAAATTGATTTCTCTTTCCAGTCATACCAGAAAGGAAATAAGCCAGCTTCACCTTGTGGCTCTAAAAGCACCAAGGAGATATATCTGTATTTTAAGGCATGTATGAAAAGTAGAGCACAGAATTTGACACATCAATAAATCCCATCTAATCCCACAGTTAATTTTTCCTTTTACTCCAATTCAGTGAAGAAAGCCAAAGTGATCTTTGCAGCTGCTACTTTTCAATACAGATACTCACAGATACACATCCAACAATATGTCCTGGAAACTTTTAAATGTTCTGAAGAGTTGTAAAGGAATAAATCATGCAGCAATAAATCCATGGTACCATATTTAGAGACTATGTCTGTGAATATACACTGTTATTTAGAGGAATTGAGGAATCCCGAAAACACTTTCTATTACCCCTTTTCTTTCCTAATTTTTTTTAAATTAGTACACAGTCTGCAAGTAGAATATACTTTCTTCATCTTTTTGGCGCTTTGCATCTATCTTGGGTTATCTTAGGATAATTTAAAAAAAAAAAAAAAGTTCTCCTTTCCCATCAGCTGTAAAGCAGTATAAATATAAATAGGATATAAATAGGCATACAGCAGTAATTTTGATAAAAATATTCATATATCTTATAGCTAATTATAATGAATAGTTATCCAGTTGTATACTTTCAACCAGAAAATGCAAGTATTTGAAGTGTCCTACTGTATGAGGCCTCACAAAAAAACCTCCAACCAAACAAAAAAAACCAACATCAAAACCAAAAAAAACCCCATCCAAAACAACCCAAGAAATTTAATTTTAAAGCAACAGATTTTTTACATAATAATGCTACTACCATTGACTTTTTGCCTCAGCAAGGAATTGTATCACAGGCAATGTCTTCAACTGCCATGAATAACAAACATCTTGATCTTGAACAAGTCATATTTTCTTTATGCCCTGGTTCTTTCTGTGCAATACTGGAATAGTAACACTTTCTTCTTCTCTCATAGAGGGGCTATTAAGACAAGCATATTAAGAGTTGTGAATAATTTCCAAGTAGATAACTGTATTTATCTGACTAAATATTAAATTTAGCAAGATATATGCATCTATGGTAGGTAAATTTATTTATTTGTATGAAGGGAAACCAAGTGTGAGTTTTCTCTTCAACATGTTTCTTATTCTTCCATCCTTCCATTGAATATTTTACCTCAGTTCTTCTGTAACAATTATTGTTAATAATGTGGTAATAACAGTGATAATGCACTAATAACAGTGATAAATTACCACCTCCCAAGGGTAGACTGACCTGCATCCTTCACTTCCAGCCAGAGGTGTAGTCTTCCCTGTTTTGGTAGTTTGGGAAGGAAGATTAATATAACCTCATGAGACTCACATGAAGTGTGCTCATGTAGGGAACATTCCAGGCTGAAATCCCATTTCTGAACATTCCAGTTCTACACTTGACATAAATGGATCCTGTGACAAGCCACTGCTGTGGCTGACCCCTAGGTGAAGTTTGTCACATCAATTTGAGAAGCAATTTGAGGGCAATTACTTACAGCAGAGCTGCCCAGCCATCACACAGAGACAGGGAAAGGAGAAAGCACTTGCAAGGTCTGCCTGTGTAATGACATGTACATCACATTGTCATTGGCTTAACTGACTGTATGAATGGCTAAAGTATAATCTTCCTCTCTGTTTTTTTTAGAGGAGAAAAATGAGAAAAGAATCATCACAGAATCACAGTTGAAATCTGCAAGTCACTGTAGCTAAATACTATATTTAGACAGCATTTCCTTCAGGAATGAGTGAAGAAATGTCATTATTTCAGCTGTGGCTGTGTGAGCAGGCAGAAACAATTGAAAAGTGCTGGAGCAGAGATTCTTAAATGGTCTAGAAAGAAAGACTGTCTGAGTAGGCTATTCTTTTCACGCCCAATTCTCTACACCATTGATGCTCCAGTAATACTTTCTTTCTTTCTCTCTCTCTCTCTCTCTCTCTCTCTCTTTCTCTCTCTCTTTCTCTCTTTCTCTCTTTCTCTCTTTCTCTCTCTCNCTGTTTTAGCCTTTGTTCAGTTTCTGAAATCAGAATAATAGCAGCACAGCAAGGAGATGGTACTGTTTATGCATGATCCAACAGTGAGAGATTTCCTCTAAGTATCATGAGAATTTTGTGCAATGCTGCTCAGTCTCTCTTGCGGCCTCATCACAGAAATGTCAAGTAGCTTTTTGGAAGGGATCCTTCTGCTGTGGATGAGAGTTTGTAAACCTTGAGCTTTTTTACTATATTGGATGCAGAAGGACTAAAATACTAAAGGAGCTGGTCAAGCTTTATCTCATTCCAGGTTGCTCTTCTCTTACAGGCCCTGGTGCATGTGTTAGTTCCACTTCCAAGCTACATGCTGCCAAATGACATGAAAGAAATCAGGTCATCTATGAGTCAGTCTGTGTGGGGAACCAGGAGGGACAAGGGAGGGGCTGCTCTCCTATGGAGAGCAAGAACCCTGTGAGTTTGAAAAAAGCAAGGTTTCTCATTGGTCCGTTTTGGCGGGCTGCCAACATTCTGTAAACCCCAGCCCTGAGTTAGGGGATAAAAGGAAGGGACTGGGACTGTTAGGGGTCTTTTGGAGCTAATAAACCCCCTCTGGAAACCACAGATTCTTGTACTTATTTCCCGTGTCGCCTGAAGAATCTGCTAGCTGGGAGAAACCTGCATTGCCGCAGGCTGTCAAAGACGTGCTGCTCAGCATCGCCAAGGGGCTGGCACTGTCACTGACAGAGTCTGGGAAGCCGAGGACAGAAACCATTCTGTTGAGAGCGGACCTCGGGACGGCTCGAGAGAAGCTGAATCCAAGAGTCCCAGCTGCCGGGGGGAAACCTCCGAGGCAGATATAAGTCTGTCTGCTGTTTTCAGCTTGCCAACTGGGGCAACAGAGGTGTAGTACTTCGATATTTTAGCTGGGTTTTAGCCTGCTCTTAAACATCCAAAACAGAAGAGAGAAAAGTATGTGACATTACTCATCATTCTCTGTATGTAGGACAGATCAAAGTCCCCATCTGTAAAACCATGTGCAAATACACAGCTCAATAGCATCTATACTCGGGACAGACACATGATAGTATTTCCCTGTCAGACACACTGTATGATCACTAGTTTGCCCAGCTCAAACTGGGTGAGAGGTATGCTGAAAATAGAATAAGAATTATTATTAAGACAGAGTTTTGTGAGAAAATTACTTTCTGACCATAAACTCACTAGTTACTATTGCTCTGAAGCAGCGAGTAAAGATGCACAGTTGGTTACTCTGCTGGCATCTGTGAGGATAAATACTAAAGAGGAATAATAGTTGTTCTTAAAGCTAGAAAATGGAAAAATGAGAGGAATTATTTGTGTACAAATGGAATTGAAACTCAAGAGCTAAATTCTGGCTACAATCCAGTTACCAGAAGAGGGAAATGAGTGGCAAAGATCATGAGAGTAATGTAATTCTTATTTGAAAATATTGAGCCTCTTTTCTTTAACACATTTACCAGCAAAATAAAAGGGACTATATTTTATGTTAAGAAACAGATTAAGTCCATCACTTTTTAGACACTGGATTTTAAAATTTTTAAAAGGATTGAAAAAATGCATCTTTCTCATTTTTCAGCCCTTCTAATATCAATACATACTAGACTAACATTGTTTCTATGGATTTAATGTGAAACTTCTGCCAGACAAAGCATACTCTTTGTTGACTCTGCAACAGGCAATTTAGAAACAACACAAATCAGAGAGGAGAGCTGTATGGCACAGCCAGTGATTTAAGTATGTAAGGGTTTTGACTAAAGCAAACATTTTAAGGTTCAGCAAGAGATAAAGGGTCAAATATCACGAAAAGAGCAAATGTTTATGCTACTTAAATGTCTGGTGAGTCAGTTTGCAATTAAACTTAGAGATGGGTTGCTAAAAAAATCCACCCTGAATTAAGACTGGAAGCAATTTTCTATTTGGATAGTGAATAAGAAATAAACCCTCATACTGCAGTAGTAATTGTGGCTTGTATCATGTGTGCTGAAGAGACATTAGAAGAAGTGACAGAAAACTCTCTACTCAATTCCACTGGTGTAAAACAGACTAGAGTAGAAGCAGAGCCTCCACACAATATTCTGGAGCAGTTGATCTTTCCTAGAGGTGTGCAGTGTCAGGATGACCTGCTGATTGTTTGGTAGACATTGTCAAGGGTAAGTAGTGGCTCCACTTTTTTGATGAAATATTAGCTAGTGGGAGGTTTAGAAAGTCCTATCAAACAATGCAATTGGTTTAATAAATGCTATGGTGAGTGAAGGGCTTAACCAGCAATCTTAATGGCTGTGTTGCAATCAGAGAAAATGGGCTCAAAAATATACAAGTGTAAATATGAGAAAAAAATCTGGTTTGACTGATTTTTAGTAGTTGTTACCAAACTGCAAAGCTGTACCCTAAAAGACACAATCTAATAACACTGCAATAAGAATTATATCCATTAAAAAATTGGTATGTCTGAGGAATTTCTTCCAATGGAGTTGAACTGGTGAAAATGCCACTTCTGATCAAAATTAGACCACTCCGCTCAGGAGCTGAGACTTGAAAGCTTTGATTATCAGGCACAGCCCTGTCTTCAGCATTTCTTTGTTACCTGGCTATTGTATAATAAACTGCATTGACAAAGAAAATTATCACAAATTGCAGCAAGCAGAATGCCAATTAGTAATAAGAAAAAAATATCTCTGACAGAGAGTGGATACACTCTGAAATTGGTTGTCCATCCCTAGAGGTGTTATAACTAATTGGAATTTTGCCCACTGGTATGGGAAGGTTGTCTCAGATGGTATATAGTGGATCTGAGTTCCAAAACCACAGCAAGGTCGTTGCTTACCTGGATGGTCAGGAGGCAAAGAATTCAGCTTCTCAGCAAGTGACTGTAAGTAGTTAATAGAGGTTTACCAGCAGTAAATTATGCTTTACAGACCTGTTTTCCTTCTACAATAAAATGGCTAGATGTGTAGGTGATCAAACAGTTGTCTATGATGTCTGTCTTGGCTTCAGCAAGTCCATTTTTACACCGTCTTCCATGATATCCAAGATGGAAACCTCATTTTCTGGGTCAATGACTGATTAGATATGTGAAAAACTGCCTGGGTCATGGGGGCAGTGGGTAATGGTCTCTCCTGGAAATTCACCTTAAAATGGATTTCCTCAAGGGTCTATCCTGTGAACTCTTCTTCTTTGTAGCTTCACCAAAACCCTGGATGAAACAAGACTGATGAAGCAAATGATATACTAAAGAACAGCACAGCTGCTCAGAGGGACCTACATTGGCTGCAAATCTGGGCAGACACAGAACTCACAGAATGCAAAAAGGTCAAAGGCAGAGTCCTGTGCCTGGCATGAACCAACTCTCTGCATTGTTAAAGGCTGAACACTGACCATCTGATTAGAAGTTTTTTGGAAAAGGAACTGGAAATCCTTGCAGACAGCAGCCTAAACGCACATAAGCTGTGCTCCCCAACAGCAGCAAAAGCTAAAAGCCAGTTGAACTTACTAAGCAGAACACAGACAGATGGTCAAGGAAGGTGACTGTTCCCCCTCACTCAGTATTTGTTAGATCACACCCCAAATACTACAATGAATTTGGAACTCTTGCTGTACAAAAAAGGCAGTGGTAAACTGCAACAAGCAAAGTGTCACCAAGATCATCAGGGGCTGGAGCACAAGGCACAAGGGAAGGCTGAGAGAACTGTGTGTTCATCTTGGAAAAGCTGTTTTGCTACTAACGCCTTTCCAGTACCCATGAAAAAATACAGAAAAGATAGAGCCGAGCTCTTTACAATAATGCATGATGGGAGGACAAGAAAGAATGGTCAGAAATTAGGAGAGAAGATTCCGACCAAACACTGGGAGAACTTTTTTTACCAGAAGGATGCTCAAGCACTGGAGCAGGTTTCTTGCTCAGTAAGACTGTGGCAATTTTGTCCTCAGAGACCTTGAAACCAAACTGGACCAAGCCCTGAGCAGCTGGGGCTGAATTTCAGAGTTCATCTGGTTTTGAGCGAGTGAAAACTTGAGCAAGAGTCCCAGTGGTTCTGTGGCCTAAGCGTTACTGTGCTGTGTCTTCCTGACTATACAAAAGACTTCAATATAGAAACATCCAATTAAATAGATGAGAACTTGAAATCTGCTTTTCTAGCAAGCTGATATTTTCTTCTTTTATTGCTCTAGAATGTTACTCATTGAAGAGAGTCTTCTCAATGTCACTTACCTACCATACCTTCTCCAGCTTCTCTGACTGTGAACACAGAGTCCAGCATGATGTTCCCACTGTACACAGTACACAGAAATCTGGCTACGTTTTCCTTCTTACTCTCCTGTAAAAGCCTGGCTTTGAAGACAAAGTTATCAGCAATGTTACCCTATCTCTCACTGAATCAGGGTGCCCATTAAAGGCACATGCAGGGGAGGAAGTTGCATTGTGAGTATGAGCATGGGTTTTTATTGTTCACTGCTCTTTGTCTCCTCAAAAAATCCGTGCCCTATCCTAAATGTTCATTGTAATAGCTAAGAAATGGAGGCTGAATTGCTTTCCAGCTTTAATAATGAATCCACACGTGAAGGAAAAAGGTTTTGTCTGTAGTTTCTGGATTTTTAGCAGCAAAAATTGCTTCACATAATTCATTTATGTAAATATTCCCATGGAGTAACTGCGTCAGACTCCTTGACAACTTAGAACTGCTATGCTTGTGTTACTGCAAAGCCTCCTGATGGCTTTGGCAGAAATCTAGTAAACAGACATAACTCAATTACAGGAGTTATAATACAAAACTGAATTATTTTTTTCATAACATTGCTGTTCTGAATGTTTATTAAACCATCCTGATTTCCTTATGTGTTGATTAAATGGAAGTCAAACTGTTAAAAAATAATTTGATAATATAATGCTGAGTTTTCTGCTGATCTAAATAGGCACAGTACCATGTTTTCCTAGTAGTCTCAATAGAATGGCAGAAAATTAACAATCATGCTGTATAGCCTGGGCAATTTAAAGCAATTAAACATAAACTTGAACAACTAATCAGCAAGCTGAAGAACCCCAGGTGTCTCTGGTCTCTTTCCTTCATTTTGTTGCCCTTTAAAAAAAAATTCTGTTTACTTTATTTCTAAAAATAAATTGCTGTAGAAGCACCTCTAAAAAGCAAATGAGTGGAAACATTCTGTAGTGGTGCTGTTCTTCTGTGCTTTGGGAATCTCTGAGATGAACAAGATAGTAATTTAGGTAATCTCAGACAATACAGACATTTTCAATAAGAGTAGGCAATAATATCTAGGTTAGATTCAAGTGTAGTTTTTACATGAAAGCTTATAAAACTTCTTAAGTTTCGTTGCTTGGAAAGTTCGAAATCTAGTAAGACTTTTTCGAAAGCAATCTGGTTTTCAGCATTTTTCAAAACTACATCTAACACAACTTTTGATATTTTTTGTTATTTGATTGTACTGTTGCATACAATGAAACTTTAAAGCAAGAAACCAAGCAAGATGTTTCATGGTTGATGCACAGTTATCAGATACAGAGCAAAATAAATTGACTTTCTAGCACAGGGCCCCTACTTTCTAGTTGGAGTCAAATTCCTAAGTCCTCCTGAAGTACAGGAAGAAAAAGGGAACAAGAGAGAAGAAACTGAAAAGCAAAATTAAACACAGTTTGTATAATACACAAAAATACCCAACAGAAAGCTAGAAGATCAAGTGATTTGCAGATGAGCATAGAACACATAAAACATACATATCTGTAGCAGAGAAATAAGAAAGAAAAGAAGGCAAACTAAAGTGGGGAGGAAGGTCACATGCTGTTACACCAGCTGTATTTTGATGAATCCTAAAAAATCCCATTCAGTGAGAAGGTCGAACTCTGGGCAAGTGGTAGTGACAGGGAAAGCGTCTAGTCTGTCACAGGCAACTATTAACCTTGAGACCTAATACTGCTTTGCACAAGTAGTGGACGTAAAAACAAGCATACAGAAAGTCTAACTGTTTATGGATTTCAAAATTCTCTGAATTATGAAAGCATAGTAGCTCTGAGTATAAGCATTTAATGCATCAGTTAACATGTTTATGTTTCATTCAGTTGATATATATTTAGGTGAATTTGAATTTTGATCCACTTTGAACATTAGCATGATTCTAAAGTTGTTCCAAAGACAGATTTACTGATGATCTAAAATGGATTTGTCTTGCAGTGGTAAAATAGGAAGAACTATCTTTGACCCATATATGTAAAGTCAGCCTTCAATGTAATTTCCAGCATTGACTCCCAAGTCTTCTCTTCACATAACTGTAAAAGTTCAGGCTAATGGACATGATGACTTTAAGAAATTTTTGTGTTTCTGTTTGTTCATAATTTTGTTGAACACACTGTTGTATGCAATAGATTGTACCCTGATTTTTTTGAAGTTTTTCTCATTCATAGATAAGGCTGATATGCTTAAGGAACCTAGACAGAAAAATGACATATCATAATAATGATAATAAAGCTCTATTGGTAATCTATTTTCTGTTGCTACTAATAGAAATGTGAAAGCACTTTCACAGAATATGAGCAATTCCAAGAATTAGAATAGGTATAGCCTAGATATCACTGGAAATGGGATTTGGAACTGTGGCAAAGCAGCAGTAATCCTGCCTTCACATCCCAAATGGAACCATAATTATTATGTTGCTGAATGTTTGAAACACGATGACTCTATAATTTGCTTGGAACAAACATCACTGGCTTAGGTGACATAATTCTCTTCATCTCAGTCTTCACACAAAATAGATCTACCCTGCCCTCAGGGATTTTTAGAGGCTTTGAACAATGAGTGATATTGACATATTCCTAAATGTTCCTCTCAGATACTTGCTAAATTATTGATGTCTGTCAACTCAGTGATTATTTGAAAGAGGGATATTGACATAATGGAATTAAACTCTAAAGCAGATTTTTTGACATCTGTGTCAACAAAATACAAGTCACAAAAGAAAAAAAAATCAAGAGAAACATAATGAGTTTTTAAGGATGGTCTGGACTACAGCCTGGAAAATGAGACAGATCAATTTAGGATTTAAAAGGAAATTAATATTTTCTGAATAGCTTACATTGCTCTGAAGGCAGTTGATTGTCATCAACTTCTCTAACAATTAGGTTATTTTGAGATAATTTCAGAATATATTTACAGGGATAATAACAGAATACTCATTTTTTCCATTGGTGAAATACTTGTCTCACAGGACAATCTGACCATGATAATAGTTTTCTTTTATTTCTCAATTGCATGTTAATATAGAACAGTGAAGAGAATTACTTTTACAATGAATCTTCATTTTCCTAAAAATATCTGCCTGAGAACTTGTATACAGAGGAGCTGCAGCTATCTAATGGAAGATATAACACTAAGGCAGTTTATTTTAACTGGTGCAAGTTTGTCTGTAAACATTTAATAGTTTTGTTACAAAAAAGATAACAAACTTCTCTTGCATCCCAGAGAGAACTAACATCACACCAAGTACTTGCTGATTGTGTACAAACACAAAACATCCAACTACAAACAGACTGACTTCTGCCAGCTTACAAAACACAGAACATACCGGGATCTTCCGCCAGACTCACAAATGATTTAAAAGTTGAACGTTTAACCTTAATGTTTAAATACAGTACTTTATTTTACTGTCAGCTTGCAGCTTTTTTAGGGAAAGTCTCCCTTGGAACCTGGAGCTAAATGAAAGCCCAAGGTTCTCCTATACAGCACATGGGGCATTAGGTATCCCAGAAAGATGCTTTTACTTACAGTCACATTCAGCACTTCCTGCTGGCTGGAAGGAGAGTCTGAGTCTTCTCCCCATCCCAAGGACTGTGGGGGCATTTGCTCAGTTCAGTTGGAGAGGGTACTGCAGAGCTGTCCCCTAGGAGCTGTTGCCTTTTGAAGGGCAACATTAGAGCCTCAGCAGACAGTCTCATACCGCAGAGGGAAGAGGATCTTCCTGTAATGCGCCAGAACACTTCAGACTATGATGTAGATTCTTCAAAGATTAAAGCCTACTATCCTTTCTAAAGACTAACCTATTGTCTTTAGATATGTTATTTATAAATTTACAAATTTTAGGAAGAGATTACTGGTAGGAAAAATAACAGCCTTTTCCAGCTTCAGGCATTTAGTGGGCAGGAAGTGCCAAAAATGAGTGTAGCAGAATGGAGACATGGTCAGCCCCCTCTTTTTCACAGCCCTTCAAAACTCATTTGAAAAAATCAAGATCTACAGGTCATCCAAACATTCTTTGTAAACAAGTACTCTGTGGCAGATTTTTAAATATGTTTGGGTCCTGCCTATGTAAAGAGATGCTTTGCTCTTTTGTTAATGCCACAGGAGGTAGGAGTAAACCCAGGTGCTCTACCAAACACCAAATGCAGAGCTCACATGCATACCCTATGTTCCACAGGGTGAAGCGAGACTGGATTTATGCTGGGTTTCCTTTACTTCACCCTTCATCATGTCTGTGTTTCCACAGGAGAAAGACAGATGCACAAGGCCCAATCTGCAGTTAAAGTCACTACATTCTGATAAAGTCTGGTATTACAATATTTTTTGGACATCTCTACTTGTCTGGTTCTGAAAGATGTAAAATATTTGGCAATAGGATTTTTCAATCCTGGCTATGTAACATTATATAGAAAAGGAGGTTAATGTTGCTTAGAAAATGAAAAAAATATCCTGCTTCTCCCGTGATTTATAAACATCTGCTCCCTGTATTTGCCATCTTGTTGCTAACTGCTTAAGCAGGTAACTATTCAATTAATGCACCACGTGTGACGTTTTAGATACATTAATGTATGTTAATATTATATTGGACTAGCTTACCCAAAATCTCTATTCCTCTTTTCTCCTTGAATGTTTGACTTTTTGTTCATTTATGTGGAAAGCTTAAAGGCCAGAATATATATGTTCTGGCAACTATGGTGTCAATACATACTGTGAGGTATATACTTCAAGCAAGAAATAGTCCCACTTCCTGTTCTTTTGTTGCAAGGTACAATGCTCAAATTTACTGCATTTGTGTATAGATAGATACTCTCTTACATAGAGTACCAGTCCATTTATACATGAAGTATATAACTTTCCAGAATACTAAAGTATTCTCTCAGGAATAAATCTGAATTGAATTATAAACAACTCACAATGAATTCACTATCACTCAAGCTATCTGTATCATGTTATATGAGTCCTATATATATGTTATATGAGCAATGCTACTTTTTCCACTTTTACTCATGTCCATGATCAACATTCATGCACAAGTGCAGCCTCAATAGTGATTAATAGTAACTATTGTAAGGATTGTCTCACACTGGAGCAGTTCATGGAGATCTGGCTGCTGTGGGAGGGACCCCACTCTGGAGCAGGGGAAGGACTCCTCTCCTTGAACAGTTGCAGAAACAGTGTGCGATGAACTGACCACAACCCCCATTCCCTGTCTCCCTGTGGGGGAAGAGGTAGAGCTGGGCAGGAGGACAAAATGAGGGGTTGTAAGATTTGCTCTGCTTCTCATTATGCTGCTCTGATTTTGATTGGTAATAAGTTTTAAAATTAATTTCCCCAAATCAAACCTGCTTTGCCCATTATGATAATTGATGAGTGATCTCTGGCTGTCTGCATCTCAGCTCATGAGCCTTTTGTTTTATTTTCTCTCTCCTGTCCAGATGTAGAGGGGAGTGATAGAGTTGGCTTACTGGGTACATGACATCCCAACACACACTTCCACCTTTTGCTCTCTCTTCCTGAATATTAGTTTATTGCTAGTATTGATGATCAAGCACTACTATTTTCTACAACTTTCATCTTCACATTTAGAGTCAGAACTTTGCAACTCACCAGTAAGATAGCAGAAACAGAAACTGAGAAGTTGGTGCTTTAGCCAGATAATAGTCAGCCTTTTCATCAGTTACTTTAGCAAGTATTTACTCTGTCAGCCTGTACTTTAGAGACTTCCTTTGGATTTCTGCATTTATCCTGAGCTGTTGCAAAATTATGTGTGAAATATGGGAACATAGTCCATGGGCATTTATCTAGTTAACTGACTAAAGAAAAGAGCCAAGCCATATCTGCTTTTCACAGTGCTCTGTCCAAATTTCCAAGCTAGCTGCAGTATCAAGGATCAAGGCTTTCATGTTTAACTCTACTTTTCATAGACTTTGAATATCATCCATCCTGTTAAAGACAGCATCTTGCATTTTTTCACTGAATTTCATTATTCTGAATATATAACTTGATAAAATGCCAATCTTCTGCTCAAGTTTGGCTGTGGTACAGTGCAACTACTTTTGTAAGGGAATTACACATTGAACTCCCTTCAATTTAGTATAAAGATGTGCACATGCTGTGCTGTGCACATGAGGTGACAGTGTAACGTGTTGGAGAAAATCTGAAATGACTTATTCAATATGAAGGTGAGTATTAACTTTCCTGTCCCAGACCCTTTAAGCTTTTTCCATGAAGCAGAACAACAGCTCTGAAAGACAGAATCTTATAAGAACATGCTGGTCATGAACATACTTTTTTTTATCACCTGATACAACAGAGCTCTATTTTTACTTGGTGGAAGGATGAAAAAGATAATTCATTTCCTTCTTTTAGTTTTAAAACTCACACACATTTCAGCTGTAAAGTTTGCTGATGATGATCATTTTAGAACATATATCCCCCAAGGATGGTAAAAAAATGCCATTTTTTAAACCTATTTCCAGTGACATTCTCCAGTACTGATACGTCCTTTGCTTCTTTTTTTCCTTTTTTTAAGTGAAACTAGTAACTGAATCTCAACGGTAAGATGTTAAGTAATGATAGAAAGACATTCATGGAGAGAGACAAAATCTGAAGACTTTTAAAGTGGCAGGACTACCTGACTGTCACGCAGGCAGCCTGAGGTAAATTAATGGATTCAGAGTGAAATTCAACAACATAGGTCTCAAGAGTGCTACTTTTAATCCTAACATTTCCTTCTGCAAACCTAAAATTGTGCTTGTTATGCAGAATGATAAAACCCTGGATGTTTTATTTATACTGATATTTGGCAGTGAATATGAAAGGCTATTATGCATATGCTGGAGCTTGAGCTAATATGTGCACATATGTTCCATATGTGCCTCAGTTTCCATATGAGTCTGAGCACAACAGTTTGTGGATGGCTGCATGATCAGTGAGTTTGGCATATGATGGATGTGAGAACAAGCTTGTGAAACAGCAGAGATATGCAAGGAACCAGCTTCTTAATGTACCAAGATTAAAACACATTTTTGAGACTGATGGAGTTTTAGTTAAAGCACGTATTCAAACTTGGTGTTAGAATTAGTGATGGGGTGGTGTAGAATGTCTAGAGAGGCATATATTACATTGGTTTACTTTGCTCAACAAAAACTGAATGCTCTTTTTAGACATACTTCTTGATGTGTCTTATGTAATACCAGGGAAGAAAAGAACTACTGAAGTTATACGAGAATTATATTAACAGCACAGGAAAATTTAAAAAGCCAAAACTTGCTCTACAGAACTTCTGGAAATCGGAAGAAAGTTTCTTACCATTTTCAGTGGCAAAGGAATGGGACAGTCCTCCAATCAGAGTTCTGCTAGGAAAGAAAAACCACCTTAATTGGTTTAAAGATTCATAAACTGATCAACTTAAGAAGAATCACAAAAGTGTGTATCTTACAATAAGCCTGGTTTCAGCTTCCTGCCCCTCTTACAGCTCTGGGCTCCTTTGGGACTGTATTAGCAAGGATCAGAAGCATTCAAAATGCTTTTGTGATGTAAGTGGCCAAACTTTCCCCAGGAGAATCAGAGAGGGCTGGCATATATCTTCTCATATGTGATTGCCTGCCTCAGAAACCACAGAATAAAATGTGGCAGCCTTGAATCCAGTTCTGGTTTTTTTCAGAGTAATTATCGGTGTTGGCAACTCTGACAGGAGAAGGAATGACTCAGAGTGAATCAATGTGTCCACAAGCAAAAGCAGAATGTTCACAGCCTAAACAGGACACAACCACAGTTGCATAAGCACAGCTATACTACAGTCATAATAGAGCAGCCTATTATACACAAAACAAACCAGAGATCAAGTTTGTCTGCCATTAATATGTCCAGTGCACACCAAAGCTTAAACACTATTCTATTAAAAAGTTTAACAGATAACTACCTATTACTCTGGTCTGAGTGGATGTAGCTTGCAAGCAATGTCAGCACAGTTTTGTACTAAAACAGATCAGGATTTGCAAATCTCAAAAATTGAAAAAAACACCCCAGGACCAGAAATAAAGTTCTGGTAACTGTGGCCATGAGCTGTGAACAGTCCAGCATAAATTATTGGCCCTTGCACTTGGAGACGTGCACATTAATTTACTGCATAATGTACAACAGCTTTCATCTTGGGACTCTCTGATCCAATGGAGTTTCCTGCACTGTGGCTCAGTTCAACCAGGGGAAAAAAGCATCTGTCTCAGAATAACTGAGGATATAGCTTGTGGGAATAGTGTTCTAATGCAAAGAGGAAAATTTGAATTGGAACTCCTCCAGATTCGGGATGATCTGACACTAGGTCAACTTTCTGGTCTAGCCCCATGGCTAGGAAAAAAAGGGTTATCATCTGCTACAAGACACATGCAAGAAGTGGCTGGAGATTGCTAAAAACTGAGATAGATCTGGAGTATTGTAGCATGGCTGTGTCTGCAAAGACGTTAAAGTCAAAAATAATGTGCAGTGGGCTTGAGGGACTGAACAAGTTGTTGGAAAATAATAGTTAAAGATTTAAATAGAATTTACGTTTCTAGTTCCACTTCAGATCAACTCTTCTATCCCTGTGTTTTATTATCTAACTCTTATGAGCCCTGTGGCACTCATTAAAAATATAAGATGTCTGGTCTGTCCTGAATTTGCTGCAGGTCTTTGTTAGCTGCTACATTCCAGAATGCTCTTCACCATCCTTGGCAAGATAAGTCTTAAGCAAGTCTGGGATAGCAGAGCCATGTTCAAAATTACTGTTAAGTCTATTTAGCCTTTTAGCCCATAGGAAGCAAAAGAAATTTACAGTGAGCTACTGCATCTAAGATGGCACACATCAAGTATTTACTAAGTAAAGCACAATCTTAGTGAAAGGCTATTTTCAGACCTAACATTTAACATGCAAAGGTGGGTGCATAATTTGTCAAATTAAAGGCTTAAATATCTTCATATCTTCTAATTCATCATGCCATCATTGATAGTTGAAATAAGGGTAATGCTTTTTTTTTTGGTCTTTGTTGATTTGTTTTGTTAAACAGATTTTAAGACACAAACTGCTTGGAAAAAGAACAGTCACATCCAAGTGAAATATTGAATTAATGGTCACCAGGTTGTTGCCATAAAATCTCTATGGATAGAGAAGTCCATGTTGCTGCAATTTTTTTTTTTTTTTCAAAACCACAGACATACAATTATTGGCCCTTGCACTTGGAGACGTGCACGTGATTAAAAAACAAAAAACCACTTCCATAGTGTTAATACCTGCCTGAAACCTTGTGGTACCACTTTTCACACAGATTCCTTTTCTGAAGATGCTGTGAAATATTGGAAAACAGTTCTGCCACCAAATCATTCCAAAAAATTTATAGCAAATCCTTAACATATGAAAAATCCTTAATACTTTTGTTTGTTTGTTTGTTTGTCTGGGTTTTTTTTGTTCTTGTTTTGTTTTGGATTTTTTTGTTTTGTTTTGTTCTGTTTTGTTTTGCCTCATTTGCTTGTTTGTTGTGTTGGGTTTTTTGTTTGAGGAGCCCCAGCAATCTATGTGGAGCATAAAAGAAATCTTGGGACGTAAGAATATACTTCCTCCTGCAGTGGATAAGCACCAAAGGGAATTACAGAGCTAATTAGCTTTGACCCTAAAAATTCATCAGTGCACAAATACATGACCCTGCATCACTGCAAGGAGTCATTACTTGAGACACTAGAGGCATGCATTACCACGCCACTGAATAACTGATCCTGCTTCTCAGAGACTGCCTTGCCAAAGAGGCACATCCTACTGACACCACTTTATTCTTTCTACCAGCTCAGCATCACATTCAACACCTTAGATATAGATTCCATACAATGGAGCTTTGGCCTTATCTGACTCAATGTGATAAAAAAGACTCACCAAAAGAGGGAAAAACAAAGCACCTGGCCACAGTGGAGATGGTCACATCACATTGTTGAAATGTAATTGCAGACTGCTCTGCAGACATCCTCTTCCAAGTGTATTATTCATATCTGCCTTTTCAGTTCTTTGGAGTGGACCTGCATCACTGAATCACCACAACACTGTGTCAAGAAGTCCAGTCCTGTGCAGCAATAGAAGCACCCTATACCTGTGCAACCACAGCTGGCAGCAACTGGTTGATAAGAAAACCTGGCCAGAATTTCACAGAGGCACCAGCTAAGGAGACTTCCTTCAGCCTCTATCAACTGAACCTCTGCAATAATTTAAAAGGTAAATAGGAGAGGGTTATTTAAATCTACAACAGCCTCCTGACACTTCCTTGGCCAGTGTGGAGCCTGTATTCCTCATCAGAGAATATTTTCTAATTCAGTGTTGTGCCTTTATTACAATGCTACTGAACTTTGTTGCATGGTGAACAACCTATTCCATAACTAGACCGTCAGCCTTTTCACTGTCTCTGAACACCACCACTGAATCAATACCTAGTACATCCTAAGTGAAGGAAAATGTGTATTTTTGAGTCTACTTCCTATATCAGGTGACTACTTCCCATCAAAACCAGTGAGTTCTTTCTGTTGTCTTTAGTGTACTTTTACCAAGATCAGTGAACTGTCACCTTCTTGCTGGAAAGTCTGTTTCCTCTGTGTAGAATATTACAGATTTCAAACTTTGAATGATGTTAATGATTTCAGGAAAAGAAAAAAAAGATAAAAGAAAATAAAAGGATCCCAGCTATTTTTTGCACCTTCTTTTTGCTTATAAATCTGGCAATCTGACACCACAGTTACAGTAGGCACACTGAAAAAAATGCTGTGGTTTATCTTCATTTAAAAAGTACAAATAAGAACCTCTTTTTCAGAAAAGCAGTTTCCACAGTGACCATGCAATATCATCTGTTGTTTGTCATATGGTGGTGTAAGACACCCACTTTTGCTTGCTGATGTCAAAACAATAAATGAAAACTGAGAAATCCTGGCATGCATTGCTGCATATTCTTAATATAGATGTGAAAATAAATACCACTCACAGTTTTGTTTAGTGTAATCATTTGATCTTCTGACATAGAAATGTCATAGATAAATATATATAGCCTGATCATCACAGTTATTTTATATTCCTTCTGCTGTGAGCTTCAATAAGGATGTGTGCACAGGCAGTGAAAGCAGTATGATTTATATTCCCCTTATCCCATTTCCAATGCCTATTCTCTGGAATATGATCACTGCAATCCTGGCAGTGCCCAAAAACCCCAGACAGATTCCACCCCATACCAAACAGTCACTGATGATCCTCTTTCCAAAGCTACCAAATGCGTTTCATTATGTTTCTTTGAAGATCTAACCTCAAACTCATTTCTGTAAAAAAAATTCTTATATCTTGTGTGAACCAAAGGAGAACAAATGGTACTATGGGATAAATCTGCCTAATTTTTTCCACACAGGTTGGTAATATTTTATGTTCTTAGCCATTCTAAATTGCCATGCACCTCTGTCCTTTCTCACTGGGAGCTTTTACTTATTTATTGCTTGTATGACGGTGTGCAGCCTTTGCTCTCAGGTGAAGTCATCAATGATTTGTGTTTTTGGAATGAAGCTCCAGCTACTACCATAAATTTATACATTAAAAGTAAATTTGCTGTCCCTGAATAGCAGTTTTGCTAGACTGAAGATGTTACATTTTAACTTAGTAGGAAACATTAATTATTAGTAGTAAATACAGATTAAAATTTCCAGATATATTTGATCAATAACTGGAAGCAGAAAGTCTCTCCTATTTGATCCTCATTCACATGCAGCTCCTTTCCACAGGAACAGTCAGTGTCATTTTTACATGAAAGAGTTGACAGCCCTTGCTGGGGGGCTGGATTTAGTCTCAACAGTCTTTGAGCTTGTGCCTTGCACAGTGCTTTGGACAGTGCTCCAGAAATGAAGTAGTCACACAAACTGCAGGTGTAGACCAGCCAGTTTTATATCCATGCCTTTGAGGAGGCAGCCTGCATGCTGTTGGATCTGCCCTTTATCTGCTGGGGTGGGGGGCACTTAAGTGCAAAAATAACTGTAGAGAAAATAAAATGTTACTGTGTCAGCTACTTCTTATATTACATCTAATTATTGTGAAAACCTTCCCCAGTTCTCACCAGTATTTTTTTCACTGAAATAGCATGTTGTACTAGCTGCGACCAAAGCTCTTTGATTCAACTATAGTTATTTTAAATTCCCTAAACCACATTTAGAACTTTCTTGAGACAAGTTTACAGTGACATATGCACTGCACGACTCTGTCAGAGGCAAAGCAAAACCTGACTCCAAGAGTCAATTTATTTTTTTTCTTGAAACTGATTACACTGACATGTTTTATACTATAGATAGGGTAGGAAATTCAAGTTTTAGTGCTAAACTTAGATGTTACAGCAGAGGACATGGATTTGTCTGAAGGTGTAAATTTTCAATTTCTCTAAGTGTATTTTCTTGCGTATTCCACTCACTTACTTCAAATACCAGCAGGCTTGTGGAAGTACTTAGCTGGTTATTATCCAGTTTTATTCATTTTTACTGAGACAATAGCCCTAAGAGGTAGGATCTTGGCTTGAAAAAAATCCAAGCTTCAGAAAGAATCAGCAGAAAATTTCAGAAAACTTTCTATGAGATTTTACATAAAGATTGTGAAGAGTTATTTAAACATCTGATACCCTCCAGTGTGACCATCAGACTTGAGTTTCTCCTATGATATATCGTTATTTCTCTAAATAGCTCAACAAATCAATTACATGGCTGGTATTTTGTTTTATTCTGAGCTCTTTTATGTATACTGATGATACTCTAAAATCAGTTTCCCAGAATTTTACTAATTAGAATTCAATCTAATCGGGTCTTAATACTGTAATTAAGAGATGAATAGTCAAAAAGTAGCAAATGAGGCAAGTTACGGATCAGGTCCAGAATATGTTTTGAGGGTTTTTTTTTTCTTTGAAAATTCCCATTTTTTATTCTGATTTATTAAAATTTAAATTATCAGACTATTTCTAATGTTTAAAGAAGATAAAACCAGATAATAATATATTGACTACATTGCAGTATACTGTTGCAGAAAAGAGGGATTGTCCCAGCTTCACAGTGCTCCCAGGAAGGCAGAACACTGTTGCACAGGGCCCTTTTCTTTGTGTCCTGGTCATAGAGTCTTGCTCTCTCATCTGCTCATATTCAGGTTCTGGAATATAACTATCAATGAACTAAAAAATATGCAGAATATAACTATCAATGAACTACAAAATATGCAGACCAATGATGACAGCTGTTCTGTAGAATTAATAAAATTTTATATTTCCATAGGTACTTTCCTGCCATGTGTCTAGGAACTATTTTGGCCTAACACTTCAGAAACAACCTAAAGGGCAGTTCCTCTATCATGTTTTTATAATCAGTTGCATTTTTTTATATTTTCCCATCTTATGTCACCAATTACGCCCTATATCCCTCTCTGACTACATATTGCTATATCAGCTTCAGTAAATTCTTTCCTTAATAGGCTCTACTACACAATATCTTAAGAAAGCTTCTGGGTAGTCTCACTTGGTCTGTCAAGCGGACTAATAAAATTTAGCACTTTGTCAGCTTATGATTATTTTTATTTGGGTTGAATGGTACTTCTGTTATATTTAATCATGTCATGTTTGAAGAGCTGCAAGGGAAAAATCCAGTTGTAATCAAGAAACAATGTTTGCAAATCTTGAATAAACCATTTATACAGTTTAAACAAAAGTGGAAACCAACTCTGGCATTTTAGTGTCTTTCATGGTAATTTTTATATTTTAAGACAAATTATGGTTTCATAACTTCCCATAATCCAGAGTACAAGAGGTATGTAAAATGAAATTTACCTTTTGTTATTATTTTCAGGTTTATTCCACTGCAGACATGAACAAAAGACCAAAATTCTGACACTGGTTTTAGAGGATGGCAGTGCAGGTAGCCATGGCAACAGAGAACACTGTGTACTCCCTCCCAGGTATTTCCTGAATTTGACAGGTGATGTCATCATGCACCAACTTGCTGCTGCCATAGACAAATTTTGTCAGTACCAGAGATGGTGGCATGAGTACTTACTCAGCTACAGCCCCCTGAGCAGCCCAGGTGTACCAAAATCAAAGTGCTTTCTTCTTCCAGGATTCACAGTCAGCTGTGCTGACTATCCTGTGCACTCTGATGTTCAGGCAGCGAGTAATCTGCCCTAGCTTTGTTGAAAGCAATAGTTCAACCAGGAATGCCAGTATAGAGGAAATAAATTAGACATTTTCCTCCATAACACAATACCTGTGGCACCATTGCAGACTTCTCCCTTATCCCTGAAAGTATTGAAGTGACAAATGTTAAACATTTGGAGACAGTCAAATGAAATACATTATTCCAATTCAAGTCAAACAATATGAAAAGAAATGCTGTGTTTTGATATTCCTGATGAAAAATGAAAAAAACACAGAAAAAATACTCTTTCTGAGCAGAATTTCAGTGCTGTGTTCTCTGGGTTTCATTAAGAAGTATTATTTTTAGCTCATTAATACTATTTTAAATTATTTTAAGTTGCATTGTTTGTGTACCTGACTGAATGGAAATTTATGTGAACATAAATTTGTCTTGCTTCGACAAAGGTTTTCTTGTATTTTCCCCCTCATTCAAAGACTTTATTTTGCATTTGTCCCTTCTCAGTGAATCATCATAGAATGGGTGAGGTTGGAAAGGACCTCTGGAGATCATCTAGTCCAACTGTCCTGCTAAAGCAGGTTCACCAGGTTGTACAAGATTGCATCCAAATGTTATTTGAGTATCTCCATGGAAGGAGAGTCCACAGCCTCTCTGGGCAGCCTGTTCCAGTGCTGTCATGCCCAAAGGAAAGAATTTTTTCCTCATTTTCAGATGGAACTTCCTGTGTTTCAGTTTCTGCTTATCACCCCTTATCCTGTCACTGGGCACCTCTGGGAAAAGTCTGGCCCCAGTCTCTGAACAGCTGCCCTTAAAGTATTTGTATGCCTTTAAGATCCCCTCTTCTTCAGTCATCTCTTCTCAAGGCTGAACAGATCCAGCTCCCTTAGCTTTTCCTCCTAGGAGAGGTGCTCCAGTCCCCTCATCCTCTTTGTGATAGGGGTAAACTCTCATGGTAAGACTTTTTCAGTGATCAGTCTGAGGGTGACTCCTTTCCCTTTCTGAGTTCTGTCCACTTAAAGCAGTTGTGAGAAGGGGCAGGGAAGAGAAGTGCTGCAAGATTGAACTGTTATGTTAATACTTAAAATCATCCTGCACTCCAGTAAAATCCAACAAGTAAATTCTAAAAATTTGACAAGTGGGAATGTGGTTTACCTGATACCAGGTGGTTTCCCAGGGGCACTGTGGAGGAGTTCTTATATTAATGATCTTTGAATATGGATTTGAGGAATGCCTTCAGGTCAGTCATAGCTGTCAGTGTAAACAAAGACCAACTCATTTCAAGGCCAGAGATATTCTGACATGAGTGATTTACTGATAGGAAATAATTTGATAGAAACACAATACCAAGTTGGAACACACCTCAAGGATCATTTGGTCCAACACCTCCTGACAAATTAAGAATAAGATCCAAGAACTGCCATTGAACTTGCAACCCTAAATGAACACTAGCATATTCAGAATTCCTTATTTTAAATTTAGCATATAAGCAAATTAAAATAATCATAGAAGTCCTATTTCTTAATGCTTCTGCATGTCATCCATTAGCAATATTACCAGGTGACCTGCCAATATTTTTATTTTCATCTTGCTGTCTCTGAGGCTTGCTGCACAACTACTCAATGTAAATAAAAGCTACGAATCACAAGAAAAAATATTCGGAATGTACATCATGCAATATGTCTCATTGCCACAAATGTGCTATAGTGTTTCCCTTGCAGATTTTTAGCAATCACGATAAAATTTTCCACAGATTTATTAAGTAGCATGTCTCAGACAACTCAGTGTGTGTATTCCAGCTAAATGGGTGGTACTCTATAATTGTTATCAAATTCTGTTATCAGTATCCAATACAGACTCAGTAATAGCAAATAATAGATATTATATAGCTATTATCTATTATTAGCTAAATATTTATTATATTTATTAGCTAATATATATTATTATATAGCTATTTAGCTATTATATTATTAGCTATTTATATAGCTATAGGCACAGAAATGTACTTGACAATATTAAAACGTTAAAGAAATATATGTATATTACATGGAAATAAGTAAGTACACTGTTTTCTTAACCAGGTGACTTAAGGTGGGTTGTTGGGATTTCATTTTATTTTCTTTTTAATCATATTATGGATAAGTTATTTATTTTAAACAGTGGTAATTATCCTCATCTGTACCAGAACTGCAAAAGTTAAAAAAAAAAAGGAAGTTTTAAGTTCATTGTTATTTTCAGTTGTTTGTCACTCTGTATGAAGGATTTCAAAAGTTTGACCCTTTGGAGCACCTTCCATCTACACAAACTTCTAACCCAGTTTTTCAGTTCACAGAAAACATTTTTCTCTTCTGTTTTACTTGGCTTGAATTTCAATTGGAACTTCTCTTTCCCACAGTGTACTCTGAAATGTCAGATGAGAGAGAGAGAGATCAAGCATTTTCTTAATGGATGGTGGAGTCAGCAGCAAAGGTCTGTGACTTGCTAACTTAGAGTCAGCACCCTCTTCTGTAGTGTATATCCTAATTTATCACCATGCTCTTCAAATTTGAAAGTACATTTATAATGTGCCCTCAGAAAACATGCCTTGGCCAAGTGCTAAAGGAGGAGCGTGCACAGCAGCCCTCACCCTTACTGTAGGACGTCCAGCCAGCCCTTGCAGGATAGGACAGAAAGGCACCCTGTACTGCAGCAACTCACATAATTTATTTCTCATCAGATACATGGATTTCAAAAACACCAGTGAAATATTCTAAATCACACTGCCAGTTGGGAACACCTGACAAGAGAGCAGGCTTTGCATGGTCCTTTCAACGTCACTGTCCGTGAACTTGAGGTTGGTTGATAATATAAATTGATGAAAAGTAATGATGTGGTTCACTTTTAAAACTTGCAATAAGAGCAGCAAGTAATATGACAGAGATAAAATACATTAGGTTACTTTAGCCCAAGTAGTCTGCTTTGCTCTGATGCAAAGTTGGGCATCTCCTAAACAAAAGACAAAACTGAGGAAAAACAAGTTGCAGCTCT
Organism: Hylia prasina; assembly: GCA_013397195.1. NCBI lineage: Eukaryota > Metazoa > Chordata > Aves > Passeriformes > Sylviidae > Hylia > Hylia prasina. The sequence continues at coordinate 114,468 of VYXD01001540.1, forward strand.
GTAAAAGCACCAAAATCATGGCTTGTATATATATTCCAGGAAAGAAGGATCTGACTTCATCTTCACTGAACAGCAGTCTTCACTCTTTGGCTGTGAGAAAGTATTCAACCACAGAATTGAATACAGAGTTGAGAGAGTATTCAACCACATTGCTCTGGATAGCATGGATTTTTAGCACTGTAACTGCAACACTATTAAACTTACTTTGTCTTTCTCACTATAACTGTAAATGGGCTTGGACTATCAGGTGGCTGTTAACCTGCAGGAAACACCCTCTGACTTGATCAGTGCTGTATGAATCTACAATACAGACAATAGATTATGCTTGCACATCAGTATCAACTGTGGGTATGACCTCTTTCATTTTCGTAGCAAACAATAACACAAATTCTTGACACGTATTATAACTCATATTTCCCAAGCTGCTGTCAGCCATTCTAAGAGTAAAACTGTGGTTTGCTAGAGTAGCTGACAAGTTGATGCTCATGCATAAGCACATAAGGTAGACAGAGAGTCCTGTGGGATGATGTGTGCTGTGCTCAGAGAGACGTTTTAGTGTATGTTTATCTTTGAATGCAAGTGCAACCTCATTATCTTTGTGAGCTGACTCAGACGTTTAATATCATGTATATGTTGACTGAGTTGGCAGAACTGAAGCCAGAATACTGTGCACTTTGCAAGGCTGAGCCCCAGGGGCCTTTTATCTCAAAAAACAATGGTTGCTGATCATACTGCAAAGTCAGCCATTCATTACTGTTACATGCTGAATACCAGTCAGCTGCTGTTACAAAATGCATCAAAAAGCAGTTAGAATAAAGCTTTGCATTGACATTACTTAATTTGTGGAAAAAATCTAGGCAGAAATGCTAAAAAGTTTGAACCAAATTGTAACATTATAAGTTTATAAACTTTCAATGACTTCATATATGCTGACTCCAGTGTAGTCACATGCTTCACTCTGAAAGCAGAATTTGGCTCTATGACAACTTTAAAAAAAAAGGCTTTCTAACCAGTTTGTGGATAAATACTTTGTACCAAAGACCTTTGTATTTCCAAAGAAATTAATTGCCATGCTTTCTGTTTAGACGATATTTTTTCAATGAAGTTCCGTAGGAATGACACATATATAAAAATCACATATTAGTATTAAAACATGGGAGTTTTTTTAGGATAAGAATTCTAAGTATTCATGACATACATAGCCATTTTCAGCTACTTGTGATGCTTATGAAGACCTTTACTAATTCATCTTTACATTCCAGTAGGAGAAAGTCCATTAATGGAATTGAGATGCTATGGCAACTGTTCAAATGGTTTACATATAAAACATGCAGATGGGATGAACTCACCTAGATGATCACATCTGATTTTAGACTATATTATTTACTCTCATTAGCATGATTATGCACAAGGTAGTAGCTAAAAGGGGAAATCAGACCACAGGGTTGACCAAAGGCTGATCAACTTTCATAGTTTTAAATGTTACAAACATCCCTGGTGTACTTTGGACCTGCTCCAGCTACCCTTTTCCCAAAGGGTTCAGTTGACAGCATGAGCCAGGAACCGTCTCAGTATTTAGTGTGCCTATGATCACTTTCTGAGGGTAAAAGAGTTTAGATGCATGGATCTATCAGGACTAGAGACGGCTCCCGGAGGGAGTTATCTATGAGTCATAGGGCAAGGCACTGATGGGCCATTAGCAGAAGAGAAGGGAAACACTGCCTCACCTGGTTCCAATAGCTCATGAAGATGGTGATAGAATACATACTTTGGACACATCTTACATTTTGTATGTCTCAAGGCTAGGTATAATTCCATATAGTCCATTAAAAATCACAGACACACAGAATAATTTCAGTGTGAATGGGCTCGTGGTGGTTACCTGGTCCTGACCCTTGCTCATGGTGGGGCTGATTTCAGTTAGATCATTTCCAAAGTCCCTTCTCACTGGAGTTTTCAATATCTCCAAAGATGGACACCCTGCTGCATCTCTGGACCATCTCCTGCAGTGTTGGACCACACTCACTGTGAAGAGTTTTTTCCTTTCACTGTCCTGTGTTTGATGACCTTGATGACATTTGTCTTTTATCTCGACACTTTTTGCAGTCTGGACTGTGAAGATTCTGTCTCCATCTCCTGTTGTGCTGGTTTGAAAGCAAAACCAGTGAGAGGCTCCAAATCAGAAGTACAATTTAATAAGAGCAAAAGAAAAGCAGTAAAATAAAGTAAAATAAAATAAATTCAATAGTATAAAATACCACTGACAGAGTCAGAATACAACCTGACACCCTGTTAGTTAGGGTGGTAGTAGCAGTCCAGATGAAATGGTCTTGTCGAAGCAGTGGTCTTGTAGAAAGGTCTGGTAGCTTTTGTCCTCCGTGAATCCAGTGGGGGAAAAAGCTGACTCTGCTGTCCCAAACCCAGGATTATATGCAGGTGGAAATGCTTGGCTCCTCCCCCTGGGCAGAGCATCTCACAATGGGCTGATATCATTCTATGAGTCATGTAATGGGTTCTTGATGGCCCATTAAACAGAGACAGCTCCCAGAGGAAGTTATCTATGAGTCATAGGGCAAGGCATTGATGGGCCATTAGCAGAAGATAAGGGAAACACTGCCCCACCTGGTTCCAATAGCTCATGAAGATGGTGATAGAATACATACTTTGGGCATGTCTTACATTTTTAACCTGAGACACCTGTATAGACTTCTGTGAAATAATAAAGAAACCAGTGAGACCCTCATGAGCCTCCTCTTCTCTAGACTAAACAAACTTAGGTCTATCAGCTTTTCACACTGTGTGCTCCAGCCTGCCAAATGTTCTGGTGGCTTTACACTCCAGTTTTTCAGTATCTATGGAAGCACTGAAGTGTGCTTTTCAAACTTTTCTTTTTTTTTCTTGTGAGCAGGAAAGGCAAATAGTTCCCATGAGATGGTGCCTGGGCAGTTCCTTTGCAAGATCCTCAGTCTGGGTTTGTGACAAGCAACAGACTTCTTCAGATTACTAGTGTGTAGGTAAATTGGCTCTAACATAACTGTAGTAGCACATACTGAATATGATGATTTGTATTAATTTTGCCTACGAAATCATGTTCAGGATATCCCAGCACAGAGTCATGCTGGAACTAGACTGGAAACTAGAAACACTATAGCAACATTTCCATTGAAGATAATCCAATTTGAATTTTAATACATAAACCCTATGATGAAAAGCAGTATGTAGTAATCCAAGCAGAAATCTTAACTAATGTGGCTTTATTCCTCCCAGTATTCAGCATCCTCTTATATATAACTCTGGCAATTCTACATTGTACTGCAATGTGCAGTGAAGAGTTTTCAGCAGAGCCAACTGCATTCACTGTGACTAGAGCCTGAAAATCTTCTTTGTCCTACCAGATGGCATAGTTTTTACTCCTGACACAGAAATGAACTTATCGCTTGTCTTTAATATTTTAAACGAAGAAGCATTTAAGTCCCATTTTGAAATCTGTTTATCTACTTTTTCAGTGCAGATAGTACTTCTGACAGCCCACTTCATATTAATCCTGACATTTTTGATGATCTGATGGTCTGCTTCTACATGAAGAAATGGTATTTTTCTGCTATGCTGGCATTTCACATCCCACTGAGTTCAAAACAAAGGTGGTTTTACTGTGTTGCTTGAATGCTAATTTAGAATAAGAGCTGACAATTTAAGACATCATTGATACACAGAATCTGCATCAGATTCTTAAAAAAAAAAGTTCTGTCCTGTTCAAATCCACAGTGTTTCCTAGACCAGTGCATTAAAAGATAAACGTATTTCTATCAATAAATTAAGATTGCATGCTAGATATTACTAGTGTTAACTCTGTGATAACATTTACAGAATAGTTATTAGGATTCTTTCTACTTCATCCACATCTGAAGCAAGTAATTTTGCTTCAAGCAGAGAAAAATCATCTCAGGAGGTGATAAATACAGGAAACTTGGAAGCTTTCTTTGTGCCCTCTTCTAACTCTGCATGATGTCTACATGATGGCATCAGAAGGTTGCAGGATATGTCTACATGTACTTATTTGGGATAGAGGACCAGGAGAGATGCACAACTTGTTTTCTTGCTGTTACTCCAGCCAAGGACAATTCAACACCAGCTGAATTGCCAGTTTAAAGATCATGCTTTAAAGCTTCTCTGCTCTACCATGTAATACAAAAGGAATATTATATTGTTTGACTCAAAACATATCTCACCGAGCTGTTTTCTAATCTGCTTCCCACAGCTTTGCTGGAGTAGTCATAGGGATTTGGTTGGTTTAATTTTTATTCCTTTGAAGCTATGCTTATTTGTTGATTTTTTTACTGTAATCAGCTAAGGCAGGTGTTGGGATTCAACTGTAACTGTAATTATGGTTCATTAAAAGAATACTGAACCGTGGTTTAGCATCATGCATCTAGTAGGTTCAGCTTTATTCCAGAAACTTAGTGCCTTTACTAAAGATAGAAAGTCTAATAGATTTTATGAAATATATAATATTCCTAAATGTTCCTAAATAGTATTAAAGATCATCCTCGATCAATTTTATATTAGTGAAAAATTTATACATGTAAAATTCTGTGTCTCAACAATAACAAACACTGGTGCATCAGCTTGGAGCTATAACTAATTTTTTATTTTGATCTAGTATTGATTTAGTATTGTGTCACAGCATGAAAACCAAGTTCATCTTTAAGCTGTAAGTGCAAATGGGACAATGCTAATTTCATGACTCTTATGAAAAATCCTGCGTGTTCGGTTTTTTACTGTGCTGTCTCCTATCAATGAGACCTATCAGCATGCTGCACTTATAAGCAAATCTGCTGAAAGTAAGGACAAACAAACCAGACTGGGTATGTTCACCCTCACTGTGTTTAAATTTAATTTTGGTAGTGGTTTTTTTCTTTCTTTTTGGCTTTTTCAAGATATCTTCTCATATTGCAGGTTCACACCAAGCAACAGACTGAAAGAGCTATATAAAGATAAAAAACTCCATAAAAAGACATTGGTGCAAATATTTTTATAATCTTCTGAGTGGTATGTCTCATACTGGTGGCCCAAAAATACATGGCAAGAGTACACCACCCACACTGCAGCACTTCTCATGCACCAGGGTGGGGAACAGAGAATTATCCTTTAGTCATTCTGCCCATTTTGAGCAACTGACATTTGTGCAGTTGTAAAAAGAGAGAGCTTTCCTCTACTATGGGATATTGGATCCTTTAATTTGTTGAAAACAGAGTTCATTTGTAACCTGGCCTAAAAGGGTTAGATAATGTTCTATACATAAACACATATACACATATTTATAAACTCTATACATGAATATGAAAATATTTTAAGCTTCTGTGTGTCTTCCCTGGTTTGCAAGACCAAACAATTCATGAGGCAACTAAGACAAAACTGGTCCTGCAGCACTGCAAAAAGCAAGAGAAACAGTTCCCAAACCTCTATGTTTATTTTCATTTGCTGCTGAGAAATACAGATGAGAAGAATTTTCCTTGCCTCCTGTTCTCTCATAAATTACTAGGCTAGTTTCCATAGGAAAGTTAAATCTGATTTTGGGAGTCCCTGGCAAAACACGTGCCCAATGGATTTGTATACATAGCTTGTCACAACAGGAAAACTGAATGTTGTCACTGCAAGAGATCCTTCCAGCAATATTTACTGAATAACGATTTGAATGCATTGTAGCATAAAAAGGAATGCTGTATGTGTTCTCCTGCTGCACCCAAGAAGGGATATCAAGGCCCAGCTTTAATATGGTAAAGACAGGAGGCTGTGTAATGGAGATTACAAAAATCATCATTCATAACCTGCCATTTTCCATTCCTGTTGGAAACTTTGTGGAAAGGAGAGATTTTCTGCTTAAAATCAAGATGTCTAGAATGCTCCACCCTATTGTTTGTGTGAGAGAGAGCATTTCAGAGAGCCTAGCCCAAAGCTTCCTATATTCTGTAAAAGACGGGTGTTCTTTCTCTTCTTCTATTTTGCTCAATTGGCTTATCCTGCTTTTTGTTATGGGCTGAAGAACTTTCAGACAGACGCATAAAAACCTAGCCATTCAAAATGACTCAAAAATGTATATAAACCCTATTTATAGATATATACATCTACTCTAATGATATACTGTTTCTGAATACTTGGGAAAAAATGGGAACATACTTACATATGTATTTGTGGAGTGGGAAAGTCTAAAAAACTAAATTTTATCTAGCGCACAGAATAACAACAACAACAAAAAATTAAAAGTATCACAAAGCTTTTATATTCACAAAGCTTTTGATCATCTTGTGCATTGATAGTTACCAAGACTTATCTTCCAAGTGGTTTCTGAAATGAGTAAATTAAAAGATTTCCAAGAGTTGCAAAGCACTAAAGGAAGGTAAGGAAAGAAAACCTTGAAAAGCTACCAAGAGAAACAAAGAGAACATAAAGAAAGACAGAATGGGCTAAAATTCAGCTAGCAATTCATTAATCCCATATCTCAGGGTGAGAAATACTCAGAAGTAAGAAATTCAGGTTAATAAAGGGAAACAGCAGCTAAAAGGCTTAGTCCAGTGTGATACAACCCAGAAATTTACCCTAATCTCTCTCTTATTTTGGCTTGTCTTCCCCTTAAATAAATTGCATGATATATTTTGTAATAAATTTGTTTGTTTTTAAATGGCATGGAGAATTATTTTCTAAAGCACATACATCTTGAGTGGAGATTCAGTAGTATTTGTTGAAATTCCATGTATTTTATTTCCCAGCTCTCTGAACCTTGATGAAAGTCAGAAGTTCCAAAATAGGAATTTTTAATAAATTCTTCTATTTCAGTTTTTATCATGTTTACTGTTCTGCAATTTCTAGCCTTCCTTCCTCTCTTTTATGCAGCTTTATTCAGCAAGGCTCGACTTGTACATATATTATACGTATAACAATTGCTTCCTATAATCAGAGAAAATTATTTTTGCTGTAATTTGTCTTTTGAATCCATACTAAGCTGCTGAACTTTTGTGTGTTAACCATAGCAGGAAAGCATGAACACTTCATTTTGAGACTGAAGCAAACACTACCAAAATAAACACAACACAATGTGTTCACAATTAATTAGTTTAACCAGGGCACTTTAATTTCTCATAGACAGAAATTTGAATGAATACAAAGAAAAATAATTTAATTATAAAGATACTTGCAGTTGAGCATAATGGTGCCATCAATTTTTCAGCGGACTCCACATTGCAGTCCATGGGGGAATCTGTTAAAATATTGATAGCAGGATATGGCCCATTATGAGAACACACATTGTGTTGTATTTCCAACAGAGAATTAATAAAGATTTGTTTCAGGAGGATGTAAGAAGGATAAACAGTAAGGCTTATGTCAGTATGTCACTGGACCATGGAAGGAAATCTGACCTATTACCTTCCACTTTTTACTTTGCCTTGTAGCATGACATTTATATGGGGGGGGAAAGAACAGTGTGAACTAAAATATTTATATTACTATATATATATATTCCCCCCCCATTATATAATAAAAACTTCAGTCACCAGATGGACCCAAGTAGTCAAGGAAGTGAAATTCTTTTATTTCTTTCTTGCTTTTTTCTCATACAGGTTTACCAGAATGGCAAAAGATTTTCCATTGTTCTGAGGGAAGGAAATAAAAGCCTCCATTTTTAACTCAACCTCCTTGAAGCGTTACAGAATGCATAACAGACAAACACACTAACACAGTATTTCCTGTCTTTTGTTCTTTTCTTTTCTTTCTTCCTTAGAAATAAATACCTTTTATAAATGCTCTCTAGTTAATACTTTGCAATGCTCAAAAGAGGACGAGAATATAACACCGGTGGCAACTTACTATTTCAAATTTATATGTGATACTCTGTTCTTACTTTTCACTGTGTTCCCACATAAAACATTCACTCCTCCCCCTAATTCATTTCCTCTACCTGGGAGAGAAACAGAAGTGTAGTGAGGAAGCAGAGGATAATACAGACTGTCAAGCTGGCATAGTTCTTAGGACCCAACAATTCAGACTGACAGTCTCCTTCTGTTCCTTGTACACTTGGTTCATCTGCCATTTTGGGGCAGCCAAAACCTTCTTGGATGAAAAAGGAAATTTATCGCCTTCTAGACAAGGATCTTAAAAACTTATGAACAAATCCTTCATCTTCAGGTTTCATAGTTTTAGTAAAGTGGACGCTTACATAACTTACTGTTACTTATTTTAGCAAACACAGCAATATAGGAAGATACAGAGACAGCCACCTGACAATGACATTGTGGCCAAAGGAAGTTTTTGGCTTTCCCTGTTGGCAGGGCAGGGATATCTCTCAGAGCACTAATTAGGGGGCTTATAGCTCCCTTTACCCCCCAAGAAGGGATAGAAATTTGGAGTGTATGTCCCAGCTGTCAAGCCTGATTTGAAGCTGGAAACAGTTTATGTCAGATCCCCTATGCAAGGGCAATTAGAATTGATAGGTCTTGGAAACATATGTGGCACCTGTACAAATGCCAAAACAGCTCAAAATTGGGGAAATTATGCTAAATAATGATTTAAATAATCAGATTTAACTGAGTTATCAAAAAAGAGGGAAAATAAGTTTCTTGTTTTCTTTTTCTCCATCGTTCATCTGTGTTGTCCAAGTCTCTACTAATACAGAGGTCTGATCCTGGTCTCACTGACATCTGTTTCAGCAGGGCAGGAGTTACAACCTTGAGCCTGTTCAGGCATGGCAAATGAGGAAGCTCCAGCTGACTGCAGCTTTGTACAGAACTGAAGCCAGCAGTCTCAGAGTCATTGAGTGCCTGCTAGAGCTGCATTAACACTTGGTGCAAGCAGGACGTCCCCTCCTGTTACTAAACAGGTCAAGAAGTCAAGGGGTTTTTTTGTTTTTTTTTTTTTTCAATATAAGGCTTGACACAGTACTTAATCTTTGTTTACATGGAAAGAGGTTTATATGGAAAGGTTTTTATATGAAGCTCTAGAGCTTTGCATCAGGCAATATGATGAGGATACTCCTTCAGTGTCAGGTCATGTTTTGTGGACATGGACAGCATAAGAGGATTTTAAGAGTTCCACCACTGAGATAGGGAATAAGAGGTATGACTACTTGAAGGAGAAAGGTTTAATCTCAAAAATCCTTAACTTCAAGTCCTAATAACATCTATGGAAATTGAAGGCAAATATTTCTTTCTATACTCACCAGCATTTTTATAGGCATAAAAATGCATATTAACTTACATCAAAATAAATCAGCAAACAAGAACAAACAAAAAAATTTTGGATGGCACAAATTTGTTTTCACAAGTTTGCATACAGAGAATATATCACATAGTCAAAAGAATCGATTTTCAATTTTTCTTTGTAACAAAGCTAATTTCTCTTGCATTTGTAAACTTTTTTTCATTAATATTTAAGGTAAAAAGCTAAAAAATAGCTATTGAATAAATACATGTTTATTGTCTAGGAGACAATCTTTCTTGTGTACCATCCATCTATCCCAGGAGTAGCACTAATGAAGTGAATGAAAGATGGCATCCAGTAGAAATCAAATAGTGAGAGCAGATACTGAATTTACATGTTGCCTTACGTGCGCCTTATCCATGTATGTCATGGCTGCACTTGAAGCCAACATGTCGGTAGAGTAAAGAGAGTTTTGCACCTCAGCTTTCTACACTTCTGGCTTTTGGATATAGTGATAATGGTAGCTGAGTGTGAAGCTAGGCCACTAACATGAGCTTAGTCCATAAACAGCAGGCTTTTTCATGTACCTGAAATTTATTTTTTTCCCCAAAAAGTCAGAGGGAAGTAACAAGTGATCTGTTATATACACTGCATTTCATGTGCCTGCAATGCCCAGAACAGCTGGGGCAGAGAGACATCAACACAAATTAATGGTCAGTTTTTATTACTTTCAGTACGTGGTGTTGTTACCTAAGCTGAGGCCAGAAGAATGGATGCAAAGTTTCTAAGTAAGGCTGCAGAAATGAAACAACAGCTGAGTGTTTAGTTGTGACACAGCTCATCCTGCGCTATAGCTCTCAATACCCACTCCTACATCACACCAGGAATATTAAAACACTTTGTGTATGCAATTCATTTAACAAAATACTGAGCAGTATCAGCATGTGTACTTTAAATATGTTTCTAGTAATTCCACTTCATATGATAAATGCAAGCGTTTATCTACATTAGGGCCTGCAGAAGTAAAAATATTTCCTTTGAAGTAACAAATAAATTAATTTTTCTGCTATCATCTAGGGACAGGAAAGTTAAATTGCTTTAGACAATACCTGTCAACCCATTGCATAAAATAAGCTACATTCAGTCTTGTGAAATATTCCCTTGCATAGAAAAAAGCACATTACAATGTGCATATTTATTCTCATGCATAAAAGAAATGTAAACATTGCTCCGAGTCTGTGCATATGAGAGTAAGACACAGTGAATCACCTTTTGGAAAACAGAATTCATATGGAAAAATTGTTTTACTTGGAACCTGAGACACAATGTGCTGCATGATATTGCAATACATGATACTGTTGTCATGTTGTATCCTACTTCTTTAGAGGAAACAAGAGAGAAGACAAGAGTGTTTCAACCAGATAAGATGAGAAGAGAGATGTCTGTGAAGATGTGGATTGGAGGAGGAGAACGTTCCTCTGGGGGGTAGAAGCCTTGAGAGGTCCAAGGCAAGGGAGGGCAGGAGGGAAAGAGCAGCCAGGGACGAGGCAGTCACAATCAGATGATCAATCTGCTGCACGGTAAAAAAACCCCAGGATTTGTCCCAAATACACAACTGCATTTCCTAAACTTTCATGACACAATTGAGCGTATTTCCCTAATCATGTTTAAGAAGTAGTTGCCTATGTGCCATTCCCTCAGGAGGTTGGAGATAGAGCTTTTCTAATACGTAAGAAGTTCAGTGATGATAAAACTGTATTAAGCAGCCATTTCTCAAAAACATTTCAAAATATGTCTATGTGTTAAACTACAGCAGGAAGCAAAAATTACAATAAATCCCCTTTATACAGGGTATCTATATTTAACTTTTTTTTCCTATGAAATATTGTACATAATTTTTCTGCTGGTGATATTTGACAGAATCAATATAGGTGATCAAAGAGTAGAACTAAAAATAATCAGAATTATTTCTTCTCCTCCCTCCTTTTCACACTTCCCATTTTCTGTCAGTTTTGTTTAATTTCTACTTTTTCTGCTTCTAGGAAATCTGTGTCCTTTTAAATTCAGCCAAAGCTCTGGCAATTATCCTTTTTTTGTTCTGGCATACCAGTGATAATAAAGATTCTACTGGATAAAAATTTCTGTTACTTAACAGAAACCAAAGCTATGACTCACACATTAGGTAATCAGTATTTTCCATAAAACCTAGTATTCTCTATACGTAGGACACAAAGTTTTTAAATTTCAGAGATCAGCAAGCACATGCCCTATAACCTATAACACTTATTGCTAAACTTTCAGTGATTTATAATTTGATTTTTTTTCTTTCAGCCTGCAATATGGGCAACATGAATTGCCTGCAAAAGGCAATATGAATAATTTCAGAAAATTTATCAATTTATTGTTGATTTAACATAATAACTATTTGAAATTCAAAGTCCTTCTATTAATGCATGGCATACTAAGAGATAATGTATTTGGTGCCTACAACACTTAGCTCTTCTAATCCTACAGAAGCCTCAATGAAGAGCTTTGCAGTAGTCTGGCTTGGTAAAAAATATTTGTATTCACCTCCTTCACTAACAAACTCTTGAAATGCTACATTAAACTCCATGTTTGTGAATAGGCCTGGGAGGAATCCTTGGTATTACTGAGAATGAATAAGTCAGTGCCATGCTTGGACCCAGGGCAGGAAGGTCCATTGGGATGCTTTGAGGTTCCTCCTGAAGCCAATGAGTCATTTCAGCTGCTGCTTTACAGACCCTCAATGAGAGGCCGGTACACAACCTGCGCACCATGGCCTACTCTAGTAACCTATTTCAGAATTCTCCCATGTATTTCTACAACAGGACACCAACACCTCTTTTTCTGATATTAAGAAGAAGCTCTTTTGCATCACAAATGACAAAACCACCTGTGGGACAGCAGCAGTTTAGGTACGGAGGTGATTCATAAAACTGAAATAGAATTAAAGCATATGGAGGGACCCCTGCTTAGAATTCCTATGCATACAAGTTGTCTGACCTTGAGATCTTTTTGTTATTGTCAGCTCTTTGACAGCATTAGGATTAAAAGAAAGGAAGAAATGCAACAACATCTCAGTTTTGTCCATTCTAAAGCTGTGGCTGCTAGGAAAAAAGGGATGATTATAGTAAATGTTCAGATTTTCAGCCCATTCATGAATACAGCAAGTAGATAATTCTTTTACCCATGAACATTTAGAAGCTGTTATAAATAATCCATCCATTGTGGACTTGTCCAGAAACTGGCTTGTCTATCTGTACATGTGAGTAAAGGAACAAGAGCTTGGCTAAGTTTATGCTATACAAACAGGAAGAGCAGATTTTGTCAGGCTTTTTCCTGAGTGTAGGTAAGCATTGGGAATATACTATTTAAATGATAATCTGACTGTAGACCTGTTTGCATCACACACAAATAGGTTGGCTTTAAGGTTGCTTAGTTCAATCAGATGTTTGCTTAGTTCAATCAGATGTTAACTAGGAAAGTTCAGAGGAGTTACAAAGAACTTAAAAATGTAAGCAAAGAGTATAAACAAAGCATAGAATACCTGGGTAAAAAAGAAGTGAATAAAATTTCTCAAACTACTTTAGAACATCTTTGGTTTTGGGTATTTCAGTATACAGTCTAAATCCATCAACACAAAAATCTTTTTTGCAATAGAACCAGGTCTGAACATTTCAGACCTGAGCATAAGGTGTGGTCATTCTGTATATGGAAGCAATTTTTTTTTGTCAGAACAATCCCTTTTAAAAAGTCCAGAATTTTTTTATTATTATTATTTTGAATAATAGCATTCAAGACTTACACATTTTTAGATTTCAATACAATGGAACATTTATGGCTTAATTCAATTTGCAATTCAATTACATATTAAAACCAGAAAAATTAAAATTAAATCACTGACAAGGTCATGTTGCTGCAGCTGTACCATCACCTCCAGAACCTGTGAAGTTATGTTTCATTCTAAAGCTCACTAAATTAAGCAATTTTTTAGAAAGAATGGCAGGTAAGCAATCTTTTGAATCTTTTCTCCCTGGTCCTGAAAATTCTTCCTTATTTGGATGCATGTTGGAAAGGCTTATTAACAAGGTCTATTTTAGTCTTTTGAATGAAAAATCAAACTGAAGGAGACCAGGACAGACAGACCATGATCATAAAATTATCTTTATCCTTTTGTTTTTGTTTTTCCCTTGGCTTTTGATAGTTTGTTTTGTGGGGTGTATTTGTCCTTTTCTTAATCGAGAAAAATAATGAAATACACTTCTGAGGTTAGAAAAGCTTTTATAAAGAGACAATCTTTAACATACCACCTACAAATGATACTAGTTAAGCTACAGTGATATTTATATAGTTCCTTTCTAACTAAAAAATCCATAGCTTTGTAAATAACTTAGTCCACAGTGATGCTGTCCATGATAGCTATGAAGCATGCTCATTTCCTTACAGGGAATATTAGCCAACTTCCCAGCCTTATTTACGTACCCAGACACCTAAACCAACTGGAAACAGAACAAACCCTTCCTGAATACCCAACAGAGGGTTTTTCCATCATCCACATTTTCACTGGTAAAACAGGTTTTAAAGTAAATTTTCATTTGTTTGTTTCTTTACTTTTAATTCAGGCTCATGGTAAAGGAGCTGTTACAGGAAATGTCATGGTGATGCTGATGGCAGCATGTGGGTGTGTAGGAGGACAGTGGGCATTGGTGCACATGTCTGCAAAACCATGCATGTGCTTTCTGGGTTTTTTCTTGCTAGTGTAAAGTGTGTAATTTGAAAATATTACAAACATATTAAAATGTACTTTAGACTCTGCTTTCTTAATACCTTTCCACCTAAGGAGGTACCTCAAGAAAATCATGTTAAACCTAGTGATACAGAATAAGGCCTTGAGGAAGTGATGAGGCACATGATCTTTACTTTTTGAGGAAGAATGCCTTTTACTCTGCTGACTGAAGGATATTTTTACTTCAGTTTTAAGAATGCATGATCCAGCTGTGCAAAACTCCTCTATCACAGTGCTCTAACATTCAAGACTTTTTCATAAACTAGCAAAATCAAAACCCACTTTAGAAGCTTTTTAATTTCTCTCCAGCAACTTTATAAGTATTAGTTTGGACAGAACAAGCCTAGGCAGCGCAGTCACATATTTACTAATGCTTATCTTGCATCAAAAGCAGTGACACTTGGTGTGATCTAGCAGTAGTAATTTTCATAGAACAGCTAGTATGTATGGACTTGGAAATTTGGGGGCAAAAGAATAAAATCACTCAGTGGTGCTGCTCTTTTATTAAATTCACTTTTTTTTTATTCTTACATATATTTTTATCTTTTGCCAGGTAGCTTTTTTTGCTAGCTTTTCAGAACTTGGCTTCTTTTCTCTTTTTCTTATACTGTTTCTAGTCATTGTATTAAGTCAATTTCAGATTTTATTATTTTGTTGTCTTATTATCATATTTAGTTATTCAAAACTGAGAGCATGCTACTTTGTCCTGATTTAATACAAAGAATCTACTCATAGACTTATGCCATGGAAAGGTCTACAGAACAAAAGGAGTGTCAGGCTCATTATAGGACAATATGGTCTGCAAGGAACTAATTCTCTGTTATGAATACAAGCGAGAGGTGAAGGGATAATGACAATTGCTCACATTTAACATAAAATAGGTTTCTGCCAAGATATGGGAAAAAATTACTTTAGGAAGTTTTAGAATGAGGAAAAGACACCCATATATTTGGGGGGGAGGCAGTGAGAAATCAACATTTTATTTTGTAGGAAATCAATGCTAAATATGCTTAATATGTCAAATTCAGGTGATAATACATTTTCATCTATAGTCAGTCTTGAGTTAGTTAATATGTGGTGGTTCTTACACCATCAATGCTCAGCTGACACAATGCACTGGGCTTCACAAAGATGATTGGAATACCTCTTTCCTGCTGTTATTTCATAAGAAGTCCGCTACTTCTGCTGTGGAGAGAGGCAGGAGGGGCAGTTCCTTTATCAGTTCTCTGTAAGCCAGTCCATTTCTATCTCCCCACAATAAATGTTTTATTCCTCACCATGGAAGACAGAAGGAAATTAAGAAGCAATAAAAGAAGAGGAAAGCTACCTGGCAGTAGCCTTCACTATTGCTGGAAAGGGAAGAAAAAAAAGAAAAAAAAAAAAAGGAATAGGGGGTGAGGAGCAGGAAAGTAAAAAACATAGGAAGCTCCTTGATAGTGCAGTTTCCATTTGTTTAAGTGCTCCCAGAGAAGAAAATAGAACTGCCTGCATGTGCATAGTCCTGTAAATCCTGTAAGAAAGAGGTTCTTCCTTTGGTATTCTATTTTTTCCTAAAAAAACCCCACAAACAAACAAACACACACAAAAACCTAACCAAACAAAAAAAAAAGGACCAAAACAAAAGCCCAGCATCAAAAAGACAATTACTTTTTCTTTCTCCCTGTGAATTTTGAGCTAGGTTTCCATTATCTAGTCATGATTTGTCTGAGTAGATAAATGGAGTTTAATGAGGTCATTGTAGGTTAATATTTATTTGCATTTACTAATATCAAACAACACAATTTAATAGGGTGGCGGGGAGAGGAGTTGCAGGCTTTTTTATGATGAATTAGAAAGCCAGCTTCAATCAGTTCTTAGCAGTATGATGAACCTATTCAAAATTCCAGAATTCAGGAGCAACTGCTGAGAGCTAGATTCTGATGATGATAATACCTTAGCTCTGTAAGTAGCCCATTATATTTTAACTTGGTGTGAACCATGCTAAGAAGTTGTAAACCAAAATGATCCAGGAATAAAATCTGAAAAGAAGAAACTCATACCTACAGTAAAGTCAGTAAGCATTTGCTATGGTAAGTAATTAGAATAAAAGAAAAATATTTATCTATACAGACCAACATTTGCAAAACAGAGGTCAAACAAATTTTATTTGCAAATTACATTCTTGCTTTTCCAGTGATGACAATTCAGTACTGTATTCCATTCTCTATGCCCACAATAGGATTTCCAGAAGAGTGTCCCTTTAACTATTCACAATAGTTCCCCATAAAATCAAGGGGAGATCCAGATGTTTGCATAACAGTATCTAAAAGAGAAACTTCATGAACTTGTTCAAGAATATTTTCATGATCAATTATTTCTATAGAAAACTGAGAGAGTACATGTATAGGAACTAGGATGTTAGTGTATATTTGTCCTCTCATAGCATCCAAACAAGTAAAAAATGGCTGGAATCTGTCACACTCAACACAATGCAAACAGAACCTTCTTAACAAAAAGCAAATGAGCAATTTTTATAATTAAAAAACTTTATCTAATTTAGAAGATCAGAGATTGAAACATTGGATGAGACCTACTTTTATGCACAAAAATTATACTTGATCTTATTTTCAGTGTTGCTAAAACAGCATATAATTTGAATGCCTCAAATGTGTTTGCCAATTTGTGCACAGGTTTTTTTCTTCTCACATAATTTTAACAGCTGAATTAAGCTCATATTCAGAGACTGTGAAGAGAGGGTAGCAGAGAAAGTCCACAGCAGTGAACTACAGCATACAGGTCAAACATTTCCCAAAACTGAGCTTATTGATGAAGAAATACTGAAACTTATCCTAGAGTTGAATTCTTATGCCTACAGGAATCAATTCACTAATGTGATTATGAAATGTGAAAAAGGCTAAAATATGTTGCAGCATACATGTACTTTATGATGTTTGCTCCCTGCACTCCTAATTCCCTGAGTTCCATGCTCCCTTTTGAAGCACTCTGCAGCTGCCTTCCTGCTGCCAGCCAGCCTGCCTGCTTCCTTTAACAGAAATCAAGCCACAGTGGGAAAGAATCCATTTGCAGAGCTTGTTCCATGACAAAGTCAGGGTGTTGCCAGGCCACACACCTGCAGCAGGGAACTGAAAAGTTACTCAGGATCATACATCATAAGCATAGCCAATGTTTAGTACAACACAGGACAAAGACTTCATAACAACTCACTCAGGACAGGAAGGATGCCATAACAATTTAAATTAGAGAAGGATGCAAAGATTTTTCAATTACCCAAGATGGAGCTTGTATTTAAAGTTCATAGGTTCCTAAATATGAATTCATAAATGAAATAATTTTATCATCTGGCCAAATATCACTGCTTCCTTGCCTAAAAAGAGGTATTAAGACTTGATCAGTACAAACAAGCATTACAACCATCTTTCAACTAAAAATAAGAAGGTTGGACAAGAAAGCAAATCCAGCTGGAAGATGTTTCCACAGGAAGTCTGACTGCCTCTATTTTCCAATGAAAATGAAAACTGAGAATCCTATTTATCTGTCAGTGCTGTTACAAGCTTTGTAATATCCCTGTGACTCTCCATGGTAATTTACCATGAGAACTTCACAAAATTGTGTTTCTGTACAAAAGATACAGACATGCTGTTAGCACACATACTATATCTAATCTGCCCTCCAGGAAACAGCAGTTTACCAAGAAAACTTGCAACAGAAACAAAAATCCTTTAGATCCTCAGAAAGCTTGTGCTCCAGGACAGCTTGCTTGTAGGTGTATGAAATCCATGAAAGAAGAAGGAACCTGTGCTTTTATTGGTTCATTGAAAAAATCCTCCTTCAAGGCAGACTTGAAATTGTGCAAAACTTTGTTAATCTTGATAAATACTCAGATCTGACAGATCATGGCTAAATAACTGCGAGAAAATGACATGTACTATTCAAAAAGGGAGTCTTACAGTGAAAAAGACTGAAGGTAAAACATCTAACTTCGGTACCCTTTTGTTATGTTTTCAAACAGCATGAGACACATTCCTGAAGAAGAAATTTATGAGCTTTAAGTAAGAGTGATTTCTAACTGAAAGGATTTAGAATTGTCCAGAAAGTGACATATTGAGTTAGATGTGGATAAATCACTGAAACCTCTTCTGAATTTGATGTAATTTAGTAAGATGCCTTTAGACACATCAGTGGTAGTATGTTTTCCTCAGTGTTTTTAACTTCCTATAGCAAGAACAAGTGAATCTATAAGAGAATGCTAACCAGGTGGCAGAGGTATCAAAACCCCAAAACTAATCTCAGTTCAGATGTTTTTTATGTAGTACAAGACTAAATTAACTCTCAACTGGCATCACACCTTTTGGCACCTAGATTGATCTTAGGAGGCTCTTAAAACGGCACAGTGAATGATAGAGAGTTTTTTGTTTTACAAATTTTCATCCATCTTCAAGTTTAATTCTCATTTCCTGTTGTGTAAACCCTGATTTGATTACTAGTGCCATGGATTAGGTGATTTTCACCTTTCTGTGTTGGGGGCACCTCCCCTGCATGGGAGTGGAAAGGAAATGTGTTCCTCATTGGAGACTCCAACCAATGCCATTACATGGCAATCCTGAATATGCATCATTACACAGTGGGGTAGAAATTACAATTAGAAACAAGAAGCATGATGAAAAAAAAAGGAAAAAAATCAAAGCCACAAAGCCAAGCATTATAGTTAAAGCAAGAATCAAGTTTGTCCATGCGTTGAAAAAAGATGCACAGCACAGCCACAGCACCCCTGGGTTCAATAATCCACCAAATAGAGGTGAACTGAGCCAGGGAATTCACGAGGACTCTGATTGACCAGATTGATTTCACAAGCAAAAACATAAATGAGCACTACAGCCAAGCAGACTTCTACCTGGAGCACTGCACACTGCAGCAGTGCTATTTCTAGTGTCAGTGATAAATGCAAATAGGATCATTTTAGGCTGCCATAAACACTATATGGCCTGCATTAGGGAGAGCACAGCCAGCAGGTGGAGGGAGGCAATGCTTCCCCGCTACTCAGTATTGATGAAGCACATCTGAATTTCTGGGTCTAAGCTTGGGCTCTCCAGTACGAGGGAGACACATGGATTTACTGCAGCAAATGCAGCAAAGGGCTGCTAAAATGGTTAAGGGACAGCAGCATCTGATGTACAAAGAGAGGAGGAGACAGCTGTGACTGTTCAGACTGAAGAATGGGAGGCTCCCGGAGATCTTATCCACATGTATAAATATCTAATAGAAGAGAGAAGAGTAAGGAACTGGACTCTTCCCAGTGGCATCCTGTGTAAAGATAGGAGGATGTGTATTTCACAAACTGAAATACAGGAAATTCTTTTTTAATATAGAAAAATATATATATATATATTTATTTTTCTGCAAAGGTTGTCAAACACTGCAATGTGATGTTTAAGGATGTGTTGTCTTCATCCTTGAAGGCACTAGAAATTTGGCTGGAGATCATGCTGAAAAATATGTTCTAGCTGACCCTGTGGTGAGCAGCAGGGTTGGATTAGTTCAAGTCCAGAGGTAACTTCCAACCTCGTCCTTTCTGCAGTTCTGTTATCTGCCAGCATCCCCAGCCCCATGGTGCTGGCGCCTGAAGCCATCCAGGCTGAGCCATCAGCTGCTCAGCACCACAGCTTTGGGCTGCAGCTTTCTGGATTTTCAGAAATTTCAGTTGCCATGGGGGAGATGATACATTTGAGAGGTGCTTCTTTGAAGACATCTGATTTGAGAACTTGAACTAAATACAGCAGATGCCAGTAAATGGTAGGTTAGGAATGTTAAATATGTTCTGAATTATGATGCCCTTATATTTGATGATACATCTATCTTAGCACCATTACATAGAATACAATCTTTCCATCTTACTGGTTGAAAAAAATGAACTTTATTTTATAGGAGAAAATTAAGAAAATGTTGCCATTTTTAAGTGTGACATAAGTGTTCCTTAAATAAAACGTGATATCTTTTTTGGTATTTGTAGGATCATATGAATCTTATGGAAGGAATTTATCTAATCTAATTTTGTTTGGAGAACTAACTTGTCAATACTAAAGTAAAATGAATACTGCCTTGTATTAATACTTCAATTAATATAATATGAAATACTATTCTTTCAATTACTCACTGCAAAGATCCTATTCATAAGCACGTTCTTTGTTTTTATTTGGTGCAAGTTTGCAAGTAATTACTAGAACACACATAACAATTGTTGTGACAGGGATGAACAGTGGCTTTCCAAGAACTGTGGGAGACCTTTGTGTGCTGATGATTCAGTTCTTCACCAAATGTCCAAATTTGCTGTTCTTGTCCAGCATTCGTCACCCTGGTCACAGCAGGTTTACACTGCAGTGATCATCATATCTAAATCTGCATGGCACATCCTGGAATAGGAATTCTATGTGCAACGGAAGCTCTTACTCCTTTTGGTACAGAAACCTGATAATGGATATCACTTATATCAGTTGCTCAGAAGCTGTTTCTATTTTTTTTTTCTTTTTCTTCACCCACCGCCCCCCGCCCAAACGTCTGGTTCCCTGAGGCAAGAAAAGTGAGCCTGAAAATGAGAGTTAGGGTAGTTTGCAAATGAAGGCAAACATTAGCAGAGCCACACCTTGCCTTGAGATTAATTTTTGTTTCTGAAGGCAAGATACTGCATCAATGCATTATCTATTAATACAGCAATTTTATGAGGTACACAATGTCCTATGCTTATCACTCAATTAAGTTTCATATTGCTTGTCAATAACTTCAGAAATGGCAACAAATTGGGCTTTGGCAGATTATTTTCAGTTGACTAACTGGTGACTGAAGGAATTAATCTCTTCTTTAGCTGACAGATTTCTCTTAACATGGCAGGCAGGGAAGCATGGTGTGAAGCAGATATATTTATTAAACCATCTTTCAATATATTTATTAAACCATCTTTCACTTCTGACAGGGAAGCAACAAAACATTCACACCTTAAGGCTGAGACCCTCTCTTGCATGACGTTGATCTGTTCAAAACCACTTGGAGACGTGCTACTTTTGTTATGGTTGATTTTGACACTTGCTTCCACACAAGCTTATTAAGTTACAACAGCCAGTGAGCCACAATAAATAATACCCCTCTTTTCCTGCTGTGTAGGTAGGGTGCTCCTCCAAACTCATCCTTCAGCTTACAACAGCTGTTTTTCCTGGTGAAGTTTTCTGTTTGCTTCCATGTGACTTGACAAGGCAACGGTTCCTACTGTGAACTCAGTTACAGTTAATTGTCAAGCCAGAAAAAATTATTTATCATCCTGGGCTTCCAAAAGCTATCCATTGGTTCCAGCCAGTGAAAATACCACGAAAATTCTTTGGTTACAATTTAAAATTTGTTGACTTATCATTCTGGTGTCAGTCAAGAATTAAGAGCACGATTTCAGACCTGGGCAACCCTACAAGGAGTGTTTTATGAATTTGGGGTTTAAATTGAAGTTGGCCATCTGATACGTTGATGTTGTGTAAACGCTTTTTTTTTTTTTTTTTTTTTTTTTTTTCTTCCCCTGCGTTTATGCGGAAAGGCGTTTCCCTTCTTTCATTGCTTAGGTGTTAGCTTAAATAGTAGCACTCCAAGGCTACAGTGAAACAGGTATGTATCACAGATTGCACGGAATATCACTAGCAACAAGTAAATACAAGCCGTGGTAGGGGAAATTCGTATAATACAAATATGGCAGCACACGTTTTCAAACAGAGGGGTGTGTGGAAGGAGACTGGTGTGGAAAAGACGTCAGTAACCAGAGCGTCTTGCCCTCCCAGGCACAAGGTTCCTGCTCACGTGGAAGCCTCAGACTGACATTTCTCGAAACTCAAACCCGTGGGAGCCGCAAGGCGAGGGGG
>VYXD01001540.1:136374-176342 GCA_013397195.1 Hylia prasina
GAGGGAGCGAGCGAGCGGCGCCCCGGGCGCGGAGAGGGGCAGCGGGGACCCTGGACAGCGCTGGGACGGGGCGCCCGGCCGTGACCGCGGGGCGCGGCCGGGGCCGGGGCTCCCTCCGGCCGGGCGGTGATCGGTGCCGAGCCCCGGGAAAAGCCGGGAAGCCCTCTCCCCTCAGCGCCCCGAGCCTCGTGTGCGCCGTGCCCCGAGCCAGATACGGGCGTGAGCCGAACGGGCATCGATTCGGGGCTGGGAGCGCTCGGGGAGCCCGCTGAGGGCTCCAGCCACGAGGGGTACTCCGGCGGCCTTTGTGCATTGTGAGGCTTTCTAAGAATTCGCAAACTGCTGGTGCTGCTCGAGCTAATTAAACCCATTCGCGCTGGTGTTATTGCGTTATGCTTAGGTAAGGTTTCTTATCCGGTTTTCAGAGCAATTTGTATCATTCCACCTCATGAATTAGACACAAACCTGATATTTCATCACATATTTGACGCTCTAACAATAACTTCATCTCTGCATCTGCTATTCCAATAATTTCTTTTTCCTAGGAAGAATAAATTAACCCCCAGTGTTGTATTCATGATGCTTAGCCTTTTTTTTCAGTCAATTTTCTCCCCCTTCTTTCCATTTTTTCAAGACTTTGGGCTCGTAATCTCTTTTCTGAGTGAATAGGTTTGTTTCTGTGGCTAAAGATCAGTGACCATTACTAGCCTATGTTTCGTATTCCCTCTATAAAATCATTGCTATCTATAATCATGGGGCACCTGAAAAGTTTTTCTCTCATATATAAAGGAGTGCTTTTATACATCTGTTATGCATCTTATGTCCTGTCTCAAGCGTGATCTAATACTGCTTCTAAAATGGCTCTATTTTCAGAGCTGGTCACTTATTCTGCGGATGTAGTAAGATGGCTTTCTAAGTTCAGAGGGTGATTTAACAGAGGAAAAGTCATAAGCAAGGATGCAGTGTGTCTGTAATGCTGTATTTGAGCTTTTCACTTCCACTGCACTACAGGCTACACTGTGCTGCATGTAGGTTGGTCTAAAGAGAGATGGTCAGACATTTGCTATTTGGAATACTAGTAGGAAAACCAAAATTTTTATTCACTCAGATTTTCCATTATTAAGTCTGAGAACACAGAGCTACAAAAAATGTAACAGAGGAATTTTTCATAACAAGTGTAAGAGTTTAATTATATTTGTATGAATAGAACAAAGTGTTTTACTTATTTGGAAGTGGTCTAATCTTAGAATTTTTCCTAAGACAAAAGTCCCAACAGAGCCACTCCCTTTTCTCGTAGTTAGAATTAAGATGATTTGTTTCCAAACTACAAAAAGTAATCATAAGGAAATATACACTTTAAGTCATATAAATGGGTTTACTACTTTTTTAGGGTCAGGAACGAAAGGTGGTGACAGCCTGTACTGGGAAGAGATTCCTGTAACAGACTATTTTACATGATAAATCAGAGGAGATAAGCAATTCAGGCATCCAAAGAATGTGTGCAAATGTATTACAAATGTTCTCTTTGTAGGGAATAGACTTGTAGAGAAGTTTCTTGCTTGGATTGTGTTGCTCTGTGATGCTACATATGGCCATACGTTCTGATGACTGTTCTTTGCCAGTAGCAAGAACCTTAAATGAACCAGGTGATTGTAAGGAAGCACGAGAAGTACTGTAGCAGTGATGTAAAAACTTTGTGCTCCCATTCTGAAAAATAAAGCATTTGCTGAAATCGTGCTCATCCAAAGCAGGCAGGAAGAGAATGGAAGGAGAGAGAAGGAAAGCACATATTGAGATTTCCTGGTTGTACTTCCTTTTTCTGTGGAAATATGTAGCTTGCAGCTATTATGAGTCATGACAATGCAAGATCATCAGGCAAACATTGGAGGAGAAGGTAAGGAATTTAGTTCTACAGTGGTATTTTTACCCTTTTTGACATCAATAAAATGTCTCACTGAGGTCTCGCCATCCTCTCTTCCACTGGTTCACTTGCTGAGTACTCACATAAATTAATCAAATTTTTGATGAAACACTAAAAATGAGAAGTCAGGGTCCGTAAAAGTAAGTACTCAAGTTGAGTATACTTGTCTTAGTGGGATTAATGCTTTCTTTAAAAAAATCTGTCCTTAGCCTACTATGACAGTCTGTTTCAAAACAGATCCCATAGTGAAATCAAAACATAAGTAAGAGTTGATAATAAAATCTAATATGCCAAATATCAGTAGTAGTCAAAACCTGGTTATGACATGCCATAAAAGATAAAATATCAGTGCTATTATGAGTGTGAATGCCATCTGTTTAAAATTCTAAAAAAAAAAAAAAACCAAGACTCAAAATAAGTAATCCAAGAAGCCAGTATAGAGTTTGTAGCAAACACAGCTATTTTCCTTTTAAATGGTATGAGTTGTTAACAAAAAATACTGTAAATAGTATTGTACTTTAAAAAATCCACAAAAACTAAAAGTCAGGCCCATCAGTAATCTAAGCAAGCATGTGGTACGTTCTAAATTATCAATAAAGGACTATGTATAAGAAGGTGCTGGCTGTATTTTGTATTTACTTTGTAGACTAGCAACAGGTTTTAATTTTTCTTTATAAAAGTGTCATCATTTAAGAAAAGTTCTGTATAGGTAAAAAGAAATCTTATTTAAAAAATTACCAGAAACTACAGGACATGATTTAAAGTATTTTGTTGTAATGTTATTTAGAAATCATTACATTTCAGATTGCACATTTTATTAACAAATGAAATTTGGGCCATTGGAGAGCTGCCATCTTCACTGGGATTCCTTGCACATTTTTTACTATTTACTTTTTAAAGACCTTTATTGTCTACATGTCGTTTAAAATTTACTGCATTTATGTAGATGTTTGCCATCGCAATTAAGATTTTTAGCATTTGAAATTAAATTAGGGCCAAATCTCATATTTGACATTACTTTGAATATTCTTTTTAGCGTGTCTTCACCATTTGAGATATGGCTGTATGATGTTTGTATATTGTATGGCTGTATTATGATGTATATTCACTGTGTCTTGCATGAATAGTTGTATGACAAGTAAAGATTCAAGTTTATCATTAAATATATTATATTTTTAAGTCAGTTCAAGGCATTGGTTTTTGTTCAACAAAGCAACACTGTTCAGGGCAGAATGTTAGTATCTGTTTAATTTTTAAATTACATAGGATTTTAAGCATGTGCTTAAATTGACTAGGGCTTTTCTAGCTGCGGTGTAAACAACAAACTAAATTTTTCTAATAAAGGCAGCAAAATTTGCTTGAAACAGCAGATATTTATAAGGTTTTTGTTTATAGATTCACATGTTTTGGGACAATTGAAAAAAAACTGTTAATATCTATAATTATGGCTTTTACTTTTACCATAGGTACTGACTGCAGCTCATTTGGTAGCATGCTGTTCTTCCAATTTTTTGGTTGTCCTACTCGGGTGATGGCAGTTGTAGGTCAGTGCTAGGAAGTGGCTCACCACACAGGATATTTATTTTTGTAGATGTGGTGTCTAGAGCAAGCTGACATCTACTCCCTTTTGAAGGAGTTCACGTTTCACTGCTCTCAGTTGTTCTGCTGCTTCATGACCTCAGCCAGAGCAAATACGATCCGTACGGATTAATTTTACTTCACCACGTCCTGTTCATTGATTCAGACCCCAAGCACCTCTGTGAGCTTCAGGGCCTCCACAGACTTTAGGAGAATCCCACCCTATCAGAGCATAGTATTTTGTGATATTCACTTCCACTTGTTTTTCATTCATGTTTCCTATTATATGAGAGTTTTGTTAAGTGGAATAGATACCCTTGCTAAGAATGTTGCTGTTTTCAGATTTGAGATTTAATTGTATTTTAAATTGTATGAGAACTGACATTCTCATTTGATTCAAATGCCCCTTTCCACGGTTCAGATCTTCACTGCTACTTTTAAGCACTCTCCCAGCTACTTGAATTTGGCAGTACTGTGGCACACATTATTCTTGATTTTACTGCTCTTACTCTTTAAATTAGTTCCTTTGTATTACTTAAAGTCAATTTGTGAATTGATTTTCTTCTTGCATATGTAATATTCACACTTGAAGTAGCTGTTCCAAGAGAATGGTGCCCTGCTAGCAGAAGCATTCAAATGAACCCTCTCGTGCAAGTCAGCCTCAGGAGGGTTATTCCTTACAGGGAGCACACTGAGCCCAGATGATAACCAAGCTGTGCCCTTACATGTCATTTCTGAGAGGGTATTTCTTTCATGGGAGCCCCTGTCTGTACTTCCTATGCGTAAATATCTGCCTGTGAACAGGATGCTGTGCTGTTCCTTGCTTGAGTGACAAGGCCACTTTTTTCTCTGCCCTAAGGCAAGGGGAAAAATGCATGGAGACTTGCAGTCCTGCAGGGGGCTGTGGGGCATGGAGCTGTCTGGAGCTCTCCCGTGGGATGGTTTGGCTATGCCTTGCACTTCACGCATGGCTATGCCCATTGATTGTTTCAGCATATAGAAAATAGGTCAGCCATGCAAGTGGCTCTGGAAGAGAGCTTTAATTGTGTGGTTGTAATCTAGAAGCAGAATGTGTGTATCATCTTGAAGGAGACTGGAACCGCTTCCAAAGATGTTATCAAGCATCATGGAATCTAGCCCTTAGACAGCTATTTGTATTAGAGAGCTGCAGGGAATATCCCATGCAAGTCATCCAATTGCCTCCCTGTGAATAAAGTTAAAATTTCTTGTTAGAAGGCAGCATGCTAAAATTCTTTGATTTATTTTCCCCTCCACAAATGAAAATTGAAAGAAACATATATTTATGAAGTGAATCTGTTCCTCAGTCCAGTTCTGAGTTATTCAGAACAAAAGTATATCATGCTTTTGTGGAAAATATATTTTGTAGGAATCCTCCTGGAGTAATTCTAGAATGTCACTGATTCCAGAGAGTGCAGTAAAACTTACGGTTTCTGTGATGCCACATACAGTAGTTGCTGCTAAACTCTCCATTTTTAATGAATAATAGCACAGAAACAAGTTTCTCAATAGTATATTAGACATCGTTGTACACTGATGACTGCCTTTCTAATGCTGACCAAGGTAAATGTGTGTTTAATTTCATTTTAACCTTGCATTTCACTTGGCACTTGATACAGATGCAGACTGACAAAAATTGTTCAGGGAAAGCTGATTATTCTCCTCGGCAAATACAGAAACTCTTCACATGCAAAAGAGCATTAGTAAAAGCCTGAATACAACAGAGGAACACCTCAGCAATATTTCTAGTTTGTTATTGGGAAAAATTGGGATTTTATATTTGCTCCTAATGATTTCTATGATTTGAAAACACAAGACAAAATACTCAGGTGCTGCCTTCTGGCTAATAGGGAGTGGCATCTGCTTACACGAATAGCTGTGTTTCTCCCTAGCCCTGACTGCAGGCATCCAGGAGCCTAAGATACTCATTGCAGTTCCTGTTTTAAATAGAATTGCTAAAAATGGCAAAATTTCCATGTCTTCGGAGAAAGCATGTATCAATCTAACTTTAAATTTCCTTTTTTGTTGTTTTTGCCAAAATTGTCTTCATAGTTGTCTCTTGTCTCTTTGCACTGGCAAGCTGAAAGTGTAAAACCATTTGCCTTCATGATGAGAAAAATTTTCGGTGGACTGATAAATTTTTGAAATTTTAGTGAAAATAGAGCCTTTAGTCCAGAGAACTCACAAGGCATATTTAGAGATAGGATTTTAGAATTTCCCTGTGGAAAGAATGGTATGAAGGGAGAGAGTCTTGTGGCTTAAGTAACTTAGCAAGGCTTTTGGTTAATGAGGAACTGACTTCTTTTCACAAAAACTTGAGGAAATCGTGACAGAAATAATTACAGTTAATTATAGATTGAATTAAATGCTTATTTTGATACAGTTAAAGGTTCCCAAACAAGTTGCATGATACTAAAAACCAGCCAAGGGGAAATGCGTTTCCTTTAAGGAATTATGAAGCCTTCAGAAATAACAGAATGACATTATACCTGCTGTGTGTTAGCCATGAAGATTTAGTGCGAGTATACCTTCCTTGTTCTGCTTGTATATTTTAGCACCTGCACCATTTATGAATCCTATCTGTAAAATCTATTAGATTTTTACTGTGTAAAGTGTTTTTATCCCATTGTTGCTTTTAAAATCTGGCTGTCAATTTTTATAAGGTCAAACATGACTTTTCTAAATCGCTCAGACCTACTAAACTGCCCAACAAACTTGTGCAATTCTTAACTTACCCTAAGACATCTGGATTCACTTGCTAACTCGGCTGCAGTCTTTCTTTTGTGACCTCCAGCATGCCTTATTTCCCCTCTTATAAAGGAGGCATTGTTATGCTCCTTTCATATCCCATTTTTTTGTCTTAGCTGTTCAGTGGGCAAACCCTTCAGGTCAGACGTCATTTGCTCTATATTTCAGTATGGCCATGCTCTTAATAGGAGCCTTCTGGGTTAAAATAATCAAGTAATAGGCCTAACAAGAGCAATAGAGAGATCAGAATGTAGGGTATCAGTGGCACTCTTTCTTTGCTAAGCAGCCTGCCCAAGGATGAACTCACAGAAGGTCAAATACCAGTATTTAAGTGTAAACAAAAGTTATGTAAGCATTTTTGCACGTTGTGATCTTGCTGACTAAATAGCGAGACCTTCATGAATGTTTGAAGGTAATGAAATATTTCCCTTTGCAGACAAAAATGTTTGGTTGTGTGGCAGCAACGAAATAACAGAGGAGACCAGTCTTCATCTCAAGTTAGGCACAGTTAGCAAAACCTTTTGATGTGTTCCTGAGGCAGAGACCACATTTGTAGTGTGACACTGAAAATCTGCCCCTGAACTGAAAATTCATATCAGCTTTGATCAGGTTCACACTAAGCCCTGTATGTCACATGCTCCAGATCTGTGGGAGAGGCATCGTGATTGTCAACTATACGTGGAAAAGTCATTGACCATAACAATAGTAAATTTTAGAACCAACAGAGGCATGGCTAGTCACAGTTTGAAGTGTGCAGCTATACCATGCATGAGATAGAGGTGGGCATCATGTCACTGACTGTTCTCAGCAGATTAGAGACTGGCACTCAGAAATGCCAGTAAAAACTGGCTTTAATGGTCGCTTGATATATGAAATGTGGTTTCATGATATCTTCCTTTAAGTTGCTCTTTGAAAATTATTTGCAGTTCTAAGTAGTAATAACTTCTAAGCAGTAATAAGTTCTAAGCAAAAATGGGTTCAAACGATAGAGGGGAATTAAAAGGAAAAAGTATCTTTTCAAATAGGCTTTGAAGCAGTGAAGAACAAAGACTACTGATAGGATACAGGGTTATGATTTACTCATAGCAAAAACTAAAATAGAACATCTATCCCTGCCTGTGTTGTGGGCAGAATTTTGTTAGCAGTAAATTGGTATATGGAAATATAAGATGATAAACTGAAATAAGAGAGTAGTAGTGGCAGAAAAGCATCTAATGGGGTTAATGTGTTAAAAAAACCCCACAGATTTTATTGCCATTGTTGTAAGGTACTATATTGTAAATGGCTGATCTATTTAATGCTGGAATAAATATGCCAAAAAAGGCACTTATATGGGTTTATATAACAAATTCTCTGTTTTCTTTCCCAACTGTTACACTACAGTAATGGAAAACACTCATAATCTTTAGTAGAATATTAATAAATGCATTCCAGTCTTTAAACTTAGGTTTGGCACTCTTTTAGCAATGAAGCTGTTCTACTTAGGAATGCAATCCTCATGTCAGTTCAACATAGTATGGGCATTGTGGGATTTTGATACCTATTATAAACAGAGTTGAAAACCTAGAGCAAAGGTTTACAGCATGGATGTGCTGTAAAGATACTTGTGATACTGTGAGAATTTAATTTCTCCTTTGTCACATGATACTTGTAAAGTTAGTGCTTGTGTCTTTTAAAGCTTGTCAGGTACAAGTATTTAAAAGAAATGTTTTGCATTTTCCACATCACAAAAGTGTCAGCAGAAATGTCAAATATCTCTGACCCCATATAAAGAAAGACTACACACACTGCAGCAGACTTTCTTCGTTCCCTATTTTTACCTGAGAGTGCACTCTGCAAGATTTGTGGTGCTTCAAAATGCTCTAGAATGCCAAAATGCTTAAAAAATGTCTTCATCTTGGCAGGAAATTCCTTGTCAAGGAGATACTACCTTTCTTTATCCTTAGACGTAGGTCTCTGCTTTACATCCTCCAGGAACTCATGCATCTCATTCTCTCCCTCTGCCCCAGCTATTCTCATGGCTTCTCAACCTTCACTCCCTCAGAAAAGGAGGAACTTGCTATGTAGCATCCTTTTCCTGTGCACCTAAACAAGTGCGGAGGTGGAACCTATTATTTGTTACATGATTTCTTTTTTCAAGGCTCCAGTGAATAATAAATTTAACTGTCCAGTCAAAGGAGCATATCCCTTCAAGACAATATTCTAATGACATTCAAAACCTATTTGAAGTACTCCTCTGAGCACATATGCACTCGCTATGGCCAGAATATGATTTTTATTTTCATTTTTATGTTCATTTTTAGGTTTTCTGCCACAGTTCACTGGCCAGTTGCTCTGCTCTTTCACCTCTGAAACAGCTGAACTATGTTTTTTGCTGATTGGAGCTATTATTCACAGCACTAGTATGCAACACAGCAAGTTGGAGACATCCTGTTATATGGCTCCATTTATGAAATGAATGTAGTTTCCTAATATAACGAAAGAAAACAGGTGTTCAGTGGTGGATTTCCATTTTACAGATTTAAAAAACAGCACATACAAAATAGTTATTCATTAACATTTTGGTGGGAAGTTGTACTTGAAGGACCTTTGGTGTGGTACATCCCCTACACTTAAAGTGAGCCTTAGGTCCCTGGGTAGCTGAAGTGTTGAGACAAAGATGTTTATCAATAACATTTGATTTTAGTTTGGATTCTCAACAAGGTAAATCTGAGAAGTCTCTGTTGCTGCTTTTCTTTGGCTGTTGCTCCTGTTTGGGAGCTCCTCCAGACCAAGATGCTCAGCTGTGTTCTGTGCTCATTTTGCCCGAGGATTGAAGCCCAAAGCCTCCTAGCCCTGAATCATAAATTGCCACACCTTGAACTAAGAACTGGATGCTTGTACAGTTCCTTACCTTCTGTGTGGCAGTGAGAGGAAGGTCTGTTTGTGGTTATTGCTGACACCAGTGCACTTCCATGCTGCCTCACTGGAATGCAGGTCAGGGCCTTGAAGGAAGCCCGGTAAGTAATGCTTCCATCCTGGGATCTCAGATATATGTCCAGCACTAACTGGTATTTCAGAAGGCCTGATGGAAAGAGAAAAGAGGTTCCTTATAGACATACTATAAACCACAAGTAAAATATCTTTAAAAAAAGAAAATGTAAAATTATGAAATGAAACCTTAAATCAGTAACAGTGAACATCTAGCCTTTGTGTAACAAATCAATGCCATTTAAAACAAAATACTAGAAAATAAGAGGATGTTTTCACTTTTTTATTAACATAGGGCAGCCTCATTAAACAGTGCTGCAAAACAAGGTATATCATTCCCAACCCCCCAATAGATGCTAGGTGTGGCAAACCAGTGAAACTAGAAATTGAATCTTGATGGCCAAATCAATGTAATAAACACATATCCTTCCTTAATTGTGCATCAGAGAGTAATATAAAACCAGGAGAGTTGGTTGAAACACAGAAACAACAAACAAAAAATTTATCCTAAAATTTAAAATACCGCTGGAAAGTTCCATGAAATTAACATATCAACATGTTCTATAGGCTATACTGAAGATTACAGAAAAATTATTTGCGTAAGAACCTACCAAACTTCAGTGGATTTGTAGTAGAGGGAAAGCACTTTATCACTATGAGAACTGTCCATTCAATTACAAATATTTTTGTTCTGTTGCCCATTTTCCATATCTTATGGATTTTTTAATCCTCATGTTCTTCTATAGGTTTTCTTCTCTTCTTTCCTCCTTGATCCTTTATTCTGTCTGAATCTCACTTTGTTTTATTTTTCACATAATAAAGAACAGCACATACTGCAAAATAAATTTAAAAAAATGGAAAAACTGCAATCTGAGAAATGGAGACAAGCTCTGATCTTTCAGACTTCAGTAAGAATACTGTGATGTTAACATCTTTGCAGCCAGTGCAGTTATGCAGGTTGTGAAGTGAAGAAATGTGGGTGATTCTACGTACCCTGCCTAGAATAACTCCAGGAAGATTACCCTGTGGTTCATACAATGCACAATATCTCTATTTACCCAGTGAGAGAAAGACCTGAGGACCTTGCACAAAAAGTCACAAAAAAGCAGCAGAAGAATTACGGTTAACATACATTTATTTTGCCTCAATACTTAAACTCTGGATTTGTACCTTGAATTAGAGGCTGGCAATTTATACATCTGATCAAAGTTTCTGCACTGTTCTTTGTTAAACTTTTCTTGGATTTCCATTCTTCAGTATCTCCTAATCTGTTTAATCTCTGCTCATCCGAAACACCTGCCACATAAAATTGGTGAATGTCAATGGAATTTGCAAGCATTGCAAGCCAAGCATCTATTTCTGTGCCAGTCTGTAACCAGCGCTCTGGCACAAAAATATCCAAAACTGAAACAGAGTTTCAAAAAGCTGGATGATATTATTTTTGTTCTATTTGAATATTCAACTTTGATATTGTTACAAGAAGCTGAAGTTCAACAGCTAATGTACTTGAATCTGTATAATGCATAGCTTGAAACATGCTAAATCTTTCTAAATGCATCTGTTCTAACCAGAGGAGCAGCACTGACCAAGGCTTCTATTTTTTGATATGTTTTAGCTGTAAGGATGTATCTTTTTTTTTTTTTTTATGGTTTATCACTGGTGAGGGTTTGGAAGTGTAGCATTATAAATCATTTATTTTCCTTGGCGTGATCAATACCTCAATGATCCCCTGATTTTCACTGTGTCTTTTATTAAAACAAGAAGCTACATTTTAATTACTTGAGAAGTTTCTTTATAAAGGAGCTCACATCTCTACATCTCAGTAGCCTTCTGTGATTTAGATATGTCAAAGCTGAATCTCCCATAAATATTTTCAGCTTAGTTTTCCACAGGGCCACATTTTCCCATTACTCTTTACCTCAAACTGCTGCCAGGGCCAAGGGGAAGTTATTACAAAATATGTGGTGAACATGGCAGCTAGCTCTGAGTAAATTTTGCATTCCTTCTCCCTGCTGGTCTCATTTACATGTGCTGACTTTTCCTGTGCAAAAGTAATCTGAAAAGCACTCTGTGCAATTTGATTTCTTTCACATGCTTAAAAGAAGAGTTGAATAAATGGAACGGAAGGATTTCAAAGATCAGTAGCTGTCATAACTTCAGCAATTGCATTGGAGACAATAACAAGCATCACAGATTGAACATTCAACAGGAAGCCAAAATCTGCCTCTGGATTTATTTAATCTTTAGTTTTGTTACACTCATGGTATACACTAACAACAGGCTAATGTTAGCCATTAAGTGCTTATTTGTCATGATTAACAAGATTAAATTCTCTTAATACCACATGTGCAAGCTCAATATTTCACAAAAGCTCTCATCTTTACTTAGTTAATAATTTTAGTGAAAAAAGAACCCTGTGTTTTTAGACAATACAAATTCACATATTTACCTAGCTTTCTCTGCTTCAAATGCATATCTGCTGTATTTTTCAGAGGAGTATTAGAAAGCACCTAAACAAGATGCTCAAAGTGCTATTGTAATGTATTCCTAGAGCATTCAGTCTCTGGATGTACTGATAATCTTTTCAAAGGTAAGATGCACTGCTTTTGTGTACTCAGATCTTTTTCAGAAGAGCAGATTTTGAAGGAGGTGGGCTATGAATAACTGTACATGCCTGTACCATTGTGTGCAAAATGATAGGCCAATCAGTGAAATAAAAATGAACATGCTAATTTACAGTGCACATGGGCTAAATCAGCAATTCCATTTATTTTTAAACATGTTTTGTAGCAGAAACTATCTGTAGGCATTTAATCAAAAAGGAAGGTGCCTCCTTGTTTGGCTCAGCAAGTACCATGGATGAGAACAATTGGGAAAGTAGCCGATTTCTCTGCTTCTTCAGAGCTGCTTGTTTTTGCGGGGACCTACCGAAAGCAGAATCAGTATCTGTATGATGGCTATGGAAACACCCATTCAGCCGTCTATTTGGGTTGATTTCACATCTTCAATCAATATGTTTTTTCAGAAAAAGTACCAAGGACATGACCTCAATGCACGGGACAAACCATTTTTGGTAATTAGAAGTTCCTGTTATTACTTTCCCATAATAGTTTTTAACCTTTTTGTAATCTCAAATGACCTCCATTCTGTGATTATTGCATCTGCACACTTAGCTGCAAAAACCCAACATTAAAAAGTCAAGGTCATATTTTGGTTCAAAAATACGAAAACATGCAAATCAGTATTTCAGTGACAACAGTGACAGACCTTTTAGGTTTAATCCCATTTCTGCTATATCCAGAAACCTGCTATTGACTTCAACAGAAGTTGGCATGAGTGCTTAGCTATGAATAAATATGAAAGGTAGTTGTCAGTGATTTTCAGCATGAAAATGATTTTGTAGATATTGTAAACAGAAGTGACAGGTGGCAAATACCCAGTCACAAAACTCTGCAACTGAAATCTGCTAATGAACAGACCTAGTTTTCAGACACTTCTCTAAGATCTGTGGAGTTCATGGAAACTTTTAGTATTTTATTTATAACACTTCTAGTACTTTTATTTATAAAACTTGCTGTTCATTATAATTTAAAGTTGTGAACACAAAGGGAATATTTAACTGTATGCACTGTCATTAGACACTACAATCAATGCTTTATATTGCTCTACCATGCTCCAGTATATTTGAGGAAATAATATTTATGCAAACCTGTGCGTCAGTTGCGTAAACAGTTGCATCAACTTGAGCAAGAATATGTGCAGGTACAAATCTCAGCCAGATAAGTGTCTTTCAAGAAGTAGGGGAAATTTTTTATCATCTCTGAAAGATGCTTCAGAGGTGAATTTAATCCAGACCATGGTGCTCAAACAAGAAGTTACTTCATGCTTTAGAAATTTGGAGTTGTTAAACGGTTGTTTCATTTATTAAAAAAGAGATGCAGCAATGCTGGCTGAGTCATGAATACTAGCTAAAGGTTTCACTAATGGTATGGGATAAAAGGTTATTAGATTCCACTTTTATCACAAAATAAATACTATTATTTTTTAGTTTGTTTGCTCCTTAAAAGCATTTTTGATCAATGAAATAAAAGAAAATCGGATTTTGCAGACATTTAAAGTTAAAGGTCCAGTTAAATGAGTGAAGTGCTATGCATTGATAAATTTGAGAGATTGAGCTGTAAGTAGGTATTTGGAAGGAATGAGTGAGCACAACAATTAACAATGGCTTCATGTTCCAGGCCATCAGTGCTTCTCCTTTTGAGGATTCTAATTAAATTCCATTGGCTATGGGCAACACTTTGATTTTTGCATTTAACTCCTGCTGACTGTCACGACCACTGCATGGCCTCAGGATGAGTTTTAATTCTTGAAAAGAAGACATCCATTTATTTTTCTTGGCTTTTCACCTTCAAGTTTTATGAAAGTATTGTACTTCCAAGGACTGCAAATGTATATTATGCTGTATTTAAAAATATATTCCTTTAAAGTGTGAGAATAATTTCCAGATGCTTTGGATTGCTCGCCCTCACTGCAGCAGCTCCTCTCCTTCAAATGCTTCCTCATCTGGGTACCCCGACCACTCAAGGTCTCATCAGTTACGTCAGTTCAGTATTAGGATTTCTCAAAAAACCAAAACCAAAATGCAAGCCCAAAACTTGAATAATGTGTCACAGTTACGTACAGCAGGTTTCTAGTTTTTGTTTGAGGTGTAAAACAGCCATGAGCAGCGCAGCTCCAGCGCTCCTGCAGTGTCAGGAGCTGCGGCTCTCGGGGCTGTCTCCATCGGGAGATGCTCAGCTGGGGGTCCAGCCGTGCTGTGGGGCAGGGCTGAGGGGGTGAGGATGTGCTGCAATCGAGGGCTGCCATTTCATCCTGCATGTGTGACGGGGGGAGCAGAGGATCAGGTGCTGTGTGCCTGCCTGCTGGGCTTGCTGGGGAGTGTTTTTACAGAGGTTTTGACTCACAGGAAGAGAATATTTTTCCCACGCTGTCTTCTCAGCATGCCTCCCTGTTATTTGGTCCTAGCATAGGAAAATATTTACCCTACAAAAGTACTTAATGTGATACTTTAAATGGCAAATATGTATTTTATCAGCAGCATTGGGGAATCGGTCCTTCCTTTAGCTACATGCCAAAACAGTGGTGTAGTAATTAAGGCTCCCCCTGCACTTTTAATTGAAACCAGAGATGTGGCTGCAATATAACTTTCACATCTGGAGTCCGGGCTTCTCCCAGACTGGGCTTCTTGCTACAGACCATTACAGGGAAATGAGTCAGTCACAAAACCGGTATAAGAAAATCAGTGATACTTTAAAATGAGGTTTGCCCTGTCTTCAAGAACATTAGTTTCAATATTAAGATATAATGTTTGGTGTTATTACACAAATGCTAATGTTTTAAAGCAGCAGAAATGTCTGTCTCATGACCTTAAAATAAGACATATTAGTAGTTCCAGTGTTGACATGTATTCTGTGAAACTAATTTTCAAGGCAGATGAGAAGATAAAAAAGTAGATAATTTGGGGTTTTTTTCTCAAAAAACACAGGTAATTATTTTCTTCATCTCCTGGCTTGGTAGCTGTCTAATGTTGCAAATCACAATCTATTCAAGTTGGAGCACAGAGGAAACACCTGATTTTGTTTCTCTGCTTCTTAGAACAATTTATACAGAAAAAAAAATGGTAAAAAGGTGAGGAAATTCCACATTATGTCGGGGGAAAGATTTCTTGTAAGCAAGGTCTAGATTTTTAGCTTGCCCTAAGAAGTCATATAGTCATATAGGACAGTCACTGGGATGAGTTAAACACTGAATTTGGATTTACTAAAATGTTTGGACTGTTAAAATAATGATTGATTGGTGTGATTTGTATTATTTTATCATAGCTGCTTTACTATCGTTTACTTTGCTGGTAATCACTGTAATTCCATTAATTCGGTAAGTTCTGTGGTGTGCTGTGGTATTTCCTTATTACCAAAAGTATGCTGTGACTTACAGAAAAATTTTTACTCTATTTGTATTAGAAAGAGCCCTAAACAGAGGGGTGAGAACACTGGAACTGGGCTTGTGCAGTCCACAATGGCAATTTTAGTGCTTTGGAGAAAAAATGGTAAAAGACTACTCTCAAAAACAGATCAGAAAGACAGATCAGAACCAGGATTGACTTGAAAGAAAGGAGGTGGAAATTTTGGGTGAACAAGCAGAAAAGTTAATGCCTGGCAAGACATATTCCTTTTGGGAGCTGGAGTGGAATTTGAGATTGCTGTTTCTAGTAATTTCTTGGGCATCAGTAAATTATTGTGAAGTCCACTGTCCCATATCATGTTTTATCCTGATCTGTAGAGAAGATAACAACCTTTTCATCAGTTACTGCCTTTGCTCAGGTAGCAGAAATATGTACTGTGAAAAAGCCTAGAATCTTTCAGGAAGGAAAAGTACTACTTTATAAATTATGTAAAGCCCATGTCTACACAAGGTGGTAATGATTTAGGATTGAATGGTCAGGTATATTAAGGGGTTTCTAGATCTCTACTCCTTGGCTTTGCAATATCCAAACAAATTAATGCTTTGAAGGTTTATATACTCACGACATGTTTAAACTAACAATGAAGCAAACAATGAAAGGTTAACTTATTTGTACAGGATTTAGTAAGACTAATAAATACTTGCTTGGACTTCTTAAAATATGAGCTTATATATTGATGTGGACTTGAGATGTTTTCTCTTACTATTTTAGAAACCTTCTTAAGATCCTTGGAAATGGACCAATCACCAAGGTTTTGATTTTGTTGCTACCCACAGCACTTGAAGTAGAAAAAATAATATGCAGATATTGTACTTCATAGTGCGAAGACAAAATTATAAGATACAGTTACTTTAGCTATGTTTGTTAGCTGGTAGGCACAGTAGCTGAAACAGAAATGAGCTGCTACTGATAGGGAGGGTGCTGGGTCCTAACCTGTCTCACAAGAAGCTGGTTGTGTTTTGCCTGTGCATAAAAAGAACAGTTCCTGCCTTGCTCTCTTCAGAGGCACTGATTGGCAAGGGGCAAAATGCAATGATTTCTGAACCCCACAGAGATTAGAGCGGAGTGGGAATAGCCACCCCCTTACTTACATAAAGACAGAAGTTAACAGCTGCTTCTGTGGAGGCAAAGGCTTCCACACCACTCTTGCAAGTGCTGCAATCACTTGTACTAGAGAAAGTTAAATTCAGTCAGTGATATCTTTTGACTGCTGCAAAACAAACAATTTTTTTTAATTACTGCTCAGCATGCAGCAGTTCACCTAACAAAGTGATATGTATGATTTAAAATTAAAAAAATGACATACCTGAATACCATCTTCCGTCCTACTCTGAGTGAAGGACTCTGCTTGTGGTAAGAGAAAAGTATTTAATGTTGCTTTTAATTTTTGTGCCATGTCCATAAATTAAGATTATAAACTACTTTTAGCTACTGTTGACAAGTGGTATTGCTTCATTCTTACAAATGGCTGTGTTAATATTAGGGGTTTTACTGTATGATTCATTGATCTGTATTGCATGACAATATCAAGAAATGTTATAATAAAGAAAATATTCAGAAGCAGATAGTAAAAATAAACATACAGGAACACATTTTGACTATGAGACAAGTATAGACATAAACTTAGAATGAAATGTTTGTAAAGAGCATTTTGGGCGCTGTTAAGTTATTCTGCAGCTATGACTATACTGTGTAAAGTCATCTTCATTTTTCTGAGTGGCACAATGCCATGTTGTACTCAGTCATCTTCATTTTTCTGAGTGGCACAATGCCATGTTGTACTCAGTCAGACACTAAATGGTTGCTTGCAGTTTGATCTCACAGCAGATTATTTAATTTTAATTTTCAATTTGTTTCCCAAGGTAACTACAACATCAATTAATATGGCAGAGATGGAGAATTCACATTAGACACTGCTGCTCCCTTGGGATGAGCTCTCTCAGACCATGTTTGGAGAGGAATCAAAACCAGAAACTTTTTTCATGTTTCTTTTTTTGTTGTTGTGGTCAGAAAACGTCTAAGGACCTGGTGAACAGTGGGAGGGCTGGTGTTCCTCATTCCTGGAACACATCTGCAGATGTTTGACTTAACCTGTGATGTGTGGTATCATCTCTGTGATACCTTTTTAAGGTCCATTATACTGCTGAAATTCCTTCTGTAATCTCTACACTGGGGATTCATTATCTTTCTCCTGTCAGACCTTTAATACCACCATTTAATTACCATATGAGTGAGACAGATTTTCATGCAATACAATAGACTTTTTTTTCTGAACATTACTTAAATTAAGTGGAAGATGGACTTAGGATACCAGATGCAAACTTGATGTTTTAATAAAAGAAGATCTAGTCTATGCATAGAGGTTTTTCAGTATTTAAATCCTCTGACGTGTCATGGAATTAGGTTTTCCATTTTGTTTATTTAAAGATATGATTTGTGGGTTTTGTCATTGCAGAGGTCAGGGAGAGTTTTGAACTGACCACTGCTTGAAAATTGTTATACCTGTTAAATTGATAATGGTTTTGAACTGGGATCTCTGTTATGAAAGAACCATACAGTTTGTTTCTGGGAAAACAAGAACTTCAGGATGCCTAGAAAATGGTTCTTCAGAAAATTTCCTTTGGGAACTGTGTCTTCATTATTTGGACTTAAAAGATCTGATACTGGTTTTGTGCAACAGGATTTTTGGTAGAAACATCAAAGACATCCACATTCTTGTAAATCAATGATGTGTTCATAAATAGCAACTGGCAGGAGCCCAGGGTCATGTTGAGATCAAGGGCAAAGATTCCAGTCCTTACCAGGGCAGGAAGAGGCTGAGTGTAGGTGTTCTGCAGCACAAAGAATGGCATCACAAAAAGAAGCTGCAGACACTGTTGCTGCATGTCCAGCAGCTTTGTTGACTTGGGGATCTTCACATCAGCACCCATTTTGCCCCTGAAAAAGTCTTGTCCCATAACCATTTTCTGGGACCTCTTCTTCAGACTTTGCAGCTCCTAGGGACTTCTCAGGTGTAAAACAATGCAGAACTGATTCTGCCTGCCTGGATATATTTCTTATCACAATAAATGTAATTTAATTAAGATAAAATATGCTAGCACAGAAGTGAACCCCAAATAGTTGCAGATTATTGTTTTCTAAAAACAGAGAAATAATTTCATCAGCAGGAAAAAAACCAAAAACCCAAAGACACAGAAAACCCATGAAAACCATTGGTAGTTACTGAAGGTCACTTTCTATGTTCTTGGGTTAGTGCAAATGCAGTAAATATTTGTTGTTATCTAATTTAGCCATTAATTCATTCTTACATTTCTTACAGAGAAACTTTTTTAAAGACTGTTTAAATAGCAGCATATATAATTGTAATGTTGCATTCCCTGGGAGATGTTTTAAATGTTTAATTCTGTATTTTTTCACCAAAATCACCAAAATATATTTCAGAGAGTTTTTTTTTTCCTTTCAAAGTGCTGATATACTTGACTTAAGAAGTTTTAGTAGTTATTTTATAAATTAAAAATTTATCTTGAAATTTAAAGCCCAAACTCAGCAAAGCATGTGAGTATACATGTAAGATCCATCAGACCCATAATTTTTTTAGCTTTGACAATGGTGCATGTCTATATGTATGTTTACTTCAGTACACAGATCAGTCCAGCTACCAGAAAATATGGTTCTTTTCTGCTTTTCTTTCTTAGTATAGTAATATTGGGTATGTAATGGCTTCTGAATAAAAATGTCTATACATATATATGTAAAAAATAGTGCTTACAGTATGAAGTATTATGTATGTTTATGTATTTGGAGTATGGTTCTTGCTTTAAATTTTTCACTGCCTTATTTGCTACCCAGTGTTATTTAGCAATAAAAAATGAAGCATTGCTGATGTCCATGCAGCAGAAACAAATGAATTTCCATGCAAAAACTGAAATCAGAAATATAAAATGTTATGTAAACATTCTTCAGCCTCTTGTTCTTAGCATTGTGTTTATTGATTTTTAAAATAAGATGTTAATTTTGATAGATGTCCCCTAGAACCTGGCCTGACACCATCAGTATTACAGCATACTTTAAAAGGGGCTTTTCTGCCAGATATGTTTTTCAGCAGCAGGTCCAGTCAAAGTAACTCCTGCCTATTTCTCCTTTTATCCGTGCCAGTTGTGCTGTGTCTGCAGCATTCCTCTGCTGTGCTATTCATTCCAGCCGTTTCAAAAGCAGCAGCTGATAACCTGTATCAGGGAATTAGTTATTTTTAACCCTGATACAGTTGCTGTGTGACCCCAAACGCCCTTAGGGTGTCTCAGGGGCAGAAACAAATGGTGTAATGCACAGGCTTATTAAAGCCCTAGTGCCTTTGAGAGAAGTAGTTGTCGTATCTCCAGAGAGAAAAATGTAATGCTTAGCTGCTTCCAGAGTCGCCAAAAGCTCTCGAGGATTATTTTTAAAGAGTATTATATGAGGATGAGAGGATCTGATTCAATGAGATACAGTCAATAGAAAATGAAAGAAAGAGCCTTTTTCAGACTGTCTAACTGGAATAAATCATCTTCACTAAATGTGTCCCTAAGTGCCACATCTACACGTCTTTTAAATACCTCCAAGGATGATGATTCTACTGCTTCCCTGGGCAGCCTGTCCCAATTTTTGAGCACCCTTTTTTAAAAGAAATGTTTCTTAATACCCAGTGTAAACCTCCCTTGTTAAAACTGGAGACTGGTTCTTCTCATTTTGACGCTTGTTACCTGAGAGAAGAGACTGACCCTCACCTTGCTACAGCTTCCTTTTAGAAGCAGTAAGGTCTTTGCTGAGCCTCCTTTTCTTCAGGATAAACACACCCAGTTTCCCCAGCTACTCCTCATCTAAAACTTTTACCCCAGATCCTTCACCAGCTCTGTTGCCCTTCTCTGGACATGCTGCAGCACCTCAGTGTCTTTTTAGTGAGGGGCCCAGAACTGGAGGCGGGGTTCAAGGTGTGATCTCATCAGTGCTGAGTACAGAGGGACAATCACTGCCCTGGTCCTGCTGGCCACACTGTTACTGATCCAGGCCAGGATGCCATTGGCCTTCTTGGCCACCTGGGCACAGCTGGCTCATGTTCAGCTGCTGTTGACCAGCACCCCCAGCACCTGGTCCTTTTCTGCCAGGCAATTTTCCAGTTGCTCTCAGTCAGCCTGTAGCACTGCATGGGGCTGTTGTGACCCAAGGGTAGGAACAATCACTTGGTCTTGTTGAACCTCATATGATTGGCCTCAGTGCATAGATCCATCCTGTCCAGATCCCTCTGCAGCAGATCAGCATTCCCACACAGCTTTGCGCAGCCTGCAGGAGGGTGCACTCAAACCTCTTGTCCAGGTCATTGATAAAGATATTAACCAGGTCTGGCCCCAGTACTGAGCCCTGGGGAACCCCACTAGTGACTGGCTGCCAACTGGATGTAACTCCATTCACCAACACTCTCTTAGTCATCCAGCTTAGTCATCCAGTCAGTTCTTTTCTTGGCAAAGGGTATGCTTGTGAAAGCCATGAGCAGCCAGATGGCACTCAAGATGATCGGCTCCATGACCTTACCTGGCTGAGTGAGCCTGACTGAAGTCAGGCTGTCAGGTCATATCCTCCTTCTGACTTCTTGTGGATGGATGTTATCTTAACTAATCTCCTGTCAACCTCCCCAACTAGCTAAGACTGCTGGTAAATAATAGAAGATGATTGGTGAGCTCTTCTGCCAGTTCCCTTTAGACCCTTGGGTGGATCCCACCTGGCCCATGGACTTGTGTATCTTGAGTTGTGTAACTGGTCACTGACCATTTTCTCCTGGTTTATAGGAGCATCATTCTGCTCTCTGTCTCTGTCTTCCAGCACAGGATCTTGGTGTCCTGAGGGCAACGGTTCTTGCTATTAAAGACTGAAGCAAAGAAGGCACCAAGTACCTCAGCTTTTTCCTCATCCTTTGCCACTGTGTTTCCTCCTGCATCCAGTAAAGGATGGAGATTCTCCTTAGCCCTCCTTTTGTTGC
The DNA here is from genome assembly GCA_013397195.1 of Hylia prasina. Lineage (NCBI taxonomy): Eukaryota > Metazoa > Chordata > Aves > Passeriformes > Sylviidae > Hylia > Hylia prasina. The sequence goes on from VYXD01001540.1 coordinate 157,642, forward strand.
TGATGTATTTGTAAAAATATTTTTTGTCTTTTACAGCAGTAGTCAGATTAAGTTGTAGCTGGGCTTTGGCCCTGTAACAAATGGAACCATTATTAAAATTAAAAGTGCAGCCTTTTTTTTTTTTAATGTGTTGTTTGGAAAATACCACCTTCAAAAGCATAAAAATTGCTTAGTGTTTCTAAGCAACTGCAGTTGTGTGGTCAAATTCCCAAGATGTGAGTTGTCACCAGTCAGTTGTTTTTACAAGAACCTCTAAGCTTTGGTCTGGGATGGTTTACTGTTTAAGAAGTACACACACTAATTTAAGTCATATGTTTCTCTATTACATAAAGGATATCTTGGACATCAAGTAAATTTAGATTTAAGTATTCATAACTAATCTGTTTCATTGTGCCATATGACATAGTTTTTAATAGCTACTTATAAAGAATCAAAAATGTTACCTCATTGGAATTCCTTTTTCAGAAACCTCATCCATCAATGTGACCAAATGTATGTATCGGGTAAGACAAGGCCTCTGCCTTAATCACTTGAGTCCCAACTTGTACAAATTAACCATGAATGCAACTTGAGTTACCTGAAGCACTGCAGTCAGTAGATACTATAAAATGGGACAAGAGGGAGTGCTTTCCTGAGCTAAGTCCTCAAAAAGCCATTATTTTAATGTACTTAGGATAAAAGCAGCACATCATAGGAATTTAAAAGAGAAAATAAATGTCTGTGATTCTTTTTTCCTTTTTTGTTTTGTAGGGGCACAAGTTTTTTTCCTGTGGTGATTTATAGCTACCAATAACCTTCCACAGTGGTTGCCTTATCAACTTATTATTGTGGCATCTTCTGCTCTTGTTAGTAAACAGAAGAGAACTATTAAACGCAGATCCAAGTACTCCTAATCTCAAGAGAGAGACTTCGTACAGTATGTTCTGTACAAAACTGAAAGACTTGAAGATCACAGGAGAATGTCCCTTCTCCTTACTGACTCAAGGTCACATTACTGAGGAACATGACAAGGACTGCACAGAAAACAGCTCTAGAGCAGCTTTGCCCATCTGCAAAGAAGTCCATGAAAAAGGTGGTCAAGGAGACCTTCCACAAAGGAAAACGAGCAGAAGTAGAGTGTACCTGCACACACTAACTGAAAGCATCTGCAAACTAATCTTTCCTGAGGTAAATAGATACTAAATAATAATAAAACTTTAATAGCATTTAACTATAAATGTTAAAGAAACATTCTATGCCTGCCTTTAGATTTAAACCTTTAGAAAGTTGCTTTGACTTAAAAGTTTGTGTTCTTACGTAGTTTTCTGAAGTTTAAATCCACTTCCATTCCTTCTGGATATAATTTTGCTACAGTCTGTGTGGTACACACCATTCCTTCCACTGTATTTCCCTTATTTTTGCCTTGTATTTTCAACCTTCCACTGATCTTTTTAATTGTTCTTTTTAAATCCATCTATTTTTGTACCATTTTTTTACATAGAGATATAGTAATAGAAATTCTGTCTTATTACCTAGTTATGTAAATTATGTGGTCATCTCATCAGTTCACCTAACTGAATCCAAACTGCTAAGTGCATTAGTCATTATCACAAAAAAATTAAAATAGATGTTTCCATCTGCTGTGATACTAACCTCCTGTCATACTATTTTTAAAACCATTACTCTTTGTGTTTACCACAAAGATATTATGTCTCTGCTCAACTTAACTGAAAACAGGCCCAGTGCTGTCTTGCTTGAGTGGACATGAATACCATGGTTTATCTCTGTAAAAAACATGAAAATTGCAGCTCCATAACATCCGACTCTTGGCCTTGTCTCAGATTCAGTGGGAAATTCAGAAGGAACTGACTGACATATCAGGAGTACAAATAGCAAATGGGCAATTCTGTACACTCATTTAATTACAATTCCATTACTTCAACATTCAGTGTACCTTACTTAAAGTGCTGGAGTTTTGGTAAATATGTTTGCAGATCTGGTTATGCAGGTCTTCATCTATTACCGATTCACTAAATCTCTCGATAATTAAGTTTTGAAAAACTCCTTTTTACCTCTGCTGCATTTATACAGATGGAATGAATCCCTTTAAACTGATATCTAAATTTATAAAGGAAAAACCCTCATAACCCAAAAATGAACTGGCAAAGCACCCTCTCCAGGGTCTCATGATTGCTGTATTCCTTTTCTAGTATGTAGTTGTTGGTGGGATTTTTAATAACTGGTATTTTTTTCTCTTTAAAGAGTAGTATAAATGTATGCAGTTGCCTATTACATAGTTATGATAGGCTAGTTCATCAACTGGGATAAAGCTTGGGAAAGTGAAGTAATTATGATCATGTACCCTAGGAAACACTGAAATTCAAGGCTATCATTGTTACTTACTGCAAAGTTCATATTCATTAGAACTTTGTCCAAGTCTGTTCTCATGCTGATTTGGGGTCAAGCCCTAAGCATCTTCCTAATCCTATTTTTCCATAAAAGGGCTTTGCTTGTTTAGAAACATATTTTTCATTGCTTAGAAATTTACCTTAGTTAAATGTCATTGAGTAACATCATCTTCCTTCCAACTGGAAGCTCCAAAATGGGGCTGCATGATGACCCCTATTGATTTGTGAATTTCTCATGGAAACAGTGAGCTATGCATGGAAGTCCAGGACAAAGTGCATCCAGACAACTTTTTGATTCAATTTGAGATATGTAGTGCATGTTGTTTAATTTGCTTCTTTCTTTACAGAAATATGGAGACCATTGCTCGTTTATAAGTAATGGATTGGATGGCACCCCACTTACTGTATCAGTTTCTACACAGATGTAATTTATGTTGTGTTCATATACCTGGTATATGGTATTACATAGATATGTGTATAGGTATCTAATTCACTTTAGATTTTTCTTGGAAAACATTTCCAGAATATATTTGCCTTTCTTTCACATGATATTTTCTTTGTGCAAACTTTCCACCTGGAAATACAAAAAGGAAGTTTCAGTAAAAGCTGCTAGTTTCCTCAGGGAATGAGAACCAAAGAAAAGCCAGACCACAGGAAGCCTCACAGCTGAATTCGGTCATGCCACTATTCTGTGACCCTGTCTCTGTGGGAAATTTGGGGTTTGAATATCAGAGACTACATACATTTGACAGCTTTACTGGCCCAAACAATTTGAAACATGCATATTTGGAAAATGTTCCATCTGTTCCAATTAGGAACTGCAGAAGGGATATGGAATCATGGGATTGAAATATTTTAAGGCAAATATTCATTATGGTCTAAAGTGTCTTTTATTAGAGAATCCTTTTATAAAGGCTGTCTACAGTGACTAGATTTTCATCTGGAGGATGTTTGGGGTCATGGCATACACAGTGAAAATTTATTCTTTTTCTTTAGAATAATTTTGTATTCGTGGTACTTTGTGGGTTTTTTGGGGGTGGGATTTGTAATAATAGAAAGCTGTGTTAGTTATACTTCTTTCTTAGCAGCACCGTCTTTATTGCCATCTGAAAATTTGGAGGTAAAGAACATCACTGTATTTAAAATACACAACCCCTGGTACACATGAACTGAGGCATTTAATTATAGTGGTACTTGAGCTGAAGAGATGAACATAAAGTAAACCCCATAACTACAGAAGTGATATGCTTTTTCTAACAACAATACTGTCTTGAAAAAAGTTGTTAGTCCCAAGGATGGCAAAGTAATTCTGTGTATAGGCATGTTATCTCATGATTAAATTTTCAGTAATGACATAGATACATGTGATATACTTATTTTTTTTCCCCAGTTTGAAAGGCTAAATCTTGCACTGCAGAGAACACTTGCAAAACACAAAGTAAAAGAAACCAGGTATGTAAGTGTAATGGGTTTGTAACTAACTTCACTGCAAAAATGTTTTTCAGACAGGAATCGGGTGGTGACTGGGAGTCAAGACTTCTGGAATTTATATTCAATTATCTTGTCAAATTGGTGTGTAACATTTCATGTAATGTAAGCTAGGAACAATTTAGTTTATTTTAAAATATTCACAAATATTTACATCACTCACAAAGTTGAGTTAATGGGCAAATTGTACAGGCAAACAGGCAAGGAGGAGCTGAGAGGCCGCTTGGCATAGATGGAACAATAGACATGGTTGTATATGGATCTAGCCCAGTGTTTGTAAGATCCCAGGGAAAGAGTTTTAAATACAATTAGTATGATACAAAAGAATTTGGTTTCTGATACAGTGAACACTCATACACTACAGATACTGACGTGTATGTTTTCCTGAGCTCACTTGGCTTCTGGTTTCTGTTTCTGAGGAACTCAGCTCAACTTTCAGCACTTACTAATCCAGTATTAATCATCTGAGCCTTGTAGGGAGTAAGAATTTCTTAGCATATTATGATACACTGAGGATTCAGTTCATTGAATGCATCCGAAAATACAAGCCCATCAGTTTAAATCTGCTTTCTGAAGTGAAGAAAAGTAATCAAGTTGGAAACTACACTGTTGCTCACCATGATAAGAATAGATAATTGCAGTGTATCTTTTAAATTATACTCAATATTTTTAAAGCACTTTACATACATTGACTGAACCAAAGATAGTGGGTCAGATGTGCTTTGCAATTGCTGACTGGCTTATTGCTATGAATGTTTTCCCATTCTTTAATTATGGGTTGCTTCCCTGGAGCTTTAGTTGAAAATAAAAAATTACTGTGATATTCTGAAGGAGGCAATAAAGCAAATGTAAATCAAATCTAAATGTCTGTATTGCTTTTGCATATAAATATACCTATGATGTTCCAAGTGAAGAAATTCAGAAGGCATGTATCAGGAGTTTATTGCTTATATGGATGTTAATCTAAGCTATATGTCATTCTCATAACGTTGAGTAAAACATTCAGTTTGACATTTATTGTCCTCAGAGAACACAGAGGGCTGCAGTTTTGTGTCAAATACCTGCATTACTACCAATGAACATTTCCTCTCAAAGCAGAAATGTGTTCTCACCTCTTTTGAATTAAATGCAGTGTAATTCAAAAAGCGCTTGAATATAAATTTCAATTATATTATACAATATGTTAGCAAATGTAGTTTTGGCTTCAAGAAAAAGACCAAAACATAAGCCAAACCAAAAACCAGGACTGCTACAGGCAATAGCATTTCATCGAAATCCATAATTGGTGCTCAGACCACCAAAACTTTAATTTACCAGAAATGCACAGAATAATCTAAGATCCTACCAAGACCCCCTTTTGAATTAATTAAAAACTTCCTATTTGATCAGCAGAACTGTGTCTATACACTTTAAAGACAAGGTCAGTAACTTCTGTACTTACTACTTTTACCACATTTATCTTGATAATTTAGGTGGTTTATTTATATTTTTATGATCTTTGCAGAAAAACTGGTGATAGAGAAGATTTTGAAAAAATAATCAGTGATCATGCTAATGCAGCAGGTAATGTAAGGTTGTTTAATAATATATGTATAAAAATAGAGTATTCTATAAATATATAATATATTTTATATAAATTAGTCTTGTTACTAATATGTTATTTCATATTGTGAACGCTGTTGTGTGTCAGAAGAGAACTCTATAGTTTGTAATATGTAACTCTGGCTACATCTGTAATAGTAAATTAATGTTTCCTGGAACTGAAATATGGTCTTCTGTACACTTAAACTGGTCCAGGCACACAGTTGGTTTGTGAGAGACAATACTTTTTCAAAGGATTCCCAGTAACAGCTGGGGAAATGGAACATTCCCAGCAGTCACTTTGCATGCAGCCATCTGGGTGAAACAAATTTATTAGCAAAGATGTGAGCCATCCAGTGCCAATTGGCCTGAGTGCTCCAGAATATTCCCAGGGTCATTGTATGTACTGGATTATGCATAGTACTTATAGCTGCAGATCCTATTTTATTCTTATGTTAGTTTTTAACTTCTTATTTTACTCCTTTATATCAATCTAAGAAAGTTGAGTTAAATCTTGTGCCAAAACTTGCATCCATGTTTTCTACGTCTCTACAAACACTGATTCTCAGATCTTTCTAAACTACAGCCAATTGTCCCCCCGTTTCCAGGCTTTGTTTCCAGGACTCCTAAATGAGAGTGCCCTCAGGTGTCAATGCTGCATCAGGGAAGGAAATTGATAGTGTGTTTTGACCTAGGTTGAAAAAAATGTGGAAGTTAGCCTGTGATTCAGGATGATGAATGCAGTTCTGACTAAAATGTGGTTCTGTGCAGGTGTTCCCGTGGAGTCTCTACGGGAATCTCTTGGTGAAGAGCTATTCAAAATATGCTATGAAGAGGATGAACACATATTAGGGGTTATTGGAGGTACCCTTAAGGACTTCTTGAATAGTTTCACTACTCTGCTGAAGCAGAGTGGCCACAGCCAAGAAGCAGGAAAAAAGGACAGACTTGAAGATGCCTCCATATTATGCCTGGAGAAAGATCAGGACTTCTTAAATGTTTATTATTTCTTTCCTAAGAAAATCACAAGTCTTATTCTACCTGGTATCATTAAAGCAGCAGCTCATATTTTGTATGAAACTGAGGTGGAAGTGATGCTCATGCCTCCTTGTTTCCATAATGACTGCACTGAGTTTGCTAATCAGCCTTATTTGCTGTATTCTATACAAGTCAAAAGTACAAAACCTTCCTTATCTCCATGTAAACCACAGTCTTCACTTGTGATTCCTGCCTCTGTGTTCTGTAAGACTTTCCCATTTCATTTTATGTTTGACAAGGATATGTCAGTTCTTCAAATTGGAAATGGGATAAGAAGACTTTTGACCAGGAGAGAATTTCCAGCTAAGCCAAATTTTGAAGAGTATTTTGAAATTCTTACCCCCAAAGTAAGCTGCACTTTTAGTGGAATAATGACAATGCTAAATATGCAGTTTACTGTACGAGTTAGAAGATGGGATAATACTGATATGAAACCATCCATGGTAAGAGGCTTTTCATCACCATTACTTCTACAAGGAATTTGTTTTCTTCAGATGGTGTTAAAATAGACACAAAACATGGTGCATTTTTTGTTTTCTACATCTGGACATCTGATACAACTGTGGAATAGTGATTTAATTAGGGTAGTCAAATGTAATTCAGATTCTGAAGCCAATGTTCAGTCAAAACTCTTCTTTAGGACTTTCACACAAGTAAAATCTGACTGCAAATTTTATTTTATTTGAATAATTTGAAATACTGAGATAAAGCCAGTGATACGGCATGCTGAGAATAAGGGCATCTTCTGCACAAAGACAGTGGCAGGAAAAGTGCCCGAGTCATTTGGGAACAGCTCTAAGTTTGGGGGAAATAAACAGATGTTTTCTATTATCATTCAGCCTTTGGTGTTTTGGTATCTTTGATACTCTGATGTTTTCATCAGATACAATCACCAAAGATTCCACTTAGTTTCAGCTGATGGGATTACAACTATCTTTGCTGAAGCTAGGTCTGTGACAAATGACCTGGACAGTAAAAACATTGAGTATTCAATGACTGTTTTTATTTGTTCCTGCTGAAAATGCACAAAATTATTCTTTTCGGTTTTCTTTTCTCCCTAAGATAAACTGATACTCAGATATAATTAGGTGTTTATCCTGAAGTTGGGGTCCTCTTGTACCAGAGGACTGAATAAAAAAGAGCTTACTTGATGGCTCTGTGATTCAGCACCCCATGTTTTTCCTAAGCAACTAAATGAAAATGGAAGAATTATGAACCAATCTTGATATTCTTACATTTTAGCAAAATGTATTTTCTCTAAAACTTCCTGCTTCTAGACCAGTGCCATGCATGTTTTGCATGAATTCTTGTTTCTTTAACTGTTTCAGGTAATGGATCTTAAAGGCCAAATGATCTATATTTTTGAATCCAGTGCCATTCTGTTCTTGGGATCTCCATGTGTGGACAGACTAGAAGATTTTACAGGACGTGGATTGTACCTCTCTGATATTCCCATTCACAATGCTTTAAGAGATGTTGTTCTGATAGGAGAGCAGGCCAGAGCCCAGGATGGACTGAAGAAGAGGTTAGGAAAACTAAAAGCAACCCTTGAGCAGGCCCATCAAGCACTTGAAGAAGAGAAGAAGAAGACTGTAGATCTTCTGTTTTCAATTTTTCCTGGAGAGGTTGCTCAGCAGCTGTGGCAGGGACAAGTTGTACAAGCCAAGAAATTTAATAATGTCACAATGCTTTTTTCTGACATTGTTGGATTCACTGCCATCTGTTCCCAATGCTCACCTATGCAGGTTATCACCATGCTTAATGAGCTTTATACTCGATTTGATTACCAATGTGGAGAGCTAGATGTCTACAAGGTACACAATTCATTGCTTTTCTGTGGGAATCTGGGGCAGGAAAGGAAATTAAGACTAAGTGAGATAGAAGATAATAGAGGTCCAAAAATTATTTTGCCATAAACCTTTTTCAAAGGAAATACAAAATAAATCACAAACAAACAAAAAAAGTCAACATAACCAGTTGTTCTTTTCATCAGGAAAGAAACTCTTTTCATCAGGAAATCAAAAATTACGAGTTAATTTAAAAAATTAATTTCAATGACAGTGCTGTGGCTCTGGAGTAAATAGGTGTTTAATGCAGCTGGGGGTGCCTGATAGTAAATGAAAATGGAAAAGTATTTTAAAATTATGCCTAGCAATAAATAAAAGTTGTGAAATTTTTGCTTTTGCATGATACTGCAGGATTTGTCCAGTACTTAAATAATTTTGCAGCAAAATTAAGACTTGGTCAAGAATTGTATGTAGCTACAATTCTTACTGAAGTTAGGCTGTTCTTGTATATTTATCAGTCTAAGAGTAAGGAACAAATATGCCTGTTTTAGGTTGAGACTATTGGAGATGCCTACTGTGTTGCTGGAGGCTTACACAAAGAAAGTGAAACACATGCTGTTCAAATAGCACTGATGGCCCTGAAGATGATGGAACTGTCAGACGAGGTGGTGTCTCCCCATGGAGAGCCTATCAAGGTCATATATTTTATTGTATTTTTGTTTAGTTGCTTTCTGGGATTTTGTCTCAAGGAAATTTCACATCATTGCATAGACTTAGAGAATTTGGGATTCAAGTGACTGTGGCTGGAGAAGCTGACCTTTTTAGATCTATGGATTAGAGTTTGGTGGAGCAGTAAAGGTGAAAAGGAGATCTGAAAATCAACCCAAAAGACAAATGCAGTGAAGTCAATAGGTGCAATCTGACACACTGCAGTTCTTGTCTCAGTAGCAATAAAACTGTCAGTAGCATGGAATATTCTCTTTTCTAAGGAAATGACTAATCCTCTTTCCAAATTAGACTTCCAAGTCTTTTGACGAAGAAGCTATGAATATGAATGCCCAAAGATGATCTGATTGTAGTAATCCACACATTTTTAAAGGATTCCATTGCTGTTCTTGTTTCACAGTCAGATACTGAACCACCATAAGATAATAGTGTTAATGCTGTCAAAGCAACTGTTAAATTCAGTGGTAATTATATTTATGGCTTCCTTTCAGTGAGAACTTACACAAGTACTGAAATTTTCATATAGGATTATCTCTTACTAAGAAAGAAGAAGAAAGGCCTGTATGCATGAAAAATGATGTGGAACTTTGATGTAGTTCAAATGGCCTGGAATGTCATCCTGATATTTTTAATAGAGGTGTCTCAGTTCATTATGTCTTTCATTTGCTATTTTTTAACATTTATCTGTTCACTTGTTCCTCCAGAAAGCTTAATGCCTTTTTTATTATTTTGTATGAAGGAATACTTGTATTCCAAGACAAAGAAAATGGCTATTAAGAGGATTATATGCTCCACATTTATCACTGAGAACAGCATTGTATAAATAAATGTTGTTCTTTTTGTATTTTGCAGTATCAAATTAAGTTACGCTTAAAAAATCTGGAAACATCCTGGCAATATTATAACAAGATCATAATTTACATGCAAATGGTACTACTAGATTTTTAAAATTATTTTAAAATAAGGAGAAAAAGGTTGTATTGTTTAAGTACCTAACAGAAACTTCTTAGAAGGAAACTATCTATTTGTAACTAAAGTGTGCATCTATTTTAAGTAAATGCTTCATGAAAACATTGGCTATTGTGCAAAGCAATAAATTTGTCACACAATCTACTGTCATTTTACATAACAATTGCCAAGAAAAAAAGGTGTGACCACGAATGACGTACTTTTAATCAGACTTATATTTCAATGCACGTATTTCAAACATCTTTACTATGTGGGTAGATTTTGGTTTTGTTGCATGTTTTTCTGCTTTTACACTCAAAGTTAGAAACTGCAACTTCTTCATAATGGTATGATACTCTCTTGATTATGTAAAGAGTAGTATGCAAAGCAGGCATACAAGCTTTCTGACATCATGCCATTATTTAGTCAGAATGCTGTTCTGAAGAAAACACCTCTACACATGATTAATGTACATGCAAGAAAGAACGCAGCTCAAAAAAACCCAAAACAACCCACCAAAAAGAACCAAAGAAAGCAGAATTAGCTAAGTAAGAGTCGAAAATCTGAGTATGACCTCAGTTCACAGTCATATTTTGATATGGTAGGATTAATGACTAAAAATGCAGTGCAAGATAAACTTCATCTAGTTCCTTCTCCATGAGCTGTAATGACCAGAGTACAGATATTTTAAGGACACTCTGCTAACCCTATTTTAGAAGCTCTTTCTTTCTTTTTTAATTAAGAATAATTTATACAATTCTATTTCATCTAATAATACTGTTTTCTTTCTTTTGTTTAAAGATGCGTATTGGCCTTCATTCTGGATCCGTCTTTGCTGGAGTTGTTGGGGTTAAAATGCCTCGTTATTGCCTTTTTGGAAATAATGTAACCCTTGCCAATAAGTTTGAGTCTTGCAGTATACCTAGAAAAATAAATGTCAGCCCAACAACTTACAGGTACAGTGCAGCATGTAAAATGTCCACCTGCAGTAGTCAATGTAGTAGTCTATTACCTTCCTGTTGGTTTTTTGGCTGGGTAAAATAAGTAAAATTATAAATTATTTTTAACTTTTTAAGGAAGCTCTCCTACCCTCACTGTAGCCTGGACTGTAGTCTGTTATTCCTACTCAGCTTGTACCACTGCCACACATCTGATAATGCCTTGTGGCAAGGTTCTGCATCCAACATCAGACAGAGAATTTGGCACAGGATCCTTCCTGACATGCCCTGCAGCATGTGTTATGTGACATAGACGGTGCCAAGCTTTAGATGATCTTCGATAGGTGATTTAAAAAAAGTAGCACAGGTATTAGAGCACAGAGAAACTAACCCTTTTGATCATGCACTCTGAAAACACAGAGAGAACATTAGCATCATCAGTGCTTATGTATGTCAACATAAGCAGTGCTGGCCAACAGTGATTGTTTTTCCATTCCACTCATAAGAAAAATCATTTTGAATCATACCCCTAGAATATAGGCAATTTGATTAATGGATAAACTAATGTTGTTGTGGAGTTTCTTTTTTTTCCTGAGTGAAAGAGGTGTTAACCTCCTTTTTGTTTGGTGGTTTTTTAATTTTGATTCATTCACCAATTCTAAAGACACACTGATAACATTATGGCACCTTGCACAACTCCTGTATATGGCAGTAATTATTTAAAAGCTTTGGTACGAGTAATCAACATTTATCCCTACAGATTAGCAGTCTGTTTCAATCTGTGAAAAAGTAAATAATATTAGAATTGATAAGAGGGTCAGAACAGTTTAATTAATTAATAAGGTTCACAGAATTCCATTCTTTGAAATATTAATTATGGTGCATTTGATGTGCAGATGCGAGGTAGCTTTCAGCACTACACAAGTTTTGAAAATATTGACAACAAACCTAACACCTACATGCAAAACATTGACAAGAACAAAAAGAGACGATACTGTTATTTGCACTGTTGCACAAGTTAATAGGTTATCAAGGTTACCAAGTAAACATTATTTTTTATACTTCCAGTAAATAACTATAAAAATTAAATTGGATTCTCCCTGCCATACATGAAGAATTATTGAATACACTTATTAGTAACTGATTAATTTTTAATCAAGATGATTAATTTTTGTTACAGGTTTTTAAAGGAATACCCAGGTTTTGTGTTCACACCACGATCAAGAGAGGAGCTTCCACCAAATTTTCCAAGTGATATCCCTGGAATTTGCTATTTTCTGGATGCTTATATTCAAGGAACTAACTCACAGACTTGGTTTCAAAAGAGAGATTTGGGAGATGGCAATGCCAATTTTTTCGGTGAGGAAACAGGAATAGACTAAATTGTACGTTCAGAAATGCACAGAATACATTTATAAATATTTGGAATTTTTTTTTGTATAAATTGAAAATTTTTAAAACTGTATTAAACATGGAAGCACTTTAGATTGTTAACATCTGAAATCCAGTATTAACATTTCAGGAAGTATGTCACTGACTACTTTTTATTTTTCCTTTGCCTAAGGAACGTAGTCACTAAAGTAATGTTGCAACGTCACTGTTGGAAATGCTACTATAAACTGTATTTTCCCTGTGGTAATTTGTAAGTGCTGCAGTTCTCTCTATACTGAGAATTCTAGATGTATTGTATATGCAGTTTGTCAGGAAATGTAATGTGCAAGTGATGCAGCCACATGCAGTGTTGTGAGCTGGTGCTTATCAATGACTATGAAAATGTATTTTCTTAGAGATTCCATAAGAAAATGTCCATTAAAATATTGTCATTGCCATCACATACTCCTTCCAGTGCATCATTTGGGCCCCATCCTAGAAGGCTGCTGACCATCTTCTCACACTGACTGGCCAAAGTATGAGGGTGCTCAGCATTTTCTGGATCAGGCTGCTAATTGTAGCTAATACACATGCATAGCAGAGTTACTGCTTACTGTTTCATGAACTTTATTTTGTGTATAAAATGAATATAGATTAAAACACTGTATAATCACATACTAACATCTCTGTAATCATCAAACTATTTTAGTTCTTAGGGTTTTTAAAGTACTTAAAAATAATAATAATATCCACTTGTTATTATGTATAACAGCAATAAATGTTTTCTTTTTGTTGTCATTTAAATTTGAAATGTTTTAACAGAAGTGTAATAAAATATGCTTTGGAATGTTTGCTTAGAAATGGAATTCCAGTCAGGCTGTATGAAATGGAAGCACGCAAGCTTAAAGTTCTGATCCTTATTCAAGGATGCAGTGTGAGTGATGTTCTATGGAAATGCCCATTGCATGCTCGCTCTAAAGTTCCCTGGGAATTTTCAGGTGAACAGAGATTGTTTTAAACATATGAACACATTTACAAAGATTAATACTACTACAGGACAAGCTTTTCTGATGTGGCTGATGGAATATGAGTGGAGAATTCTAAAGGCTTTGTCTCTGGAACTGGCAGAAGAGAGTTAAGAGTTCTGAGTTTAGGATTCCACCTCTCTAACTAGCAGATACATCTGCTCAGAAGTTTCTCTGTGCTGTACAGTTTGATCCCAACTGCAGGTTGGAGAAGTACGCAGCTTATATACATACTACTACTCCCAGTAGTATCAGGTATTATTAGTTATTATTCTAACCTCTTCAGCTCCTGGGATTTGGCATATCAGGCCATAAAAGTCTCTTCAAACCACTGGCCACTAAATCAGATTTTGCTCTCTTAATATTTACAGGGACATTAGACTAAGGTGCTATTTTGTTCATTTGCTGATTTTGATTGGTACATTCTGAAGCTCAATGAACCATTTTATCCTACTAGTTATTGGTAGGTACTCATATATGTACCATCAGAATCTTGAGAAAAGACCTTAGAAGAGACTAGAATTAAAAACATTTTTAAAGCCTTATTTCAATTCAGGATTCCTGTAAGGAGCACTTGAAAAGAACTTAAACTATTGGATACTTCTTGAGGTCTACTATATCCATCCAAGATGCTCAGAAATAGTTCTGTGGCACAAAAATGGAACCAGAAAGTCTGTGTATTATAAACAAATACATCTCTCTTGTACACATCAGATAGACACACACACACATAGATACAAGCACATGTATTTGTAACACTTTAGACTGCAGTGTTTCAAGGAGACAAGAACTATTCAAATCTTGGAGACTGATCTTTCCAATATTATATTGGTCAGATAATTCTATTCTATTGAGAGAAATACCCAGAGGTTACTAGCATTCCTGGATATAAAAATGGGGGAGTATTTGACTCCTGACAATTCAGTAGGCTTATGTTATTAAACCAGAAATGACTGAGGTCAGTATAAATCTATCGATCCCTGTTAAGAAATAAATAGGCTTTTAAATAAAAAGTATTTCTCACTCAGATCTACTGAATGGGAACTATGTTCAGGAGGGAATTTCCTTTTGTCCTTAGAAGACAACTATTGCTGGACTGGATGACAGCCATGCTCAAAGCCAAATTCCATATAAATCTGTCATTACATAGGATGTTCATCTGACAGTTCTTGATGCCTTCCTTAGGGGTGACAACCTTTGGGGAAAAAGTCTGATAAGGTGCTTTAGTGTACACAGAAAGCAACATGCTTGAGTATCAGTGAAGTAAATAGGATTTAGGCACATATTTAAGACAATGATTCATGAAAGTGCTTTAAAATGTACTTGTGTTCTGACCTGTTCTACAAAAACCCCCATAAGTCCATTTAGCTTTAAACATAATTTAAGAATTTAGGTCTCACTGAAGCTGTTCCTCTATTTAAATTCTTTTGCTGAATAAATATATATTTAATAGGGGACAAATATTTTAATCGGTCTTTTCACTTAGATCTAAAATATTCCTTTCACCTTTTAACTAATCATTTCACTTAAATTGAAGAAAAGGAATCAGAAAGCTAATAAGCAAATTATTGAGAAAAATGGAAGGCACTTTAAATGATGCAATACTGGGACATTTTGGAAGAAAATAACAGAGTTGTTTTGAAGTTGATCTCTTCTGTAGTATAGTGTATGATGTGGAAATTTTCAGAGACTATGCAATGCTATTTATATAAGTATAAAAATACCTTAGTATTATTTCCAGAAACAGTTTTGTTATGTGTGGAATTTAATTTTATTAGTTCATGAATATTCTGTGTGGCTGATTCCTGGTCACACTTACACTATGTGATGAAAGATACATTTTTATCACTGCAGTTTCTTTGCCAAAGAAGTGTAAATGGCCCTTGAAATAAAAAGTAGGTCCTTTGAATCTTAACACTGACGTAGTTAAAATGAAAGCTACACTAAATAATTCAATTAATTTTATTTCATCCAGGCATGACCTGATAAGATTTCAGGGGGATGTTGGAAAAAATTTGCATTGCTGGTGTCAGAGGAAGTGCAATTAGCGTGGAGCTGATGCTTTCTTTCTCTCTGAACTACTGTGCAAAACCAGAGCAAAGGGAGTCACAGAAGCTGACAGAACAGTGAAGCGCACAGACAATTGAGCCTCTGGAACAGATCTACTTCCTGGGAAAACTTGTGAAGGCAGAATTCAGACCTCCCCCAAACCCAGTGTATTTCTCCCATCAGTTTCTTTCACAATCTTTCCAGAAACACCCGCAATTAATAGTATAGGGGGCAAAATCAATATTTCCAACTAAAGACCATTAGAATTAAGGGAATTGCTCTTGAATCTTGGCAAGGGGACCTTTTTTCCAACCCCACCCATCCTAAAACCTAGCAGGCCACTCCAGCCGCTAATGTTTTTGTTACGCCTGCCCATTGTTCTGCAAAAGCAGTGGGAGATTTGCTTCTTGCAACAGCAAGGACTTTTGTGGCTGTTTGCCATAGAGTGTACAAGGTACTGAGTTGCTTTCAAAGCTCTGATCCAGTTTATCATAAGTCAGCTTGGCAGGGGCCAAATTTAACTTTCTGAAATGAGACCCAGGACTTGCTTTTCTACCTTCAAAGTCTGCAAGGTGTGTGCCACAACAGTCTTTTGGGACTTCTAAAACCACCTCTGATGGTGTGGCTGCTCACAACTGCATAGGAAGAAAACAGTCAGATATAAGATTGGTTTGGTTTTGTTTTTATTTTGAATTTTCCAATGCCATTTGCATATGTTCACTGGCAGTCCTTTTCTGCAGAGCATGGAGGGAGAGTAAAAGCCACTGTATTAGGTTACTGAGCATTGCTCGGATACTGAAACACAAATAAAAGAAGAAAGATAATCAATGATTCTGGAACCTTTGCTATGTCCATATACAACAGTTTAAAGACACATACTCACCAGAGCACAAGCAGTAGGATCTGAATGTTAAATATGCAGTTAGGGTGGAACATGAAGCTGGAAAGCCAGTCAAAGAAATAATAAACTGTGAAAGAAATCTGAAACAAAGTAAACAACCTTATAAAGTTGTGTGTCTCATCTGCTTCGACAGACTTTTGATGCTGAAAGCAAAGTCAAGCCAGTGGTTTCCTAATATAAATGTAAATGAGCACATTGCTTTGCAGCCTCATTATCAGATGGCCTTTGAAGATCTGTGCTAAAATTGCTTCTCATTTTTTGAGCAGTACAAAATTACAAATTTTTGTGCCACTATGGCAAATGAATGTCGTGCACACACAGCAGCATGCAGTGGGAAATAATCGAGAAAATACATGCAGCAGCATCCCAAGGATGTGAAAAGGAGTGGATTGAGATATAGAAACATTTCCACTCTTCTGATTTTTCAGCCCAAACAAAACCTGCCAAAGAAAGATCAGAGGCAAAGGCATTCCCAGGGGCTTTGGACTACAACCACATGAAAGTGAACAGGAATCTTTCCAGTGATTGCAGATAATGTTGGGGAAAATTTGTACATGTGATTAGTTCACTCTGCATGGCTAAAATTACATTCATCTAACAGGAGGATGCAATAGAGCTCTCAGTTTCTCAAATGTACACATATTAACTGCATTACAGAACAGCATGGAAATATCATGGACTGGTTCATCATAGCTTGTCAATACCAGGACTGAAAAATTTATGTAATGGTACAGGAGAACACTGTATAGTGGTATAGTAGAAATAATGAATCTTGCTGAAGTGAACTTAAAAGGGTATTTCTGCACCTGAGAAGTATTGTTAAGACAATTCCAGATGACAGGTTTCAGATGACCATAACTAGCAAATAGTTCAGTCCATGTTAGTAAAGTAATTCCATCTTCAGTAAGTGGAATCTGGCAATACCATATAAAGCAGTCCTTTTATTCAGGACTTCAGTAACAAACTGTAAAAGCAAAGTTCAAAGTAAAAAATGCAACTTATTAGAAGGCTTCCTATGTTTTATAGTGCTTGTGCATTAACACAAACCATATTGAGCTGAATGCAGATGTTCTTGGCCAGCTAGTGGTTTTCCCTAAGTTACTGCCTCAGCAACTGCCCTTTCGCACAACATAAAAGGATCCTATGCTACTTTTTGCTTTCATGAATCTCACCAAGAGTTGACAGATGAAGTCAGCATCTCAAATCAGGAAGAAACACATTAAAATAAAACATGTATAACATGTACCTAGTGCATGAGGGTCTCCAAATGGGAATATGATTGTGTGCTTTAGTGGCATAAGCTGCAGGCTTTATGGAAGTGCATCAGATACAGTCCAAATGTTTGTGTGATGTGCATAATGCATGTGGCCTAACAGTCCTGATACTGACATGGTTGGGCCTTGGAAACACAGCTCAGTATAAACAGCTTAGTTTGACGTTTATCTTATTGACTTTGAGCGTCTCCTTCAGATGAAAGCAAATCTTCTTGCCTAAGACTTCCAGCCTTGATTGAGCTGTTATCTGGAATGGAGGCTTGTCCTTCTCAACAAATCACCTGGTTGAATTCTTTAATTCAGCATCTCCCAAACTTTTAAAAGGAGACCCCTGTTTTAGAAAATGAAATCAATCACTGCCTGCTTTTACTCTGACCATGCTGTTTTCACTTCGCATTTTACAAATCTCATCTTGGCTAGAAGATCCATTTGTATTATAATGGATTAATGACAAGAGCAGTCTGCAAATGCAACGTACCAAGCCTGAACTAAATCAGAAAAAAGGCAATTTCATATTTATCTAAGGCAATTTTGACCCTTGTAGATATCAGCACTTTCAAAAAAGTGACACTCAGGTACACAAAATCACCAGATAATCTACCTTCCGAAAACCATAAACATGGCCTTGGCATATTGTCTCTGCTCAAAAACCCTGTTGTAAGGGTCATACCTTACTTAGAGAGCCCTCTAAGTGTCCATATTCAGTAGGTTAATGATACAACGCAGTGTTTATTCACACTGACACCTGAGGACTCAAAAACACACCAAAACCCCCATTACTGAAAGCACTCATTATTATGCTTTTAATTTCACTGGTCTTTGAAAAATGAATGCACAGGAGCAGAAAAGTCTGCGATCACTTTGTCGCTCAGAGTCTTCCCTTTTCTGGAGCCATTTTTCTTCCTAAAAGCCTAAGTGGTTGCATTGGTGCAAGAAACAGCTGAAGCATTCTTGCGAAGGCAACCGCTACACAGGGAACTGACAGCAGGGCAAGCACGCGTTGCCCTACAGATACCCCCCAGCAGTTCGAGCAGCCTGGGCACGAACAGGAACGTCCCGGACCCCGGGATCAATCCCGGCTCCGCGCCGGTCACGGGCACCTCCGCCCCTCACCCCCGGGCGGTGTCGGCCCGCGACCCCCGCGCGGCCCTCGGCCCCCCGCAGCCCCGCCTCCGCCTCTGATTGGAG
>VYXD01001540.1:176443-256902 GCA_013397195.1 Hylia prasina
CAGTACGGCTTCGTCAATCACGCCCTGGAGCTGCTCGTCATCCGCAACTACGGCCCTGCCGTCTGGGAGGACATCAAGTAGGTGTCTGTGCGTGCGTTTGTCCGTCTGTTTGTCTGTGTGCGGATGTGCGTCTGTGCGCGCCTGTCCGCGGGGACGCGCAGGGCCGGGACCGGGAACCGGGGACCGGCGCCCCGTTTGCCGCCTGCCGGCTGCCGGCTGCCGGGCGAGTCTGCGGGCCGGCAGCGGCACCGGCAGCGGGACCCGCCGCTCTGCGGGCCGGCAGAGGCAGCCAGGACCGGGCTCCCAGCCGTGACAAGCGCAGCGCGGCTCCTGCCGAACCTCGTCCCGCTCGCGGCCTCCCTTAACACCTCCAAGACCCGCCTTGTTCCATCTTTCCCCGTCTCCAGGAGCCGCAGCGGGGATGGCATAGATGCCCGCTGTTCCCTCGGTTATATGGAGTATGTGGCAGAAGTAATGTCCTTGCGTCAGCCACCAGGTGAACCGTGCAACAGTTGCATCCCTTTGCATCCCTGAAGGAACTAAGATACAGTGTGTATTTAATAAATGCTGTCTGAAAATACTGCCAGATTTTGGTAGTGTCCTCAGCTTGAAATCAAAAAAGTCACTGATTATTATAGAGAAATATATATAAGAGTGTAAGTAGAAGAATGGTTGTAGGCTTCATTTCTTGAACCTGATTTCTTGTGCCCTTGCTTTTCTGGAGGTATAACATTTTTCTAAGGAGCTGACTGCCTTCACTTTAAACCTTTGATCAGTGGTAAGATTGCACTAAACGTTTTAATTGAGTGTGCAAACAATTCTGTTTACCTTAAAAATAGTAGTATGAATCATTAGGCAAAAGGACGTAAAAACTTACAGAGTTGTAGGCTTACTTCATTGGGCTTTAGGCAACATGTGGTCAGAAGAAATGGTTTAATATGATCTCTTGATAAGGCAGAAGTAGATTATCCAACTTGGAGAAAGTGGTCCTCTTTCAACTGGATGCCTTCTGTATCCCTCTGTCACATTTATTTTGGGGCAATTTTAATATGTCAGTGTTGATGTTGATTTTATCATATATTGCTGTTTTCTTAATACAATTTTTGGAGTCAAAGGCCAGTTTTGATTGTGCGATTTTTGTTATGATGACATATTTTTTTTTCATAAATCATTTGTTAAGAATGTGGTAACCTTGCTCATTACCATGAAATCAGAGAATCACAGAAATGTTCTCTGAAAGAGGCTTCTGGAGGTCATCTAGTCCAGTTTCTGTTCCAGCCTGGATTGTTATGGGCACTAGATCATGGCTCAGCTATGACTTTTGTCTAGCCAGAAATCACCAAAGGTGAGTCTGCAGCTGTGGTTCAGCAGGTATGCATTGTTCTATTGATCCCTGACAGGTACTCTCTAAACTACTGTTTGCAAATACAGTTCCGTGCATACCACAGATGAACCTTTCGTGTATGCCACAGAGTTTTGCAATGTGAGGCATTTATTTTCCTTCCATAATAAACATTTCTAAACACAGTGATCTATTTTGAATTCCTAGGTTTGAATTTTTTAATGACATATGTAAATTAAGAGGCATAAAATAGTGACACACGTGTCATTTTCCATGAAAATTAAAATAAAGAAATAAAGCAAAAATATGTATAAAATATGATGTTCACTCCTTCTTGTCATGGCATCCCTTACAAAGTTGCCTTTAAGTATCATCACTTTTTTGTCCAGATTACCCACTGAATATGTATTTTTATTTAAGATGAATCCATCAGAGAAGATACAGGGTTTCATCTACTGTAAGAGCATGCTGCAGACTATCAGAATACAGCCGTAATTCCTGATGCATCCTATCTCTTTAGCTTTTGGACACACCTAATAGAATACTGAAGATCACTAAAGCCCATGAGGAATACTACTCATATAACATTTTGGAGAAATTTAATAGAAATATACAAAATACTTCTCTAAGGTCAGCTGTGAAAATTCAGGAATCTGGTATGTCCTGTTTCTGCTCTTCAAATGAGACACATATATGTCTTGTGGCAGCCCAGCAGAAGGCTCTGCTGTTGGCTCACAAGAAGATGGCTCTTTGGAAGGAAACTAGGTCAACACCACCCAGCAGGGGATTGGAATGTGATCTCCAAGAAGGAGCCAATGTATTTGCAACAGCTGCCATAGTTCCTTATGTGAAATTGGTCACCATGGGGTATTTATTCAGCAGGATGTCTCAGTTGTGTATCCTAGAGTTCAGAAACCAGTAAACCAACCCTTGCTGGAACACGTTATGGTGATGCTGATTTAGGGAATGGTAGTGTCAACTGGTAGTCAAGTGATGTTGGAGAAAAGCTTGGATGTTTTATCTTTTATAAGTAAATACAAACTTCTTTCAAAGACTTTTTTGTTAGAACTGTTAATCATTTAGGAAACAGCAAGAAACTACAGAGCAGTGTTGTGGCATGCTGAGTTGAATCAGGTGAATCACTGATGACTGGAGAAATAATTATTGAAGTCAACAGTCTCGGCTGTTTCAAAAAAACCAGAAGAACTTTGCACTGTTGCTGAGATTGAATTTTCAACAAAACTTCAGCATTTTTGTGAAGTAGGGAGGCCTCTGAGTAGTTCAGTACAGAATTTCTTATCTAAGCTTTTTTGGTTTTGTTTTTTTTTCAATGTTGAGCTGATCACATACTGCTATTTTGTTTTCTCTGAAGTCACCACAGAAGATGTGAATCAGCATTGCAGAGTGGTGGGTTATGATTGCTGAGTGATTCTCAAATGCCAGCAGGTGATTTTGTACTTGATAGAAGGAAAAAGAAAACATAGAACTAAATAAACTGAAGTAATGAAATCTGGTCATTCTTCAAAAAAGTGCATTTTAAAAAGTTAAATACTGAATTGAAAGGGTATTCTCCATCTGAGACATGGAAATTCTTCTGTAGCTTATGCAGTCAAAAGTGGTGTTGAATGAAGTTCTTACATAGAGAATTTGGGTACACAAAGAGTTGAATTTGATGCTCTTACAAGAATGGTGTTTTCAGTGCCATCACTTACTGTTGACTGAGTTAGAATGATGATTTCAAGTCTCCATGTCTGTTATTTTGTTCATTTTTCAGCATTATTGTAAAACCATGATCTATCAGAAGAAGATACATGCTGGTTTTTGATGGCCCAGAGTGGAATTCTTGGGAAAGTTAGCCTCCATGTGATTTTCATCCACTTTAAAAAAAAGTATAACTAAACAACAGACTTCTCTTATACATCATATAATAAGGCACTAAGTTCATGGAAAAATACGGTATATACTTTGATATAGGACTTGGCTTTCCTAAAGAACTAGAATTAAAATGTTTGACACACAAAATGGCTCAAAGCTTTCTATTTCTGAACCAGCATTCTGAATCCCAAATAGTTTGAATTTAAAATAAGACTAAGAATGCTGGCATGTAAGTAGTGAAAGTTAATCTTGATTTATGGAGCCTTTCTCAACAGCGAAGTCTCAAAAATTTGCTTCTCCTTAAGGTTTTTTTTCTTTGACTGCCTCTTGCAGAATTGAGAACTTGAATTAATGAACAGGGGTTTTGTGATGAAGCCCTAGAATCATTAGAGGCATTTAGCAAAGCTGGATGAGCAAGAGGGAGTGAGAGGAAAGTCCTTCTGTAGTTGCTGAATTCTGCAGTAGCAGATTTTTCTTGGTAGAAAGTGAAGATGATTTACCATAGTCCTTTCTTTTGCTTACTGGCAGTTGTAAGCTGCACAAACACTGCTCACTGTCATTCACTATTTCAGTCCTTGGAAGGGGAGACTTAGGACCTGCAGTGCAGTGGAGACAGACTCCTTTGATCAGGACTTCACTAGCTCTGCAAAGAGGTGCTAGGAAATAAACAGTTAATTTGGAACTGTGAACCACACTTTTGCTGAGAAAACACTTTTCATTTGTTCCTTCCATACTTAAGAGAAAGCCTCTTCTGAATCCTTTATTTTGTTCTTGTTACATCCAGAGGGCTGGTTTAGATCATGTGGCCACAATTGGAATGGCTGGTTCTCAGGGGTGGTTCTCAAGATTCCTTTGACATTAGATATCTTCAAGTCCTCTGCAGCCAACATAAACTGAAAGTTGTCAGGCCTGGCCATTCCCACATACATGCAATTCTGTGCTCATGTCTGTTTAAGGCCAAGTTTGTACTGCTGGGTGATATGGTAGCGTGTGCACATGATTGTCAGCAGTGCACATAGAATTACTGTCCATGTACCTGTCCAAAACAATGCAGAGAGATTACCCATATTGACAAAATAAATTAAAATTTCCAGGGTTTAAGAAATTGTATTCCTTAGTATATTTCTATGGTGGGCATATTTTTATGGTGTGTGATAGTACATTTTTAAAAGACTCCTCTATCATAAAATCTGAGCTTTTTGCAATAGGTATCACTTATGGCTCAGCTGAACAGCCAATGTGTGTGAAATTCTGTTCACTCCATTCAGCAGTTCAGAGGCTTTAATTGTGTAACAAGCATTGACAGGGATGTCTTCTTGAAACAGCTCCAGGTCACTATTTGGAAGCTAGAGCAATGTTGTCAGTTGGGAATACATACAGAGTCTTTTTTCCTGTGTTTCCCAATGCTGTTCCTCTGTGTTTGATTAAATGAATACAGGCTTTTCCCAAGGATTCCTAAATCTGAATTGGGGCCAGGTTAGATGCTCAAACTGTGACACTTTGAAACATACTGCCAAGAAAATTAATGAGAACTCAAAAATCTGATAAAGAAATGCATTAAAATGCTTCTTCAGAAGCTCAGAGATTAAATTAGTATTTTTGCCACACAGGTGAGGAAATATCTGGATTTGGGAAATGAAATGGCGCAGTCAGTCAGCCACAGTCTTCATGTTCCTTCTGTTTTTATGGTAGAAGTCCCCACAAAAACATGTAGTGTGGAAAAAATGTAAGTTGAAACTGAGCATTTGGTAAAAGCAACTACCTCGAGGTGAAAATACTTGTTATTTGATTCTGGAGAAGTGTTCAAACTTGCACAGTAGAAAAACAGGCATTTTTTGCCCCTTTGCTGTCTGTACCTTAGCATGGGGATGTGTATATATATCAAATAATAGCCTCATATCCCTGGTGCTCATGATGTCTTAAGTTTTACCTTTCATATTTTTTAGATTCTCTACTGCCTTAACATGTCATTCTGAACTTCATATGAAGTGTTAGTAAGTTCTCTTAACAGGGTGGTTAGACAAAACAATCCTTGTCCAGCTTAAGAACCAAGGACACGGTGTCAGCTTTGGGTCCAAAAGCATAAACAATGGTGAATTGAAGAGAGCAAACTGGGAGGATGGAACTTCATAACCTGAAGCTGTAACTGGACAATTAAACCCATTATGTAAATGGACCAAAACTTATAAAAGTGTGAGACCTTGTGACTGGTTGTCCATCATACGACCATCTTGGGTCCATCTTGGATGTAGCCCCTGGTCAGGCTCTTGTACCACCCAAGGTGTACCCTTAAAAGCCTTTTAATAAATACCTACTTTACTCCTTAACTCTGTCTAGTCTCTCTCTTCTAGGTCAGCCTCTCAAGGCATTGCTCAGTGCTTAATGTAGAATTAAACCATCTTCTCCTGCCTTTGCCCTGTTTTGTCCTTTGGAGGGGTTAGGATGGCATGTGCTGTCCACACTCTTAAATGCCAAGGCTTCAGATCTGAGGAGCCTTCTGGCCAGCACAAACTTTACAGGGACCCAGTGGTCTGGAAGTGCATACTACAGAAGAGCAAAAGTCAATGGCTTGTCCTAGGCAGAAGGAAGCTTTTGTTACCCAAGCCTCACAGATTGTCACCTACCAAGGCTCCAGGCTCTTAAAAGGTTTTTTTTGCTGTAAGTCTCCTGTTCTGGTTAAAATGGTGAAAAACTGAGGATTGAGAAATTGTTCTGGAGTAGTGTGGAAAAGGAAAGTGGAAAGCTCTGCTCAGTTTCAGATTGGGTTCAGCTGAAGTGGTAGAAGACTGTACAATTTGAGGGAGTGAAAGAAACTGCAGGAAAATGAAAACTAAACTAAACAGACAAGAACTTCTGCATCCTATTGGTAAAGGTTAATATAGGTCAGACTGTAGTGACTTGGTGTGACTTTTGCAGTGAAATGTAGGTGACTTAAGAATACATATTATTGGGTAAATTTTCAAAGGCGTTCCTAGCAGTTAGATTTATTAGTAGCGCTGTACGTTGCCTACTTAAGTCAGGAAAGGTAGATGTTTTTATTCATTTACGTATCAATGGTACTCCACTGATTTCACTAGCATTTAGGTAATTAAGAACCCATTGACAGGATGTGCTATTCTGATTAATTGTATTTGTAGTTATAGTCTAAAATAGTAAATAATATTATATAAATTAAATGCATTTAAGAAAATATTTAATAATTTTTTTACAGGACTTGGATTGCATTGTTTCCTGGGAACTTCTCACATAGCAAAAATTGTCTATTATTATGCTACTTAAACAAAGCAAGTAATAAACATTTTTAGCTGCAGAATGAAGGCCCTAGCTTGGCTTTCTTTGTCAGTATGCTGAGTTCAGAATGTCACTTTGTGAGAGATGTTTTTTTCTTTTTACTGATATATCAAAACACAACTTACATTTGTTGACAGATCCTGTGATCATCAGGATTTTGGCCTACTGCTATTGCTTAGCACAGTGTTTAGAAGTAGTAATAGCTGCTGCTGTAGCGTTGTTTCCCTTTTCAGAAACCTAGGAAAATATGCACAACAGCTCTAGTGAAAGGCTGTTTTAAGTTGCAATAGTAAGCTCTTAAGATTTGTGGGAATTGAGATAATTTGTAGGTCTGGTGCTGGTAGGCTGTAAAGTCCATGAAAGTTGTGTTTTGAGCATAAAAAGTGCTTAGTGTCTTAAAAAACCAGAACCACTCGTCACATACTGGGCACCCTAATGAATGAAACCTTTTTGATCCACAGATCAAAAAGCATTCTTGCCTATTTTAAACAACTATGGTATAATTGGCCTCAT
This sequence comes from Hylia prasina, assembly GCA_013397195.1. Classification (NCBI taxonomy): domain Eukaryota; kingdom Metazoa; phylum Chordata; class Aves; order Passeriformes; family Sylviidae; genus Hylia; species Hylia prasina. Next base: position 183,465 of record VYXD01001540.1, read on the forward strand.
GAGATAGCTGGAGAGCTAATTAATGCTTCTGCATGCAATTAGTGGACATCAGTTCCACAGGAAGACTTACTAGAAAAGAATAATTCTCTCTTCAGAACAGGATGTGAAAACTGCTGTTAATCAAGCCTGAGGTTATATATTGAGGAATGGGATAAAATAGAACATGAAATAGTTGTGCATTAGTGGAGTAGGATCGAGCCTCAGTACTGAAGGAACTGGAAGCCTGGAGGAAAAGGAACAGATTCTGTGGTCTCATGGGTGTGGCAGAGATGTTGTGTCATACAGGCTCAGGAACAGACAGGGAAATGTTGCTTGGAGCAAACTGCTCTAATGTTGCTGAGTGGACCTGAGTCCATCTTCCCTGCTTTCACTAAACTACGAAAAAAGAAGAATCATCAGATGCTTATGGCTCTTTATGAGAAATGTTTTATTTCTTTGTAATTGTTCTGGAAAGTGTTTTTCAAGCTTTCAGCTGACTGTAGTTTCTATATATAGGGCAGCCCTTTAAAAAGCATGTAAAACAGTACCATAGTCTGTGAGAATCTGTCTGCAGTCGTAACACCATCACTTCTGGTAGAATTTGGATAATCATTAGCTTAGAATGTAAAGTTTTTTGAGAAAATCTATTTGTGTATGTATGTACCTATGCAAATAAATGTTGATGTGCATGCCTATGTGTATGTGCATATTATGTCTGCATAATCACCATGTGGCCTGAGCAATAAAGATGCAAACTAAACAGGAAATAAGAATCAAATATCTGTACAAAATGTGAGGTGGGGCACTTCAGTTAGTAATCATCTGTAGTGGAAGCAAGTGAAAAGCCTTCCAGTTATCTTTGGTACTTCTTGTCAAGGGGTTCACTTGCAGGAGAACCTTGGTGTCAACCTGCTTGTGCATTTCTAAGTGTAGGTTTTGGCATGTCTTGAACTTCAATTTTATTTTCTCCTATTAATGCCTTTGGGATTTCTCCCATCAAAATGCTGGCATTCCTGTTCCTTTCTTCTGTACTTCTCCCCCCAGGAACTGTAGGATGAGTTACGGAGTTTACCACATAGACACTCATAGCTGTGTACTGCAGTGGTGGCAGTCAGTCCCCTGTGAATCTTCTTTCCTTCTGTTGAACCGCTGGGAGTTTGCTCAGTATTTCCCTTTCCCAGCCCACAACTAATTATTGTAAAAAATGCTTGCTTTACAGTTTACTTGAAATTACTAATCCTTTCACGCTCAAAAGTGTTGCAGATGTACTGTGCAAATTATTTTAACTGTCTTGTCCCAATGAACATGGGTGAAAAAGATTGACTATTCAGTTGAGTTTAGACGGTGAATCCATTCTTATTTTGGATCATGTAGTTCTCAGTTGTAAATAATTGCAGTGATCTGTTAAAAAGCAAGAAAATGGAGGTTTTGCTGCCTCTTTTAGTACCATATGGGTTTACCCAGTGCTGAAGGCAGTGTTCTGTTCAACCAACCTCAACAATTTTGAAAAAAACACAGATTGCCTACAAGTAGATATGGGAAAGACATTTCGGAAAGCCCTTAGTGGTGAAATGACAATAGATGATTTCTTTTTAATCCTGGCCCCTTTTAACATTAATGAGTTTTTATCCAGAAAGTAACTTTTTTGTTGTTTATATTTTTAAGTCCTCATTTCATACTATTCCAGAGGTCTAATCAGTATTTTATAATTACTTTTTTTAAGTGGTGCTGAATAGGTGATTCTTCATGGGTAGGGAGGTTAATATGTACAAGCTTCATAGGGTCAGGACACGATACTTCCTGCTGTTTCAGTTCCTCACAGCGGAAGGCCCTGCTTGAAGGTCAGGAGTTAAATGAGTGGATGCCAAATTCTTTAATTCCTCTGGGAAAAGGTTGGCGAAAAGAAAATACTGGCATGTTATGAAACTTGGTGTTAGTGTTCTTGCAGTATCTCTCAAGTATTTTGCAGTTTTCCCAGGATTAAGTGCTTTTAGATGTGCCAGGATAACAGGTGTTATAAACTCATCATTCACTCTTGTTAATGAAATGCGTGAGAGAGTATTTTGGAAATACCACTCTTTTTATTCCACTTACGTAAAAGGAAGCAAAATGATAGTAGCTTTATATTTTTAATTATATTTTTAGTGTTTGTAGTAGCAGCAAGGAACTTGTACTTTTGTTAACTGTATCTTTTAGTATTATCTTGTTTTGAAAACCTACATTAAACACTCCTGTATCTAGCCTGTAAAACTGTGGAATAGCTCAGAACTGCGGAGGCTATAAATACACTTATTTACTTTACCCAGAACATCGATTTCCTGGACAGATTCCCATTTTTATTTAATCTTGTAACTTAACATAATTTATGTTCTTCCCAGCTGGATATTTTAAAATATCTTTGGACCATCCAAAACATGTACAAGTCTATTTTCTTTTTTTCCTTTTCTGAATAGTGGCTCAATATTTTTAATAACTTTTAGTAAAGCGTCTTTGTGAAATACATGAAAAAAAGATGGGAAGAATTTGAAAAAAAACAACTCTTTGTGAAGTAGGGTGAGCTGTGAGTTTGCCATTTTAATGTAAATGAGATGCAAAGACAATGATTCTGGGTTCACAGATACCATCTTTAGTTCTGACCCATGTAATCCTGTTTAAAAGTGCTACTCTTGGAATGGAATTACACTTGACTTGCTCCTATCAGTGAGATCAGAGCCATGCTGTGTTTCTAAGAGCAGTAGAGTTATTTTGTCGTTAAGATTGTTTTGACTGATCTCTTCAATTTAACGAGCACTTTTTCCATCCTTAGTACATAAAGAATACTGAAGCACAATGGTGGCAAAAGTCCCAACAGAAACAACACGTATCATGGAAGAAGTCCTGGAGGTGGTCTTGGAACTAACTGCTGTTTTTGGTGTTTTCAAGGTGACACACCCAGTGTGCACACTTTGGACTGAGTTTTGGTAGGAAGAGATCCAGTTGTGCTTTTGGGACACTGGATGATCTCTTAAAGTGACACCAGCAACTTCTAAGTAATAATGTTATATCACAGAGCAGCCTGTGCATCTTCAGGATGCAAAGTAATTGTTCCATGCAGTCTTCTACCATATTTTTTTCTCAATATTTGCTGCATGCAAATGGAAATGGTTCTTTTTCTGTGAGAATTTCTTAAGATCTCAGCTTTTTGACTGGCTACAGAGGCAGGATAGCAAGTACAGCTTCATAGGAAAAAAAGTTTTGTCAGCAGCAAATCTTCGTGATTATGATTTATGCAAATTCACTTAAAATACTACAGTCTGATTGCAAAATTCATTAAAACTCACCTTGTGCAGAATGGGCTATATAAGTAAGACCAGCCTGATGTGACATCTTGTCCAGCTGTGTTGTCTGTAAAATCTCCAAAGATGGGAAAAGAAATCCTTTCTACATCAAACCTCTATGAGAAATAAATATGCGCGCATCCTATGCTTAAAAATCTGAAGTGCAGGATCTGTTCTGATTTTAAGAATGTTTTTTCTTGTAATGCCTGTCTACACATAGCATTTAAGCCATTTCTGTGACTTATTAACATTACCTTTGAACATTAGTAGTGTGTTTACCAATACTGATCTAGTTGCACAAGGGGAAAGATTTTCAAAGGGACCATTGTACACAGATGTATCACCTGTTCTGTGCTGCTAAATCAACAGCAGTTTGGGGGGGTGTTAGCATGACTGATGGAGGAAAGGCTGTTCAGTAGGAATTTTGTCACTGATCTGAAGGCCAAATCTTTATGTGAAAAATATCTTCTGTATAGCTGTTACCTTCCATGGTGCAATGGTTAAGGTTCTACTCTTGCCCAAGTAAACGGCCTCACATTAACCTGGATAATAGAAACATTCTGGAGGAAAACAAAAGCATTTTAGAAAAGTCTCTGCTGGGATCTTTGTTTCCCACAATTGAAATAGCTCTGTGTAATCATTCAAAATTAGTCTCGAGTAAATAAAAAGGGCTGCCAGACTGTGGAAGTTAGGACAGGCATGTCATAGGATGTAAATTTTGAACGATGAAATATCACATATCGTGTGACAGGAGTCAGTTCGGGCAAGAGCACTAAAATCCTGGGGTGTTTTAACGCTTTGAACATAAATTTACAGGGGAGCAAAACCCACACTTATTTTGTCTCTGTAGATGTAAATGAGACATTAATTATAAATTCTGTTCTATTTGACTTGAAAGTTACTTTGAAAGAACAGCCATGTAAAAGTGAAAAGTTTGCTACTGTAATACTGCTTCTTCACTAAAGAATTAAGCAGGGCTTGGGAATTTGCCAGAGCTTGTTGCCTTTGGCTCATTTCCATTCGAGTTCATAAGAAAGCTACCAACATGTTACTGCTGTTAATGTCTTTGTGATCAAACACTACAATCTGCAGAAAACATTAGAACTATGCTAATTTCCTCCCATAATTTTATCTGGTCAAAAACTATAACTTAAGATTGCAGCAAAACATTTTAAGGGAAATGCCACAGTTTTTTTATAAAGCTATGGATTATGAAGTTTTCATCCAAATACAAATGTAAGGGCCTCACTCTTATCAGTAATTTTAACAGTTTTTGTGACACCATCATATATGTCTACTTATCACCCTTGTTATAAAACCATTTTCTTAGTGTAAGTGCAGACAGCTTTGAGAAATCAGGTAGGGTCAAGTAATTAGGTGGGAAAACTGCAGCCATGAGAAAACAACTTTAGGTATTCACCTGAATGACACTGCCCAGTTTCCTGAGCTGCTGGAGGTCACTCATGGTCAGTCTCTCTGGTGCTGATAGCTGTGATGCTCTCTCAGACAAGTTCATCAGAGGCTCTGCTGTTTTGTAGACTTGCTGAAGGACCAGTGCCTCTAAAAAAACAGGATTGCTTTCACTTTGCAGTGACCATTTTGGATAAACTCACGGCAGCGTTCTCCTATCACATGTAGTCTTAAGGCTAGTATTTCAGAGAGAAGGACTTGGAAGCTTTCACTGCTGTTAGATTACTGAGGGAAGCAGGGGAGCTTCAGAAGCCTGTCCACAATCACTCTGGCTGCCTGTTGTCTGTCTGTGTGCAGAGCAGCTTCTGTGAACAGGTGATGGAGCAGACAGGGAAATTCATCATAGCAGAAAAATAATACAGAAAAACTAACTGAATTTTATTTCATCTCAACACCTATCTAAATTGCTGGGATGTACCAGCACAATAGATCATAGAGATGTGGAGAAGAAATTGACTTGGAAAGGAAGAAAGTTCTGAAATTTAGTAATTTTCAAGCATTGATCTTAAAAAAGCAGTTTATCTTTCAACACAGGCTTAGATTAGCCCCTGTTGGTATTTGCCATATTTGCAGAACAAGCAAAGAAATTTTTGCCTGCATGGTTTTAACTGAGAAGTGTAATCCCCTGCAGGAGTAAATATTTAATTTGACAAATTTTCTAGAAAATTTTGCTCAACTTTAAATATTTTTAATTGGAAATACATCAGTAGGGCTACAGAAAAGATGGCTGCTGAGTGATCCAAAGGATCTAGAGTAAACTAGAAAAAATATAGTTAAAATACTTAAATGGAGTAGATTGAAATAACTGAAATAACCAGTGGTGATTTTAAAAAGTGGTTGGTCAGAGAAATTGCAGATATTGACAAAAACTTTGACAAAGTAAACTAAAGACAAATAAAATAAGAAAAAAAGAGCATGGCTTGGCACAGAGAAGTAAACAGGAAAAGTTCCGGTCAATGTAGTTGGAAAGAAATGCAAGAAGTTTTGAAAGAGATACCAACATCATCAAACTGGGTCAATTTTTCATAGACAAAATTCTCACACAGAAAAGCTGTGTGTACTGGACTGTGCAAGTATGCAGCATTTTTGAGGATGTTCATTGCTTTTCCAGATGTGTGTTTTATCCTTTGTGGTTTGGCTCAGATCAGAGAGATTGAAAGAAAGCACAGCATGTATCAGAGATGTGGGAGAGTTTGTTCACCCTTTGCAAACATTCCTCCAAACTGTAGCTGACTTGTAGTTACATACCATGTTATGAGAATCAAAGAATCAAGATGGTCTTCTTTTTCATATTCATTTCAGTTCTTAGGAAAGAACTGTTCTTAGGAAATGTAAACTTTACTTTCTTGTCCTTGGCTGATCTCTTATGTTTCTAGACATCTTTTTCCACTAACAACTCCTGCTTAAGACCCTGCTTAATTAAGGTTATTATAATGTTTTTCATGACATTGGATAAAGAATGATGTTTCTTTTATGTGGAATTATGAGGGATATTTAGTCGCACCTCTGCTATAGTTTTGTCATATTCCTTTAGGAAAATTGCTTAGTTTGTTTTCAGTTAACCATTCTTAGAGTGGGTATAAAAATGTTTATTTCAAGTAACAGTTACAATACTTCAGTTACTGATAAATAATATATTTTTGAAATACAAAAACAATGCTGTGTAATTTTTAGAGGGAAGAATGTGAGGAGCAAGATTAAAGGAAGATGAAGAGGAAAAAGAAAATAATAGGTTATCCTTTAAGTGAACAGATTATCAAAGACTAATGATTACAAACTGGAGACTTAAAAAACAAGTCATTTCACTTAGGTCAATAGAATACTGCCATATGAGATTGGAATCAGTCCTTCTCAGCAGTACTGTTTTCCATCTAGCAATTTTAAGATCAACAAGAGTACTTAATCCTCAGACCTTTTCCCTTTGAGTACCTCAGGTAACATTTCTCTTTCTATGGATGGATAATTCCACTACATCTGTAAATGCTTGAATTGTTCTGCAGGCATTATTATTTTGTATTAATTAATTTTTAAAATCAATGACACCACTTTAGGAAATTAAACCATAAGAAATTCAGAAGTTAGAAATATTGGCTCTGTAGGCATGAGCCATATCTCAAAGAGCAATTTTTGTATTTACTCAATTTATCAGTCATACTCTGGTAAAAGCTCTTCATTACCATGGTACTAGTAAATAATTGTTTACTCATTGTCCTCTTTCATTTGTACGTTAGAAAAATAATTATACTACTGCCAAGTTGATGAATGTCTTGATTTGCATCCCTTGTGCTTAGATTGTTTGAAAAACCTACCTCATAATCTGCCTGTTTTATAGTTTTTCTAATTGTAAGGGCTTTTTTTCTGAAGAGTGACATCATATACTGATTTTTTTTTTTGGTGTGATGTAAGATGTGATTCAGTAGTTCACTTCAAGGCTCTCCTGTCTTTTTGCCTTTCTTTTGTCTTGCTGAAATGAACTGCAGCATAAAGATACATTTAGATGAAAGGGTACATTCTTTATAATGAAGTAGCTGTGACCCTCCACCTGCAAATATACTGATGATGCCATGATCATATTAGTTTTGCTGAGCCAAAATATATTCTAAGTTCATCAATTAGAGCATGAGTACTTACAAATGTCTCCTTTCGTCACTATTTCTGCAAAGCACGCTATCACTATAGAGAGTCGTAGGCAACACCACAGGAGGTGAACACCTATTTTAAAAAACATACTGAGAAAGGAGGCTGTGCTCATTTTCCAGATGAGGACTTCAACAAAAAGGGCACGACTTCATCAGAGAGCACAGCAAGCCCTTCTGCACATCTCATCTGCTGAAGGAAAATTTGCAAGGGAAATAAGAGCAGATACAGAATACTGCTTTACTTGAAACTGGGCAGAGACAGGGTCATGTCCATTGGCATGCTCTGTGCACAGCAGGACCAACCACATGGGCAGCTGGCTCTTCAGTGTCCTGGGGTCTGCCTGCCCATGGAGGTGCTCCCTGTCCCCCTCCCAAGAGCTGGGACTCGGGTCACTTATGGAGCACCAGTGGCCTGGCTCCTGTGCTCTGCAGATGGGGTGAAACAGGGAGGAAGGCACTTGTGGGTCCTCCCTGGTAACTCACTTGTGCCAAATGCAAAGCTTGGAAGGCACAACAGTCCATTCATTGTCTGGGGGATCAACTTGTTTTCCTCAGTAAAAAAATGTAGCCTACAGATTTGTGCTGCCTTTTGGACAAGCTGCTGACTTGATGTTCAAGCTGAAGAGAATAGTAAATGACCTGAAAAACAAAGCAGTAATTTTGTTTTGGTTTTTTACTTAGTAGCAGTAGTAAGTGTGCACAGGACATATATATGAGTCTTGTCTTTAACCTGGGGTAGAGAGTTGTTTCCTTTAGTGAAGAAATTTATATTTTTACTGTGCTTTAGCTAAGTAGTGACACTTTAGACTTGCAAATTGATGTGCAATGTGAGAACAAGGCCTTGCAAAATCCTAGCATCCTTTTTCTTCCTGTCTACTGGGCATGTGCAGAATTATGAAAAAAATATATTTTATTTGGTACCTGCATCTGTATTTTAAATTGCTCTTTGGACATTTGTGCAAATGGTTGTTAGAAACATCCCATGCCTCTTGTAAATAAAGTGTAATTAAAATATGATGGAATGAAAAGGCTTATAAAGTGTTTAAAGAGCCTACCATGGGCTGCATTATTGGATAGTCTCTTATTTTAAAATGCAAATTGTATCTTTATTAGTACAGCCACTTTTTTTGAGGCTCTGTACTGGAAAACCAGGTTTATTTTCCTGTTGCTAATTATTACTTTCAGAAAACTTGCGAAATATATGTATTGTACACTAATGACTGAGATATGGAAAAAAATATTTCTAATTTTCTGTCTTGAATAATTCTACAAACTTATTTTATTTAAAAGACTTTTATCCATATGGTGCTTTTCCTTCAAGCAAAAAGATTTTGTTCTGTTTTCTTTTTAGGAAGGAGGCACAGCTGGATGAAGAGGGACAGTTTCTGGTCAGAATAATTTATGATGATTCCAAAACCTATGACCTTGTTGCAGCTGCAAGCAAGGTCCTTAGTAAGTAATACAGATATCTTCTTTGCCCATTCATCACAAATAAGTAATACCCTCCTGCCCCCCAAATCTGTGTAGCAGAGAGCAACAAGATTTAGCACAGGGGAAGTGAAAATGGAGCACTGGTCAGAGATTTTTTTTTTAAAAATCTTAGGATAAAGAATTGTATTTCTTTTATTTCTCTAATTTTATTTCGAAAGTATTCCATCTTAAGCTGGAGAAACAAATCTCACCCACACAACATGGGCAGTGTAAGAAGCAGTTGTGAAGTAACAACATCCTGCTGCAACTGCCTTCCAATACACCCAAGTTTCAACCACTCCTGCAAGAGCAGTGAATGAATGAATAAATGAATCCTTGATCTCTGCTGAAGAACAGTGCTGAGTCACAGAAATGCTTGTGGCATGGACACATTTCATTTAATTGCATATCAGCCATTGATTTGGGTTGCATTCATTTTCAGTCATTGCAGTTCTGGTCTGGAATTTAAAAGGTAGAATTATGCACATCAGCATTATTTTATCTGCAGACCTAAGTGCGGTATGAAATTGTTCTGCATCAGTAATTAGCCAAGAATCTGTAAGACTCAGGACTGTAGTAATGTTGAATTGGAGCAGCTGATGTGGTTTCATGCTATTGTAAATTAGAATTAACTCTGCTGAGGCAAGCACTACTAACAATCAAGTTCCTTTATTTTCAAGAAGTGATTCATTTTTCTGCATCAAAATCTAGATTCTATATGTGTATGAAACACAATGTGGTAAAGTAATAAGGTAGTTGGTAAATCCTAATGAAATTCCTGTATTTCTTGGTATAGACTACTCAGGATTTATAGGATACTCACTATTTACCATATGAACTGTGAATCTTGCTTTGTTCTTGGCCTACTGCGTCTGGGTAGTGTTTATGAATACAACAGTAAAGAAATAAGCAGCTGCATGAAATACATTGTTTGGACTGAATCATATTTTTCTGTTTTAACCAGATCTAAATGCTGGGGAAATTCTTCAGATGTTTGGGAAGATGTTTTTTGTGTTTTGTCAAGAATCTGGTTATGATACAATTCTACGTGTCTTGGGCTCAAATGTCAGAGAGTTTTTGCAGGTAAGAATTTTGTGCCAGATTGTTTCAGATACCAGACAGAATTATGGCCTAATCAACAGAAATTTAATTTGAAATCCCAAAGAGAAATTTGGAACAGGAGTATTCATATGCAGCAAATTTGGGGGCTGGTATGTATTAAGTGGAAAGACTTACCTTATTTATAACAGGAAATGTGATATTCAGGTTTTATGACATTTCTTCTATTATCTCTGACTAAGTAGAGATAATGGATATTTCTAATAGTATGTTATGTACAGAGCTAGGGCTCATAACAGCTTATCTCTTAAAGTGTTATCCTTCATCCATGAACTGATGGTGGGGTCCTGCAGAACAGCATGATACTGTACTAGAAACAAAAAATAAAAATGATTCTTTAATAGCATGGAAGAAATGTAGTGTCTTCTCTAAAGTGCTGTTTCTAAGTGTAGAAAAATGGCTTTTCCTTTTTTGTCACCTGAAGACTGTTCATTTCAGAAAGTACTTTGTATTTAAGATTTATGATCTGTGTCACTCCTGGAGAGGACTGTGTAGTGTAATGAGGTTAAAAGCATTGCACTGAAGATTGCCCAAAAGCTGACTGTCAAAACTATTGATTTTCTCTGAAAATGTAGCAGCCTCTTGTCATCTGTACCCTTAACATCTCTCCAGCATTAAGGGAAAAAGAATCAATTTGCTGGATTAATTGAATATTTAATTGTGTGTCTCACTGCCCCAAAACCTGCATCATTCTAGAGCATCCAAGATGTAGTCAACCCAGACTTGTACAAATCCCAAACTGTAGTTGCTGGGCAGAGAGAGTATGTGTATGTTGCAACGTCTGCATATCATGAGTGATCTGTAAACATCTGTCTACAGGCAGCATCCTTTATATTTTGTAGCTTCATTCACAGGCTGCTCTCAAAGCAAGCCTTCAGATAAAAGTAATTTCCAAAGATAACTCATGTACTGAATTTGTGGCTAAGGTTGAACAAGAATAGGGGAGGAAAAAAAAGGTGTATCTGGCCCACTGCATCATCGCTTTGGTTACTCATGTATGGGCCACAAATACAGGTACTATTTGCTTTCCCCCATGCCCTTTTCCATGTAATATACTTCTCTTTTCATTCCTTACCACATATGCTGGTGAAAGGACTGGGCATGTTTATTATGCACACCAAAATTCTATAAAAGTGGAAACAGCTTACATTTATATTTTTCTAATGACAGCATTTTAAGCTGCTTTGTTTGAATTTCAGTGTTAACAGATGACATTGGCCATTATATACTTCTCTAAATGTTAACAGGACTAATGTATTAGTAGCTGTGCCAGAAGTGTACTTTTTAGCTTTTTATTACAATGGAAAATCAACATAATCTGTGATTTATTACTTTTATTACAATGGAAAATCAACATAATCTATGATTTATTACTTTTGCATCTTCCAGCAGTCATATTAGGTCAGGAAACTACTTTATATATCTGTTACAAAAATAGGTGCCGGTTGGGTTTAATGTCCCAAACTTTTCTCAGGCTCTTAAAATACATAATAGAGTTCCAAAAGGTGCTTCTTGAAATGTATACTGAGTCCAGGACATATACAAAATAATTGAGAACTGCAGCTTTTTAAAATATATGAAAATAAATCTCACATTTATGTTCTGTTTCCTTTGACATCTCAAGAAAATTTAGTTTATTCAGAAAATAGTTTATTCATAGTTGAAACACAGGTACTTCAAGCTTCATGAAAGAGGAAAATAAGAAGGGCAACTAAATCAAATATTTATGTGAAAAACACAAGCATGGAAAATTTGCAAATCATGTTGAAAGATACTGTGCCAAAGAGAAGCAGTGTATAAAGAGGTTCCTCCTAAGAAACTTAAAGTGTGCTTTTATGTTCAATTTAGTTGCTTTCTATTGAATGAAAATCAAAGTGATTAGTTCTCTCATTTAGAGAATTGTTTACATGGCTATTTAGGTTTTCATGATTGCAGTGCAATAAAATTCAGGGATTAACTCCTCTTTTAGATAAGTCTCCAGGTGCCATGTACCACACAGCACTGAGCAGCATATCTTTGTATTTCAGATGCCAGCCACAACTCTCACTTCCAGACAGACTAGGATCAGCCCCATTTAGTATGACTGCTTGTTCTTGCTTGGAGATTCCCTTGTGTTTCCCCATGGAGCTGATCACTGTTCCTCATAGCTCTAGAATTGGTTCTTTGGTCCCAGCACAAGCTCTGGCATACAGAGCAGTCTAGGAGCTGAGAACTCAGGGAGAGAGCTTAGCCCATTATAATATGTACCTGACCTCGCCTCTGGCTCACAGCACGTGAATGTGCAGTAAAAAAAGACATTTGTTCTTTCAGAAGCTGCAGTATCAATTTAGAATGGATCAAACACAACAAAAAAATAGGAATAGTAACAATGACAGTGTCTAGATCTAGGGGTGATTTCAGCTCCATGATCTGGAAGAGCATGTCTACTCCTTGACTATGTGTCGAAGCGAGGTTTTGAATACAGTGATCTATAGATCCCCCACTCTGGAAGATGAGAGAGTAAAAACTGAAGGACATATCACATAGGCTTCACCTGTGACACTGCTTTGACAAAGTCATCAGTAAAGGAGTAGAAGGCTGGCAAAGTGGTTTTGCAGACTGGGGCTACGGCCAGTTGTTAGTCACACTTGTGCCAGACTTACATGTTAATGCTTAACACAACCATTTTGCAACAATTCCGTCCTTGACTTTGGCTATTCCCTGTTTGAAATTCTTCAGCTGGTGACTATGTAACTGAAAGATTATCATCTTTTCCCATGTATCTCCCTAAGTCTTTTTCCAAAAGGTCAACATATCCTGGCTGTTTCTGAGGTGTATGTACTGAAACAGCAGTTCTGCATGCATTTAAGGAGATGGCAGAGCAGTCTTTCACAGCCAGTCATCTCTCTTGCTCTTTTTTCTTCCACACTCTTTCAAAGCAGTCTCTTCATTGTATTGAATGCTGCAAAGTTCTTAGAGAATTTGCCTTCAAACATTATGTTTTTTTGTCAGTGCCCACTAACAGCTGGAATGAATTGACACCCAGATTGTTGCCTCTTCATGTTCTAATTTGGAGATGTTGATATAGCAACAAAAACATGCATTTGAAGCAAGCTAAAAAACTGAAGGAGGAAATTCCAGGCTAAGTGCATCCCACGGAATTCATTGCTAAGAGTGTCATTTTGTCTGGAGGTCTCCAGGAGAAGAGGCAGCTGTTCAAGCACTTCACAGCTCACATGAAAACAAGTTCAGTATGCTTCCACAAATTTGATGATCGACAGATGCTCATGAAAGGTGGAGAATTTCCCAGACAGCACACTGAAAATATTTTCACTTCACTTCCTGTGTTGGCGGAAAACAATATGCAAAGCCTGGTGGTAGCAGTCACTTGCAGGGCAGTGAGAGAACATTTAAAATATGCAGTAAGGTTCTGGACTTAAGATGTAAAGAGTTGTATGATTTTTACATAATAAATAAAAAATGGTGGGTTGCAACTCCATCCTGCAAACTAGGTTGCTTTTTCTATGTTAAATGTACAGTAAGTAGCAACTTGGAGCCTTGATAATTGCTGCACAATCAAAGTTGAATCTAGTGTTGTGTTTTAAGGGGGATTTTGATCTCGCTGTTCTCTTTAATGTCCTTATTAGGTATGTCTATCTGTTTATAATTTAGCTTTCCACTCCAGATCACAATTTGTCTGGTTAAAATTTAATGTTAAATACTGTTATGTATGTTAAATAATGTTAAATAATGAGATGTCTGGGACAGTAGCAGGGGGAAAAAAAAAAAAAGGATCTCTTCCCTTTCCTGAACAACTTTTTCTGAGACATTATTACAGCAGCTGTAATATTTCTGTTTATTCTGTGAAGTTTTTCAATTATTGTCAAAGGAAAGTTATATTTGAATTTGGTCTTTCAAGCATTTAAATCTTTACTTTAAAATTTGAACTTTGTCAGGCCCTGTAAACTTGATGGTTATGGTGTCAGAACTAGACTTGTTCCTTGATAATAAGGACAAAGATTTATTTTTATTCAGACATGTTTGTTTGTATTTGGCTCCTGAATTAATATTTGAAGAGGAGATTATAGAGACTAGAATGGGAAAGAATGAAATTGGATGAGGTACTGGACTGAGAAGTTGGACACAGAAGGTCTTTAATCATCTGAATGTTTCAAAATCAGCATAATCAAGCATGATTTCTTACCATTTGGATTAATTTATAATGATCCGAATTTTTATGCCATTCATTATTCAAATGTTGCCACAGTAGATAGAACATTTCAGGCTACCTGAAAAGCCTTCTGTGATAACAGTTCTACAGAGAATAAGGCAAATGTATAGAAGTGTGAGCAGTAGGAGAAAGGGGATGTTCAGATTGGACAAAATATGTGCTTACTTTCTTCATAAATAGTAAGTGAATGCCTTATAATCATGTTTTTAATTTCTTCTTCCAGAACCTGGATGCTTTGCATGACCACCTCGCTACTATTTACCCGGGTATGCGAGCCCCTTCCTTTAGGTGCACTGATGCGGAGAAGGGGAAGGGACTCATTCTGCATTACTATTCAGAAAGAGAAGGTCTGCAGGATATTGTCATTGGAATCATCAAAACAGTAGCTCAACAGATCCATGGTACAGAAATAGATATGAAGGTAATGCCTGAAGTGATATACTCATTGAAAATTTATGTCAATGGGAAAACAACAAGTCAAAAGTGAAGTGATGGCAAACGGTAATTTTCACTGTTGCTGTCTTTTCTGAAGAAGTGGCATCTCAGGAAAAGCTGTCATCATTTGTGTTGCTTGAAGGACACATCAGCCATGTGCTGAGAAGGCTAGCTCTAATTGGCAGGCAGACACAATTTGGAACAGCACAGAACAATATCCCTTTTTTCAGAAAAGGATTGTAAAGAGGACATGTAAAGAAATTAGTTACTGGCTTATTTGGGGTGCTTTTCCCCCCCTTTATTTTATGTTTGGCATATATTTCTTACTGTGTTCTCTGAGAACATGGACGTTTCCTCTTTGTCTTAGGTTCTTCATCTGTGTGCAGACTGTGAGGCTGATGTGCACTGATGAGGCCTGGGTGGCAAGCAGTGTTTTCCTTCCAGCCAGCATGCCAAGTTCTTCCCAGATAAAAATATATTTGTGGGTTTCTTGCTGTCATTGTGTGGAAGTGTGACTGGATATGCACCTAAAGCCCCAGAAGTGAAAAAATGTTCCTCAGTGACAGAGCTTATATAATGACACGTTTGCTCAGTCACTTGTGAAATGAGAAAGAGGTTTCTGCTTTGCCCATACAGAGCAACAGAAAGATTTAATTGATCAGGCCTTGCATAGATAATAGTATAAAATCAGAGTTTGGTCCAAAGTGTAGATATATGTGGAGGGAGAAACAAAAAAAATGAAAGCTTTTTTCTATTAGACATACTGCAATTGATATAAATTTTTTTTCATCAAGTAGAAAATAATCTAAGCAGGTACACCAGTCATTCTTTGGGTTTTTTAAATATTTCTTTCCATAATACATTTCTAGCCCAGTTTCATTGTATGCTTGCTGAGAAAATCCTTTCATTATTTTGTCACAAAAACATGACTTTGCTCAGGTAAGAGATTTGCAAGCAATCCAATGACAATGATGTTTGTACTGCTATATTGGAATATTTGCCTTCTAGGTTTCCTTTTCTAAACTAGCTCAGGTTTATAGATGGCTCATTGTGTATAGTGCGGTGATATACTTGTATCCTTGTTTAGATTCTATTTTGTAGAAAACCACAGTTCAAACTTTTGCAGCAGGTGTTAGTAATCAGATACAGAAGGATACAACAGAATCAAAACAATCCTCTTTTTAGATCCATGTTTATTTGAAGTGTTGAGACAGACAAGAAGGACCATGTTGGAAAGTTGGCTGCAAAAGTGGTGAAGCTGTTGCTTGACAAGCATTTCTTTTGGTAGCACAGGCAGCTTAAGCAGTCCCTGTTCTCTCAGTGCTCAGGCTTGTCCTACATCAGCTTCTTCACCTGTGCCCTCCACCTGGTGTCAAGTTATAAAGTAAACTATACTGAGGAAATGAGCTGGGTTCAAAATAACAGGGGTGTTTTTTTTTATTTTTTTTTTTAACCTTCATGTGTTCCTTTACGTGGTTTGGTGTTGTGTCTCTCACAGAGCCACCCAGAGGCAAAAGTGATCCATGGGGCAAAGGAGAAATCTGGGTTGTCCAAAGCAAGTAGCAGCACAAACTTTTGGTAAACTGTGCTCTCAGTCTGAAGATTACTTCACTGAGAAAATTTTACTAATATCTATCTAACCACTAGAACTTCTCACAAATAATACATGTTCTAAAGAGGTTTAAACATTTATTATGTATTTACTTCTTATTTTAATTTGACTTTTTTAGGCTTTTCTGGAAATTTTACTGTTGTACTGTAAGTAAATAGATACTTAATAATATTAGTCAAACCAAATATTAGTTAATTAGAAATGAATGCCATGTCTAGTTTAAATTTACACTATTCTTCTAGACTGAGGTAAAAGCACTTAGGTGCCTAAAAATAGTGTTGACCTGTAAACTGAAGAAAGTGTATATTGTCTTATTTTGTCTGTTGCCCCAGTTTTCTAACTTTTCCCTGTTAGAAAGTCCTGTACCCTTAACCCTGAACTTTTTCATGTCTTTCCTGATTAATATAGCCTATGTCTTGACATCTCTTAAGACATTACACACTGCTGTACTCCACAGGTACTCAGAAATTTCAGTGATAGATAAGCAGAGAGTTGATTATCTAAGGTGAGAGCACTGAAATTTGCAGCTTATCCACAGACAATGAAAGTCTTCCTCCATTACTCCACAGGTCAGATATTAATCATGAATGGTATGGAGTGAAGGTGTTAAAGTCTTGCACTGTAATAACTAGGTAGTTTTACTGTTCAAAATATTGAGAATAGGAGAAAAAATAGACCAACTTCTTTCATCTCCATTCTTTGCCTCCCAATTTAGTAAATTAATGATTTTTTGTTTTAATCTGTTAGCAATGCATTGTTTGAAACAGCACAACACAGAAAAACAATGGAATTGCTTTTCATTCCTTCAGTTTTTGTGGACCAATCAGTGCCTCTACTGAAAATTTTTGGTTTGGGCCTCAGTTAGAATTTTGCCTAAGGAAGAATGGGGTTTTTTTGAATCTGATTCAAAAAACCTCAGTGCCTAACCCAAAGTTTCCAGTGTTATTATAGGAGTCATCTTCTGTCTTGCAAAAAGAGGTTCCTGAGTTGTCCTTTCAAATTTCTTTATCTAAATCATTTACGTAACAGTGCAACACAGGACTGACTTAGTAAGTTCTGCAGTTCTCTTTATATTAGTATAATGTTGATATCTGGAATTTGATGTTTAATACTTCATTACCCACTTTTCTTCTCCATCTGTTTTGAACAAATGTTTATATAAACCTGCTTGAGAGAATACATGCTTCTAAGTCTGTATTTTCATGAAACTTTGTTTGAGTTTGTCTAATATATGACAAATCTCTGTGAAAGTGGTAGCAAATCTTAATTGTTTTTGATAATGCTGGTTTTGTATCATTAAGTGGTTAGATTTTGTTTCATGGGTTACAGAATGGCTGAGGTTGGAAGGGACTTCTGGAGGTAATTTTGTTCAACCTCACCTGCTCATGCCTGGCCACCTAAGGCCAGTTGTTCTGGGCCATCTTTCAGCCATCTCTAGGGATGGAGTCTCTGCAAATTCTTTGGACAACAGGTGCCAGTGCTCCATCTCTCTCACAGTAGAAAAGTATTTCCTGATGCTTGGACAACACCTCCTGTGTTTCAGGTTGTGCCCATTGCCTCTTCTCCTGGCACTGGGCACCATTGAAGAGAGCCTGGCTCCATCCTCTCTTCGCCCTCCCTTCAGGTATTTGTGTGCGTGGATGAGATCCTGCTGAGCCATCTGTTCTCCAGGCTGAACAGTGCTGGCTGTCTCAGCCTTTCCTCCTGTGACAGATGCTCCAGTGCTTTGATCATCTTAGAGGCCCTCTCTAGAGGGAGTGGACTCTGTCTCATAGCTCTGAATCTCTTTTGTACTGAGGAGCCCACAGCTGGACACAACACTCCTGGTGTGGCCTTTCCAGTGCTGAGGAGAGGGGAAGGATCACTTTCCTCAACCTGCAGAGAAAACCAGCTAATGATCACAAGAGGAAACTAAATATTAAGAAAAATACTGTTCTTGTTTTGTCCCACATTCTATTTTGGGTGGAGAAAGAGTTAAATAGAAAAAAAAAAAAGTTTTACTTTTATCACCTTTCTTGTGTCTCACACAAAACAATTTTGTAAATGTAAATATAAAAATATAAAAATAAATATATAACAATACATCTTCTGAAATAAAGTAGGGCTTCCTTTTTCCAGAATGGTGTCCTTCAGGAAATGTGCATTCTCTTTTAACACCCAGAGTATGTATGTGCAGAAGGAAAGAGGGGACGGGAGAGGAGATGTAATTTTGTTTCTGTTAGATGTTGTTAGCACTGAAAGGAAAGCAATTTGTTTTAAACTTGGATTCAAAATTCCAGCTGAATAGTTCAGGAAAGCCCAAGTTGACATTAATTGATTAATTAGTTCATCTGATATGGTAATCATTTTTAGCAAATAGAGCTAAGACTGTATAATTTTCGCAGCAGGTATTGTCTCAAAAATTGTTGCTGGCTTTGTGTATGCACTAAGAAAATTCTTGTTCGGTCAGTCTCAGTGTGAGAACTAGAAAATCATCACAATGCTGGTGACAAATTTTGTCATGAGTTCTCTGCTAGCAGCCTACTGGCTATGCCTTCTCTTGCTTCACTTGTCAGAGGTTGTTTGTATATAAATGAGGGTGACCTGTGAAGGTGAAGTCAGGACAGGGATCCCTCAAGGCTGCTAATAGTATGGGTCAACAAAGAATGTTGTACATAATCCAGCAAAGCCCAAAAATCTGTTAGGAGAGCAGACGTCTGCAGTTCTGTTGTTTGAGAGCAGACTATCAAAATATTTTACATAGGGAAGATGTTTTACAATGTAAAATGAGAAAAGAACAGGGGAAGTTCTTGATAAGAGGGCAATTTCAGTCTTACTGTTGGCAATGTAAAAAAACAAAGTGAAGATGTGACCAGCTGGAGAGCTGATCTGAAAATTGCTGGGGTACTTGTCATGGAGCACAAGCAGTACTGGTCCACACATTAAAATGCTAACTGTGTGTGAAAATAAGTCAGTCATGGAGCATGATCAGCCTCTTAATTTTGGCAATGGGGCAGCTGTAAACTTCACTATCTCCAGGCACAGTGGTTTGGTTAAGTGAGACAGTCTGCAGGGAAACCAGCTGCCAGGGGAAGATATCCCCATGGTTCTATCTTTGGGTATGCAAAACTGAATGTGGTGCCATTTCCACAGTGAACTTCTTTGTCTTGGGATCATTCTGAAACAGCTAGAGTGAGCTTTACTAAGCAGTATTGCACAGTCAGTTTTGATCAGAAGAGATCAAAAATTTCATCCTGTATTGACCTTTAAAGGGCAAAAAACCCCTGTTTTTGTATTAATTTTCACAATCTCATCAAAAATGATCCCTGTCCAAGGACATTCTGTCCTGCCATGCTGAGATATGAGTGTGTCCTGGGGATATGCTCAGAATTGAATCTTGTAGACACATAAGTGACAGCTTAACAGATAGCATGTGCTCATTATATATTCTGTATCACAGCAATACTTGATTTAATATCTTGTGTAAGCTCCAAATACGTTAAACCACATTCATTTTAAAGTAACTTTTCTCTGAATTGTCATTCCCTGAAATATTGGTGTGACTTTTCATTTGATTAGGCAAGGACAAACTCTGAAGGTACATCTCCTGGAAGGCACAAGCAGGTTAGCAGTTATGTTATATATTCTCTTTGAAACCAAGAGAGTGATTTCTCCTTTCAGTTTTAACTGCAGTTACTATGGTGATTGAGCTCTTAGACGTTGTGAACTGATGTCACTTCACCAGCTAAGACTGCAGGGGGAGGAAGAATTAGACTTGATTGCTGGCTTTGTTGCTTTGTGACTGAACTTTGATTTGTCAAGCATTTATCAGAGGCTTCTTCACCAATATTTAAATGATACTGAAATTGTGTGTCTTGCAAACTTTGCTTGCAGAATGCAACAGTAGATAAGTTCTATTCTACTCAAGTTTAGCAGAGTATCTTATGCCAGAAAAATATCTGGCTAGTTAGGTTGGTTCTATAGGTGCCAGGGTGAAGGAACAGAATTTAACATCTTACATTAATGGTCAAAGGTGCTTATTTTATATTTGCTGACAAGGTGGATGAAGTAATGAGATAGGAGGATTAGTTCATAAGTTGTCTAAGATGTAAGACATAAGTTCATAAGACATCATGAAATTGCATATCCATTGGGAAGTTAATTAGGGATGCATCAGTAGATTTCCTACCCTGCAGAGGGGTATGATTAAAGCATCTGTTAATAAGTGTCTGTGCATGAATGATCAGAATAAAATTGCATAAACCAGCCATGTCCACAGCACATCATGTTTACCAGGATGTGCAGCTGGTGCTGTGTCTGTCTTGTAGGTCTGAGACGTGTCCATGTCTTTGGCCTGGTGTTCATTTGCTGCGCTAACATGTTGCTCTAATACAACAAGCATTTCTAGATGCCCTGGAGTCTGATCAAAAATAGTTTTTCAATTGAACTTGAAGATGCCTGGGAAATTTGCAGCTTTGCACTGTTACTGGCACAGTTCTAATCTATAAAGGTTAGGAAAATAGCACAGCATGTGCAAAGACTGACTTTGGCACTGTGTGAGCTTGTAGCATCTGCAGAGGGTCATGTCTCAAACTAGCTAGACATCTTGAAGCATGTAGCAGTTCTATTTTTATAGGTGATTTTTTTAATCTAAACCTGAGATTTGTTTACTGATGAATCATTCATTTCTAATAAATGAAATAAAATGGGAAGTTATTAAAAACAACCTGTTAGGTGCTGCATGGTAGCAGAAAAAAGTCTGTAAGTACAGGTTGGTAATAGAATACTAGTGTGCAGTGAGTAAGATGGCTATAAGGAGATAATATCTCTGGAAGGTGTTGTGCTGTTAATATGTATGGTCGCGGTGAAACAAGACTCATGGATTCCGTATCAGAAGGCTTAACAAGATTTATTAAAGTTGACTCCATTCTTTCTGGGCTTGGCTATTTCTCCCAGGTGAAGAGCAAGCTGATGCTTCTTCCCTGCTCCCCTGCTGAATCCTTCTCCCCCAATCCTTCCCATACCAGGGAGATAACAAAACTTCAGTCATTGGTTAGGAAAGAGAAACAAATCCCCATCTCCTGGGAGACAGAGATAGACACTGGAGAGAATTTTTTACAGAACTTTGCTGCAATTCTCTGCTTTTGCATGAGAATACTTTTGAGCAGGGAAAAATATATTATGTTCATGCAACAAATATGAACATTTCCTTAAAAACTATTAGCTTCTTTAAAATCAGCTGTGCTGAATTAAAAAGGTTTTCATCCAAAATATGTAGGGTTTTTTTTTTGTGGCAAGAGCAACTGTTTGACGAGCCAAGACTAGAAATTATCTGGAAGCATAGATCAGTTTTAGAGAGAAATCTTCACAATTTGAGAAAGGTTTCTGTGTGTAATCTCAGCTATCTCTGGCCACAATAACAGTGCTATTAAAATAAAACCTGTGGGAGTGTGCATGAGTGATAAAAAGTAAGAACTAAGACTTGTAACTGCATTCTGATAATCTTCAATATGACCACAGTGTCTCATAATTTCAGGGATAATAATTTAAAGGAAGACCCAGAAAACCTTTAAACACTGAATTCAGAGGAAAACTAGGTGTCTATCTCTTATGTTCCACTCTCCAAGACAAACCCACTTAATGTGTTTTCCTCAGATGACCACCATATATTTTTTTCTGAGGCTTACCCCTTATGAGGTCATAATTTCCCACTTCTCTTTGTCACACTCTGGCATATGGATTACCAATACAGTTTCTTGAGGCAGTTCAGTTTTATAATCATCAACATTTGAATTTATTTGTACATCCAGCTTTGGATGTACCTACATTAGCTGGTAAATTTAGTAGGTTGATCTTTATCTAAGTTACTTATATAAGTAATAGAAAGAGAAGAATAATGCAGCACACAGCTACAGAACACCTAAATTTGGCCCTTGCTCCCAACCGTCCTCCAGAAAAACCTCTTTCCTTCAAATGAGTAGTCAGTTTGTACATCAAAGAACACTGCCACTTTAAATTAAACCTCATTTAACAATAAAACACTGGGGTTTTTTGTTTTACATTCCTTCATTTGTATAGGAACAAATAAAGGTATCAGCATTCCCCAACCCATCAACTAGTATTTTTGCAAATTTCGGAGTATTTTGTAAACTTAGCATCTTAGGGATCAATTACAGTCTTAGTGAATATCTGTTCTGTTTTCAAATTGTAACTGTTAATCTCTGTGGTTAAGACTCTGTAAAGGGCAAAATCAGGATGCCTTAGAGATTTTAAGAAATTTTTTTTTTTTTTCTACAGTGACTTTAGTATCAGACTCAGCATGAAAGTAAAATCACATGGAACATGTTCCAGAAAATTACTGCTAAACAATACCATGTAAATAGAGTTGTTCTTTTCCAATCATTAAGTCTAATTAAACTTGAAAAGAGGTGAATTTGGCTTCTCAGGGTAAATGATGTTATTCTGCTAGTTATTAGCTTAAATTATATTGCCATACATGACTCTTGCTATAAACAAAAGTATTAATTTCATATTTTTTACCAGCTTTGAGTAAAATTACTGAAGAGTGTAATGCTGTGTTAAGGACACCTTTCTGATATACACTGATGTAGATGATTCTATTTTTGGTGTCATTTCCTTTAATATGGAATGCAGCCCAGAGAAGATTGTAATTGCTTTTAGCTTTGTCTGTTGGCTCTGATCTTGCAGTCTGCTGGAATGTATAAGGACTGTATATCCTAATTTTTTCTCCATCCATTTTCCTTCTTGCTGTCAGTGACATGCCCACCCTCTTAGCACTATTTAGTTATCACTAAACAGTCAGCGCTATTTGCTGTTGTGTTATAGACCTTGCAAACAGGTTTGGTCAAAATAAAGATTCAAGATTCACACAGCTTCATTTCAGAGGAAGGGGCCACCCTGTTTTCTGGCAAGTACCAGTAAAAGCAAGCACTACCTGAGCCTTGATGCCTCATTTCAGGATTTGCACTTCACTCAGGTTTAATAAATTGTATTTGGGTGATCTTCAGTATGTTGCTCTTGCAGAGAGCCAACTGTAGCTAAGCAAAGGCATAATTATTCACCTGGAATTACAAAGACTATGAAATCAGAAATTCTTATTAGAATACAGTTTTTTCAAGACGTGAATATAATTCTGGAATATTTTTCTCCTGTAAATACATTCCCATCTCCATAGTAGTATTCCAGTTACTATTGAGTAGCAGAATTTTCAGTTTTGCATTTTTTCTTAATTTCTCTAGGTTATTCAACAGAGAAATGAGGAGTGTGACCACATTCAATTTTTAATTGAAGAGAAAGAATCTAAAGAAGAGGACTACTATGAGGACCTTGACAGATTTGAAGAAAATGGTACCCAAGAGTCTCGCATCAGTCCCTATACTTTCTGCAAGGCATTTCCTTTCCACATCATATTTGACAGAGATCTGGTGGTCACACAGTGTGGCAATGCTATATACAGAGTCCTTCCACAGGTTAGATGATTTTTATGAATGGATAGCCATAGAAAATTCATAGTGATAGATGCTTCACAGGTTAATTATAAAGGTTAAATAAAATATATTTAGGATTCTCTGCCTAAAGAACATTCCAGTGTAAGTGTATAATATTTACTAAATTGTGATTCTCTTATGAGAAAAAGGACCTGAAAATAGCCAAATTCTACAATGGCTTTGTTTCTTACGGTCATGTCCATATGCAGTAAGGGAATAATTTAAAAACCTTGTGATTCAATGGAGAAAGGCATAAAGTATATATTCTCTTCCATTCAGTATTGTCATCTAAGAAAATGGAATATAATTGTTCTATGTATATTTTTATTGTAAAGCATAACAGTCTGTTTGGGTGGGTTTTTTTGCTTTTTTGTTTTTTAATATTCTAGCTGCAGCCAGGAAATTGCAGTCTGCTGTCAGTTTTCTCCTTGGTCCGGCCTCATATTGATATCAGCTTCCATGGGATCCTGTCCCATATCAATACAGTCTTCGTATTGAGGACTAAGGTAACCAGAGAATATTTTCACAGCTTTTCTTTAAGGAAGTGTGCTTTGGAGAGATAAGAAGTGCAGAAAGCTCAGAAGTCTTCAGAGAAAATTCTCTGTAGTATGCTCAGACCTTTTTGAGTCTTGAGCCAAGAGAGAGTCACAGGTACGAATTTGTGAGAGTCTGTTAAGCAGAATGTTTCATAGGAATGGTGAAGTAAATGCACCTCATGTCTGATGCTTTCTCTGCAAGGGGCCAGTTTAGCTTATGGTGTTGTATCAAAGCAAATGTAGAAAGGTAATTACATATACTTTTTCTCACAAAAATGTGGGAAACAAATATGAAATATGTTCTTGCTTGGGCCCTTATGTTCATACAAAGGCTGTATCCTGTTCTCTAAAGAGGGCAGGAGACAAGATGGGTGATACAAACAGATGCAGTGTGTAGAATAACACTTACTACATCAAGGAGCCTGTTTATTTAAAGAAAACTGTACCTGAGGGAAACCAGGGTGGTTTCTTAGAGATGGTCAGAGGCACAGATAGAACTTCACAGAACAGGCAATACTGTTGTCAAAACTATTGTTAAGAAATTATGTGGAAGGAAACAGGAGTTACAAACATGAATGTAACGAAAGATACCATGCTTTTTGTCTTCAAGGTATCAAATCGTAGTGTTAAAATACAGATAGTGCATAGCGTTCAAATGAGAAATTAATCAGGGTTTAATGGAAGCTGTAAGTCTATTCCAAATGCTCTGACTGCCTTCTAGTGAATGCACTTACATAGTAGGCCTGGTGCATAACACACCATTGCTCTTACACAATTGTGGCTTTTCTTCACCAGGAGGGGCTGTTGGATGTGGAAAAGTTGGAGTGTGAGGATGAACTGACTGGTACAGAAATCAGCTGCTTACGCCTGAAAGGGCAAATGATCTACTTGCCTGAAGCAGACAGCATTCTCTTTCTTTGTTCACCAAGGTACTTTAAACCTAAAGAGTTCTATAATACTGATTTTCATTTTAGAATTACTAATTTTAAGAACACTTATGAGATTAGTACTACAGAGACTAATTGGTTAAATTGGTTTTGGTGTGTTTATACTAAAAGAGGTAGGAGCATTTAAACATTGGAACTTGACTGATTATTAAATTCTCAATATAAATATTGGCTTGCTCTGGCCCAGTTTGTACAAATAGTTATTCCTCATATCATTTTTTTTTTGCGAGTTTTATCCTTTGCTTTTTTACTCAGAGGATGCTAAAAAATGTGACAATGATGTGGTTTTCTATGTGAATTAATGGACTTTTGCAGTAGTTTTAAGGCAATAGATTGGTGATGAAGTGGTTGGAATGGAAGATTGAATGGAAAGAGTCTTTACATAATCTCATTTTGTGTGAAGTGCATATATTTGATATGTTCATGGAACTCTTCATGAGAATTCTGTATTTAAACTCAAAAGTCAAGAGCTCTGGGTTAAAATGAATGATCACAAATCAGGTGTTTCATAGAAGGGATTTGTTTACAGCTCATCACAAGTTCAGAAGCTTCATCTCTCTACTGTTGTTCAGCAGACTCCACTGTTTGAGTTTTAAATGCTCCTTTGGCAAGTTTAATTTTACCCATATTATTGTATATTTCTCTGCTTTGCAGTGTGATGAACTTGGATGATCTAACCAGAAGAGGTTTATATCTGAGTGATATTCCATTGCATGATGCTACCCGTGATCTGGTTCTTTTGGGAGAGCAGTTCCGAGAGGAATATAAACTGACCCAGGAGCTTGAGATCCTCACTGACAGACTGCAGCACACACTGCGTGCACTGGAAGATGAAAAGAAGAAGACAGACACGTAAGAACCAAATCCTGATTTTGAGCTGAAACACTCAAAGCAATATATTATTTATAGCTACCTTCTTTAAAGAATAACAGAATCTTGTAAGGAATATCACAGATAATCAGGACTGGTAATTTTGGAGTCAAGAAAGAACATTTAATAGGGTATTTATTTAGATTGTCAAATGTCACCCACAGTCTAGGCAATTATATGCCTAGATGTTTTGATGGCTCCCTCCTTGACAAGAAAAGTTATCAAAAATGAGCTGACAGTTCATTTTTATTTATGAATTACCTAAAATTTTGGAAACTTACATGCAGTCACTATAGTGAAGATAAATTTGATGAATGCCCAAGTGCTGTTATTTGACAGAGTTCAGTAAACCAACTTCTGTCTTTCTGGAACAGGATAATAGAACAGAAAAACATACCTTACAAACCTGGAAAACGGTTTGTGTAAAGCTGAAATTTTACTATAGCCTAATGCTATGAATTTGATTTAATAGTTACTTATAGAAATGAATTTGGGTTTATCTAGATATAAGTATATAAAAATAGCACATAACAATAACTGTGCATTGGGCCCCAAATCGAGTTCTACAGATAACTATAACATGAAATTCAAATGTCATTAGTCTGTGGCATTTCAGCACAACAATGACTGGCAAATTAAATAAAAGCTTGTGTGAAAAGTAGCATGGAGTTCATGATTGACTCTTATTTATAAAACACAGTCCCATCTCTGTATTAATTCCATTGATGGATATGTTTTTTCTGTAATGGAGTGATGGAAATTATTTTAAAAATACTTGAAAGGGATGGACAGGAGAACCAGATAAAACAAAGCCTAAGAAGTATTTTTTCTTTTCATTCCTGTTGGCTTGCTTTATAAAGGCATTTGTCTTCAGGAATTGTAGCCTTCATGGCAGCTGCTGGAACAGATAGTGTCAGTTACTGTATGATGTGCCAAAAGTATTCACTAATTATAACTCAAGTAGTGAACTTGCCAGAAATGCAGCTAAGGAGAGTTTGTGCAGGAGGCCGTGTACAAAATGATGTTCAAAATTTGTGAAACAGTCAGAGATCTCAGCTTGTCCAGTTAGCTGTGTCAGGAGGGAAATGGACCTTAAGATAGCAGTGGAAGGAATATACGTGAACAGGGTGAATTTCTGTGTGTGTGACTGGATTTTATTTGCATAATTTGTAATATGAACAAGTGTTAGTATATCATACAGACTATTAATTAAAAAAAGACACTCTAGACCCTAAAAGCAGCATACTCAACAGAGAGAAAGCATTTAGAAGTGCATGAATTGATCAGAGATGGAAAACTGTTTGATCTCTTCACGGTCTTTTTTGCAGTTTTTATGGTTCTGTGAGCAAAACCATATTATATGACCTGAGGATGTGGCAGAAAAAAATTAAAAATGACCCAAGACACTATTAACAAATAATGTCAGAAGAATTAGTAATAAACGTCTCATTTTCTTGATAATTTAGATGTATTAATGTGTTTGAAATAGTATACTGATGTAGATCAGTTCCTGTTTTCTGAAGAATAACATATGCTTCAGTAAACACCTTTTCTATTGCTTGTTGATGGTGGGAGTATATTATAAACCCTGTGGGGGTAGGAAGTTAATATATGAAGAGTGCTGCTTTCTCCACATTCTCTTTGTTTTGTTTTTGCCTTTCTTTCCTTACCTCTGTAGGTTACTGTACTCTGTTCTGCCACCATCAGTGGCAAACGAGCTGAGACACAAGCGTCCTGTTCCAGCCAAGCGCTACGACAATGTCACCATTCTTTTCAGTGGCATTGTGGGATTCAATGCCTTTTGTAGTAAACATGCCTCTGGAGAGGGAGCCATGAAAATTGTCAATCTTTTAAATGATCTTTACACAAGATTTGATATTCTGACTGATTCACGAAGGAATCCATTTGTTTATAAGGTAACCATAAGATTTTTAAAGTATCTAATCTGTTACTTTTCCAGAATTTACTATGGTGTCAGCCCTTTCCACTCTTTTCTTGGACTTCAGGCTTTTTTTAAAAAAACTTACGTTCTCACTGTCAACTGTGTTACCTAATATTAGACAGCTGCAGAAGAATATGTTGGTTATCTCTAAATGTCTGAAGGAACATAGTGCTAAATTGTCATCACGATTTCTGCAGTCATCCATTAGGTGGACATAGAAATGTACTTCCACATTTAGCAGATGTGAACTTATACAAGCCATAAGTTTTTCAGTTCTGTTCCTGGGTCTTCTAGTTGTAAATTATAACTTATTATTCAGTTACTCAATGTGAATTTCATTCCCTCATAAGGAGTGAGGTGTAGTTGCAAATGTGGCTGGTAGCAGGAAGGTACAGAGATAGATACATATGCATTCCTTATATATGTACATGTGTTTGCTTGTGTGTTTATATCTATGGAAGTTCATTCCTAGGTTTTGATAAAACTGAATTTTATGCCTTGTACCATGTGAATCAAAGGTGTGAGTCAGAACAAAAAGAGAGCTCAGTTTCATTCAGAAGACAAACCAGGAGACTCAGGTTTACACAATCACAGTGTCATTATAAGTTGCTACATTGTGGGTTTACAATTAATTCTCTTCAATAACAAGCAGAGATGACAGTAATCAGGGTGATTTGAATGAAAGGGAAAGGGAACTATTTTAAAAAAGAAGCAGTCTTGAAGGAAGAACTACATCAATTCTAGTACTCTAAAAGCCATAATAATGAAGTTATTGAAAAATATATGTCTTGATAGGTGGAAACAGTTGGGGACAAGTATATGACAGTGAGTGGTCTACCAGAGCCTTGCATGCATCATGCACGATCTATCTGCCACCTGGCTTTGGATATGATGGAAATAGCAGGCCAAGTTCAAGTAGATGGTGAGCCTGTACAGGTCAGTAAATGTGGGCTTGAATGAAAAACCCATTCTTTGACAGGATGATAATGTTTTGAAATAAGATAATGCTCTAGTCCCAGTCCATGCAAGCTTTGTTATTGTTAGATTTTGAGACTGATATATACAAATAATATGAAAAGTCACATGTAGCTGTGACATGTGCAGTTCCCAGACCTTAAAATGCTTATTGTGCTTTAAAAGGTAAAGGACTAATTTAGGTCCACATCATTTATGTCTGTTTTCTGATCATTTCAATATAATCAATGGATTCCTGTTGTGCCTCAAGTATGATCTGTTGAGTCCTCAACACAAAGAGCAGAACAATAATATTCTCTCCCTGATATTTTTGATGACGCCTCAGATCCTCATGGCAGAATGAGAAATTATTGCATTAAAAAGAGGATTACAGTTGCATAGAGAGTTACAGCATGATTACTAGCACCAGTGTATTAGTGGAATTTCACTCATTTTGGGACTTCCTGGAGATATTGTAACACTGATACAGAACTGGGCAAGCAGCATTGATTGTCCTCATCAGAAAGCTGTGAGCGGAAAATGATTAATGAGTGCGATGAATATTTCTATTTACATGAACGCTGCTGTTCTATCACCTAGCTTAGAGGTGTGTACTTCACTTTATCATGGAGCAAAGCAGTGAGAAGGTTTGATTTGGAGCTTTACAGTAACTGTAACATCCTACAAGAATAAGCTTCTCCAAAACTCTGTCCTATCTGTTGACCTTCTGAATACAAAATACCATGATTTTTCCATTGAGAAACATCTTTTTTCTAGACCTGTGCCATCCTTTACTGCACCCTCTGAGCACTCATTAAACACAGACCTGCAGAGTATGCCTCTCTGCCCAGGTCTTTTTTTTATTTTCACAGTTTATCATAACAGCAGGGTGCATGCTGGAAAATTACAGAGTTTGATTGTTCATGTGGAAGGCAGAGGCACGACACTGTACTAAAGTTAAAAAACTAAGATGTGGCAAAACCCACAAAATGCAAGGCTTTGAAGAAGCAGGACTAGCAGTTTGGAAAAATAAATTCTAATAGAAATAAGTGGCATGTTGCCTGTATTTAGTCAGAAGCATCAGATTAGTTACATTAATTTTGAATATCCAAATTTAATTTTTTTTCTACAAAGATAACCATAGGAATCCATACTGGTGAGGTAGTCACAGGTGTCATAGGTCAAAGGATGCCACGGTACTGTCTCTTTGGAAATACTGTCAACCTAACAAGCAGAACAGAAACTACTGGAGAAAAGGGGAAGATCAATGTCTCTGAATATACTTACAGGTGAGTGATGCATTATTTTTATTGGTGTTGACATCTTAAAATAAATCATTTTGTCAGCATTCCATAAAAGTTTTTTTGGAGTTGAAAGTGATAGTCCTCCTGCAACCATTACTTAAGTATTTGAGTTCTCATGAAACTGTATTACGATATGCTGTTATTGGTATGCAAATATAATAATGATTTTAATCTTTTGATAGTTTGCTCATGTACATGTAGCATGTTTAATATTTTACACAGTGTGGGGCATGCATGCAAAGTGCATTCATTTACATGTTTTCTCTTTCAATTTCAGGTGTCTTCTGACACCAGAAAATTCAGATCCTCAGTTCCACCTGGAGTACAGAGGTCCAGTTTCTATGAAGGGCAAAAAAGAGCCAATGCAGGTTTGGTTTTTGTCCAGAAAGAGTACAGAGACAGAGGTATGAGTAACTAGAGTGTAATTTTGGTTTCTTTTCAAACATAAACATCAAAAATTTAATCTAAACCACTGAGATCCATTTACATTTGCAAAACTAAATGTTCCATAGAAAAAAAACGAAGAGTTTTGTGCAACACTCTTTCATTAACACATTTATTATCTTGACAGTACTTGAAAATCCTTGATTATTTGTCTTTGCAGTTTGTGCAGTTCCTGAAAGAATGCTTTTGATTTCAAAAAGTCCTTGAGGGAATGCCAAGTGTTTAAATATTTATATCTCCCTCTTAGAGATTTCTGCACTGTACTAGATTTTGCAATATAATTTCGGTTTCTGTTTAGCTGATGTCTCGTTATCAGCACTTTAAAATTTGCCATTTGCTTTCTTGCAGTGAGTGAAAAAATGTGCCTTCAAATATTTAGGCAACAGTCAAGCAACTATTTGCAAGCAGGTTTACATCTTCTGTGTATGGTGGTCTCTTAACCCCAGATGGCACCTGCTTGTTGAGGGACTGTTGCATGGCAGAGGTCCTGCTTTAGAAATATACAGGGTGAAAACTACTTCTCGTAAATGACATATCAGCCTAAATCCTCTTCTCAAAATGAGGTAGGGTAAAGCTCTCCAAGCACTGAGGGATCTTCAAGCTTATGCCTCAGTTTCAGAATTCTGGGCATGTATTATCCAGAATTTTAGTAAAAGCCAGTGAACTCAAATTGTGCTAAAAATTTAGACAATGAGGTTACAGTATACCAGCTGCTTTGCCATAGCTGAGCAGGTGCATCCATTCCATCCATTGTCAACAGGAAGGAAAAAAAAAGATGAAAGTAATTTACATAGCTTGAATTTTGCCCTGAAGTAATACAAAAAGAATGAGTTTTCAGCTAATGTATTTAACTTTAAAAACACACTTGACTAAAATAATGAAAGTCATCAGTTACCTTGGCTGAAATAATTCTTATAAGTCAGAGGGAATTAATTATGTGTCTGAATGCTCATGTACTTCTGAAAACGTAATTTAGGCTGTTAAACTGTTTAGGCTTTTTAGGAGATCTAATCCAGATTTATCACCACTGGTACCCAAGTATATGAATACTCAGTTTTTAATGGTAACTCCCAATACTAATCCCCTGTACTTTAACTCTGCATTTTAATTCTGTATTTTAATATATATTACTTAAAATTTTATTCTGGGTGCCACTTTTGAGAATACTTTTCTATTCTTATTCTGCAGTAAGATAACTACAATTTCACATGGCTACCATTACTTCAAATCTATTGTATTTAAAATATATTTTAATTAAGCACCTTTCACTTTTTTCTGCATTATAAATGTCCTGTGATTTGTAGCAAGGCACATTATAATTTTAAATGTAAATTTCCAAGAGGTACTGAGTCAGGTGGATATTTCCCTTGTTTCAGCCTAACACATGTTTAATATGAATATAAGGTTCAAGTAGTTTAAGGCTTTAAATATTGCAATTGCTTTTCAGAGATCTTGTACAACAGCTGGTTTTGTTAATCCTCACAGCAGTCCTGAGAGACGCTTGCTGATACTATTATCCAGCAATTGAGCTTTGTAGAGGGAGACATGGGGGCAGGAATAAACCTGACCGAGAAATACTGTGGGCCTGATTTTCAGGAGCACTTAAGACTCACAGTTTAAGCACACTCAGAAACAGTCTTTCTAATTTTGTTAGTTTTTGTTAATTCTGACATTCAGATATAGATGTAATTCTTAGGGACTGAAGGACTTCTCCCAAGACAGGCATCTCTTCTAAATTGTACTAAGTTTGGGAGCATTAGAGAACAGAAAAATACACTGATGTGATGATGTGAACTGATAATCATTTTGTCAGAGATGATTTTGAAAAGTGAAAGAATATATTCCTCTAACTTTTCAATTCTTTTTCACTCCCTGCACGATTTCATCTGTCCACACACAAAAAAAAATGCACAAAATTTTATTCCTTGAAGATTTTTTGAACTGTTTGCAGTTTCTGCTGTGAAAGTACTCTTCATGGTTTTATTCTGGCACTTTATAGGCTGTGCATAACAGTTTTCATCCAAAAGCAGAAGTCACATAACCAAGTTTTTTATGTTTGATCACTTTAAAATATTCACTTTGCTTTATGAACACATGTAGTCTTGGTTTCCTTTCCAGAAGTTTTTCAGAATGCTAATATATTACTGTGTGCAGTGCCATTTATTTCAGGGGAACTGTACATAACAATAAGTAAGAGCATGTTAACATATATTCAGAAACTATATGGTAAAATTCCTGAAAGGTCACTCCAGAATATTGCAAGAAGTGGCATATAGAAGTAAGCATGAAAATATTTCTTAAATCATCTTGAAGATACTTCTGCTCATTATGCTTTTACTGTGAAGTTTTCTACCTCCAGTATCTTCAAGCTAGGACTGATGCACATTAGTGATGTATTTTGCTTTTCATTATATCCATTAGAGAGTCATTAGCTCAGCACTTGCAAATCTGTCAGCATGATATTTTACTCTGAAGATCAGTAATAAGGACATGGTGAGGAAAAAGGACAAAATATTTGCAGATGCCATGAAAGATGTGAAACCAAGGCTTAAAATACGCTTTTGCTCTACTAGACTGGTAGAAAATGATAGGGCTGAAGCAGCTCAGCATGCCTCAGACTTGATTCCTGGGTTGACATCTCTAATATCAGTTCCCATGAGCAGCAGTTACTTCTGAGAAAGACCTAATTTACTAGAATAAGTGTTGGTTTGGAGTGCTGCTCCTTCACCTTTTTTTCTCTGATATCTCTTCCATGATACCAGTACACCAATATGTAGAATTGCATCAGAAATACACATAGAACAAAGCAACTGTGACAAATTATTCATTTTGCATCTGCTTGTTTGCATGTTATAAGATTAATTATTACTGTTTTCATTATTTTAAGAGGTTCAGCTGACGTTTCTCTCTCGGGAAACAGATTTGTTGTAAAAAATAAATCTTTGCCTCAGATGTATGACTACAATTTTGCTCCCTCTCCAGTTTTTAATATCTTTCTCTTCTGCCCTGTTCCCACATTACAAATTGAAATATGTCAGGCAGAGCTGGTATTCACCGGGGCATGTATTCATTGTTTCATTCCTATATACAATATGTAGGAAAGAAATACATGCACTACCTATGCTTTTTGGGTTTTTTTTTTTAGTTTTATTGTTTACTGATACTGGTTGCAACTTGTAAAATGTATTTTGTCACTGCATTAACCCACCATGTTGTTGCTTCAAAGAAAATTCCTTACTTCTCAAATTCTGCTTGCATGCTCTCAAGGAAACAAAGCAAGATGCTTTCTGAGCTGAGGAAAGAGGAAGAGGATGCTGAATAGGGTGCAATACTGCCTCCAAATAGGTGCCAGGCAGTAAGGTTGTGTTATGGATGTTCTTACACATTATATCTCCCATTGCCATGTGCAATACCATTGTCTTTTGCCCTACTCCTGAAGTCATACTTAACATTCTTCTGCAGGCTTGCTTGCTAATTTTTTGTCCTTATTGTTTGGTACTGTTATATCTCTGCTATGAGCATGTATTTCAAGCCTTCCTTTTTTTTTTGATATGCATTTTTGCATGTCAGTCATGTGACCATTCCTATCACCAGATAATATTGAATGAAACCATGTAGTATGCACGCCACAACTAACTGATAACATGCCACTTCAATCTGATGCTTCACATCTTCATCTTCATCTTTGAAGTACTGTGGTTATGTAAATTGATGACATTTCTGGAAAGATAGGTATTTCAGTTGATAGGCAGAACAATGAACCTAAGGAACTATATTTAAAAAAAATACTTAAAGCAGTATTACGAAAATTATTGCATAAATGGGATCAGATTTAGTTCTGCTCTTACCATGCTTCTGATTCATTTTGTGAATAACACTTGATGCTCTGTAAATTCCTGGTTAGAAAAAGGTTTCTCATTTGATACCATCCTGCATTTTCCCTTTGTGGACACTGTAAACATCTTCTGTATTGGAAGGAGGCAGCTATTTTTCTGATACTGCCATTTGAAGCATGTGCCAATGTACTTCTACTGAAATGCTGTTAACCTGCAATGTATTTCTCATTGATTTATATAAACTAAATTAAATTGTCATATTAATAATAGATTGCTGGACAATTTTAGACCACTCGTAATGCATTGATTCTCATCTGATGTAGCCCCTGGAGTTGGAAGGCATGCTGCTGGGACATGGTTGTTGCTTTTGGTTTGGTCTCTCTAATTTCAGAAATGATCTTACTTTATTCCTCGAGAGGACCTGGTAATACTCTAGGCATCATGACATAAGAAAGGGATGTAAAGCTTGGAAACGGACATAGAGTGTTTCATCAGCTGATATAGTTAGTAAAAGTGGACAAGTTTTCAGATGCATAGACCTTCCATAACTTTAATATATAGTCCATTTTTATGTGAATAATATCTGTTCTTTCTTATCTGACTGATCATTTCTGAATATTTGCATTATAAAATAGAATAGTGCAATTACTTTGTGTATAAAAATTGTCTATATCTAGTATACCTTATTAACACAGAATATATATGTATAAATGTTTCATGTTTATGTGCAGAAGAAATTGCAATAAATTATTTTTTCCACTGATTTCTAGAAATCTTGTGATTTTCTTTTGGTGGAAAACTTTATTTCATTGTTTGATACAAGTATTTTCTCCATTAAATAATTTAAATAAATTGTAGTTCAAATTTAAATAAATGGTTGAGTCATTGTTCCAGTGTTTGCAAGTGTCCAAGTGTCTCACACATTCACGTTAATGGATCACATCCTCAAATTAAAGTAGTGTTCAAAATGAACAAATGAATTGAGGTTAATGCTTCAAAAATAGTAGATGGGGTGACAAAAATGCATAAAACCTTCCTTTGAAACTCTTGGGAAATACTTAACAATCAGAAATTATCAGCTGTACACTTGGAGCCAGATGTGCATTAGCAACCAAAGCTTTAGGAATGGGAAGCGAAGAGAGGGAATTGCATATTTTCTTCCGTATCATCTCACTACCAGACAGCAACACATCCCAACACAGCATCAGAAGTTGCCCTCTCTCAGGTACACAACAGCAATTTGGATTGATCAAGTTGTTCAAGCTTACAAAAGCTTTATGGTGACTCTGAAACACATGGAATTTGTGACAGCTGTGGTTGTGTATTGATATAATTCATATCCAAATGGTGAAACTGAAGTTCTGTATTGTCACCCTGAATTTCTACAGCCTTCTGAGAATTTTTTAAAGCCTTCTGAGAATCTTTGGAGTTTTCTAACTTCTCTATTAGTCTTCGAATGTTTACATGTGAAAGGTGAGTCTTTCAAGGACTTTGTAGGAAAAACAATCTTTGTTTACAGTCCTCTCCCAAGGAGAGACCTTTGATGGACTTTTGTCTCTGCCAGTGTGGATGGAGAGGTGGCAACCTTTCCCTCCAATCCAGAGACAATCCCTGCAAAACTATAAGAAACCCTACTTGTAAATAAACTCGCTCTTTCCTGACTCTGGAGCTCACTTTGTGTGCTGTGCCTTCATTCCGTGTCCTGTTGTGACGCTGTATCACACTTCAAGCTGATAGAAGATGACGTGCCAGAAAACTTAAATAATGCTCTGGGTTTATATTGTACCTTTTTAATAATTTCAAAATATTAAAGCTCCCATTAAGCTACTTTGTAACATAACAGTTTCTTAAAGCATAGAAGTATTGTGTTCATGTAAGAGCTTTTTATCTCAGTACAATTTAGGCACTTAACCACTTCTGTTACTAAAACTGGTCTTCACTTAAATGCTGCATTCAAGTGCTAAATTTATAGTTTGGTTAAATATTACTCTCAGCTAACAGTTAAGCACTTCTGTAGGTATTTAATTCTTCTATGTGTGTTCTACTGCCTCTAATATTTAACTGTAGTGATCTTGCTTTTTCAATAGAAGCTCTAGCTGAAACATGAGGTAGAGTAATTATCAAAGTCTGTTTCAAAGGTCTTTATAACTGGATGTATTATATTCTTGTATTTTTTGTAAAAAAAATGGAACAAAGAGAAGAAAGAGATCAGCCATAAAATTGCAAATTAAGGATTGCTTAGTTGTTTGCAATCTCCTGGATCTTATGCATTCATTTGAATTCAGAGAGGCAAGGGAAATTGATTTTTTGGAGGTGCTTGTGCTTTGGCTGTGCAGGGGACTCTGTGACTCGTGCTGTCTTAAAGTGGGCACTGCAGTTGGCTTCCAAACTGCTGGTTCAGTCCTTGATAGGAACAGTCTCTGGGAACATAACTTCATGTCTGATTTTTTTTTTTTTGACAGAATGATGAACAATGGATGAGATACTCATTTGGATATCTGCTTACAGGGGTATCACAAAAATATCTTCACTGGAAGGGTAGTCAGGCACTGACACAGGCTGCCCAGGGATGTGGTGGAATCACGATCCCTGGAAATGTTCAAAAGGCACATAGATGCAGCATTTGGGAATGTGGTTTAGCAGTGAACACAGCAGTGCTAAGTTAACGCTTGGACTCAATGGTCTTAAAGAGTAGTTTTCCAAACTGATTCTCTGTGAAGGACATGCTCCAGGAGGGACACATGAAGACAAAACCAGTAAGGTTATGTGAGATTTTTTTTTTTAATGACTTGGTTCCAGTGTTTAAGGTAGTAGTGCAAATCATATCTGATTGGTTCCAAGCTCACTTTTGACAGACAATCACATGCACAAGAAGGAAATATGAAGGGATGTGCTAGTATCTGATAGGAATAAAAACTGGGTGGTGCTGGAGGGCCCAGAACCTTTGCTTTGAACAAACCTCTAGTAAAATCTAAAGCTAATAAATGAGTGTGCAGCAGGCAGTTGTGCACTACAGTATACACTCTTGTATTCTGAAATTTCAACAGCCTTGTCAGTAACACCTGTCTCCATGGAGCCAGAGCATCTGTATCCTCAAATGTGTTTTTCATTCATCATGTCGATGGTCAACACTTTACTGTATTGTCACAAACTGTAAAATGGTTATTCCATGCATTTCTAGAGCCATGAAATACTAAAAAAAAAAAAAAGAGAAGGAGAAAAAAGTTTGGTCATTGAGATATAGCACTATGAGAATTTGAATAGAATTTAGTATTCATGTTCTCCAGGCAGTCAGCATACTGGTACTAATGGGAGCTCTTGGGCACTTGTAAATTAATTCTGCCAGTGACTGTGTTGGCTTATCATCGCCAAGTAAAGGGAAGTTACTGGACTTAAAGTCCTATTTTATTTTAACAAGACTTTATTTTTTGTTATAATAAAATCCTTTCTTTCCTGGGAGAGAGAGTCTGAAACTCTTGTCATTTCATGCACCGACCCATGAAGGGGGGGGGCAAGTAATAAGCCAGTAGACAGAGCTGTACTAATGTAACTAAAAAGAAAACAAAAAAGAGGTACCATTCCCCAATCTGTAGCTGCACATACAAGGCACTGTGTTTTTTTCTACTGTTCTTTAGATGTCTGTCTGACTGTGGGTGACAGTTTGGAAAAACTGCAACAACACATGCTGTCTCCACCAATTCATTCTTTAACAGGGAAAGGCTAATTAATGTTCACTTTAATCATAATGAGTGTTTTTGCCAAGATAAGTGTTTTGGAGATAATGACAACCGTGGAATGTGAAAACATTATTATTATTATTATTATTCTGGGATGAACATGTGTGATCTCTATTATAAAGGTTTTGTTCCAGACTATTTCCCATATCCAGCAGTCAGATCGGCATTGTATTTGTTACTGTTTTTTTTTCCAGAGATGATTATGCTCCTAGTACAGATTCAACACCACAGGACAGCTGTGCTTTCAAGGGCAGCAATTTTGTGTGCTGAGGATCTATCTGTTTATATGCTAGACACCTCTGTATGCCTTTTTATATTGCAGGTTCTCAGGGTCATTTAGCCTTTCAAAACAGATTTTACACTTTGATAAATGTGCTATCCTGTCTAGTGCTCAAACAACTGACTTGTGATTAAAATGACAGAACTTAGCTGAGTCCCAACAAAAGACTGAAAATGTTCATGGTTCCTAGCTGGTGTTAATCATAATCCTGAACTGGAAACCAGTTAAGCCAATAGTCCTTGAGCTTTTGTTTAAAAATAAAACCAAACAACCCCCCCCAAAAAAAAAACTATATGACCATAATTTTCAGATGACAATTAAAACTCTGAGTTCAGTATTGCTGCCTTCAGCATCTATGTCAGTATAAGCATAGTGCTCAAATTAAGTGTATGAAAAATAAACCACCTTCATAAATCACACTTGAAGTATGCAGCATATTAAGTGTGAAGAAATGCGCATCTATTTCTTGGAAGTCCTAAACACTGTGTAGGGATCCTGGAAGGAAAAGTCAGCCTGTTATGCCTTGTTATTTTCAGATATTTTGTGCAAGTCAACTTAATAAATGTAAGCTTTCCTACACAGAGTGTTCAGAAACAATCTAATTTCCAAAAAAACCCACGTAAGCAGATTGAAGAGTAAGTACCCTTTTTCCACAGAGGGCATAGTGAAGCATTCAGAGCTTCAACTACCTGTACAGGAAATCAAACTCTTGCTTTCTGTCAAATTACAGATGTGTTAGTGGACAATTATGTAATGATGTAGAGGATAAGAAACTTGCCCACAAAATAAGGATACATGCCTTTTCACACACCCTTTTCCACATCATGCTACCCTTCAGGCTTTATAGATGCATATATATACACACACACACATACACACACACACATTTGAGTGCTGCACACTCTTGCATAGAGTAGCATGAGTGGCATACAGACTGCTAAATCTAAAGTCAGCAGCTGTTGGAAGAACTTGCTTTCCGGAGGTACTCAATTCTCCAAAGGAAGACCATGGAAATAACTATTGTTTTGCTTTTGTCATTGGAAGAAAAGAAAGATCAGTTTTGTTTATACAGATAAATATTTAGTTTTGAAAGCAATTGCTTCCTTCCATTGCTCATTTTATAAGTCTGAAAGGAGAGGCTAGCTGGGCAAAAGTGCTGGGTCACTTTTTAACATCTCTATGAGAGACTCCATCTCAATTTTCACTTGAGCCTTATTTTCCAAACCATGCTGCATAGCTGTTGAGGAACACTGTCCATCCTTTTGGTTCATTGGTTTTGTTCTTACTACGTGTTAAATTTTCACCTTACCCTTGACTGCCCCTGGCACCCTGAAGATAATCAAAAGCCTTTTCCTTCTTGACTGCCAACTCTGCTTTGGACTTCAGATGTCAGTGCAATATTTATGGTGGTTTCATCTGTTACTGGTGCTATTGATGCTATCCAAACCCCATACGTCGTGTAGCTCATTACATTTTAGTTCAGGAATACACAAATCAGGTGTTTTGTCTCTGATTGATGTGTCAGTACTTTGTATTGTAAGATGTCTCACCTGTCAAAGTATGTAACATAAGCTGCCATTTTAAATGGAGATACAATGTTCCAACATCTAGCATAAGACATGGTTACAATGGCATGGATCTTTGGTAACATGTTGGTAAGGATTATGTAAAAGCAGTGTTGTTACTTCAGTCCAAGAAAAGGAGTACAACTTTGCCCAAGCAGCACCCAGCATTCCTATAGCTACATTTACAGGAGGCTCTTAGAAGGAAAGCATCCTAGAAATAACTAAAGGTTGTTCCAATGTAGGACATACTTGAAGAGATAGTTTGTTTTAACCATTTAAGAATTACAAACCAAAGATACTATGCTGTCGGGTCTTTCTAAATATTCAAATTTATCCTTCATGTGTAGTTTCTCATACAAAGATTTTTGGGTCATTTCTGCTTGCATAGCAACTGATTTTATGGCCCCCATGAATGTGGAGGCCTGTGGCAGTGTAACACTGCTGCAAAAAAAATTATATGGTCTGTTAATTAATTGTTTGAAAGAGCTTGTCAGCACTTCAGGAGTGGCTTCTGTTGTAGAGTGCTCACTTTTCTACTGGGAGTTTCTGCTGACCAACAGTATCAGTCCTGATTCAGAGTAGTCCATTTTACAGATCTCTTTCTGTACCTTATGTTCATTTTCTCTACAGCTCTCTGGTAAATACACAGGAATAGTTCTGTTGAGACAAGTGCTATTGAAAGTGTCTCTGAATTGAAGACAGGAATTAAAAATGTTTGCAAATCAGGAAAAAATAATACATTATTTCCAGGTTGTTGCTCATACCTGGAGTATGCCAAAAGTCCCTGCTCTCCTTCTATTCTGTTCTGCAGTTCTGCAGCCTTCAAACTACTTCCATTGTTAATTGTGAGGATGTGGATGAACTGGAGGGACTGATGTTAGAGAATCTTTGCTTCTTTCCCTCATCTGTTTCTTTAAAAATGTCCTTTCCATTCTATGCATCTGAGTAATGCAGATTTTAACTTTGGGTTGCATTTATCAGAGCTGTTTTACTTGCTCAATCTACTTGAAAAATTCCACAGGTCATTAGAGTTACGAACTGCAGTCACTAGGTCAGGTTGGAACATCTGCTTCTAAACAAAAAAAAAAATATGCTGGAAAGCTCCCTGTTTGTGGAAAAACAAAAAGCAGCTTTCTTTCTGGCTGATGTGCAAGTGGGTAAATTTTATCTGTGCATAGCTTGGTGCCAAAAAAAATTAGCAGTAATCAGTGGAACAGGATTCTGAGTAGGAAATTAGACTATGAAAGTCCCCACCCACCAGCACACATCTTAGTTGGGCAATAACTTTAAGCACTGCCATGGCTTTTTCAACTATGCTTCTTTCCTTCCTGCATGGTCAGGTGGAACAGATAATCCGGAGGGTGAAGAAAAAGAGACTTGTTGCTTCCTGAGCAGCAGGCCTCATTTGGGCTTTTCTCATTGTCTGGACACTTGCACAAGCAGCAGCATTTGGGCTGCACCTGCCTTGCCCTGCAGCAGAGGCAGTGTGGCTCTGTGGATGCAGGGGACCTGGGCAAGGTGCTGGAGCCCAGGTCCTTGCTGAGGACTTTATCTTCCATCAGCATCCAAAGCAACAACAGTATCAAGCAATGTTGCTGCTTTTCCACTTCTAACAAGAAAAAGAGAGGCACAGAATTTGAGCACTAACAGATTCTGTAAGCATGGCCAAAGGAATTCTTTTGGTTTACAGATCTGAGAGCTGCCTGGCATCTGTTTTCTGTTCTGCTGTCCTTCACCTGCTTAGGGCAAATACTCATCTATTGATGGATGTGAACTATGAATTCATTTTAATTATCAACTCTTGTAAATACTTTATGTAATTAATCTGCTCTTAGTGATACAAAACCAAATGCATGCATTCAGAATACATGATAGAAATCCATTCCACTTGTAGCTTTCTCCTCAGGAGAGCCATTCTACTCAGCTTTTGCTGAACAATCTCAAAAATTAACCCTCAGCCTCTTTCTGCTGATTATTCGAAGGTAGAAAACTTTTGCGTAACACAGTATTTATAAATCAAAACAGGGAGACTGAAAAAAAAAGTAGGCAAACTTTGTCCTTTGTGTAACCCTCCAGAATTTTGCTAGCTTTAACCACTATTGCACATAGTTTGCATGACATTGCATGGTGTTCATATTGATAAGAAGCTGATGCATATTCTTACAGGGCATCCTAGGTCTGGTCTTGATATCATGTAAGTTACTGATCAGTTTGTGGACTTGTTTATAGTCTTTATTAAGGCAAAAATGTCAGAATTATGCAGGTGAATTCAGAACTATATTTGTTGACTTTACACTGTGAGAATGTTATGAGTGTTTTGTGTAAGTGTTAATTAACGGAGCTGAAGAGCTGAATTCCATTGCTGGGTGCAAACTCAGTAGAAGATTATACCTTTAAAAGGTTTTTTTCCTGTTTGGCATTATGAAAGACACAGAGGTTAAGAAAGCAAAAGTCTGTTGTTTTCCTTAGCACAGCGACTGTTTGGATCCTCAGCCCTCCTGATTTTCCTCAGAGATATGAACTATACCATCAGGAGAAATACTTTCTTTTTCCTCTTCCGCAAAGAGATGGTTTTCACCCTTGGATGTATCTTTGGAATTGAATACTGTTACTAATTTGCTAATAAGGTTCTTGATTTTCAGACAGAGTTTTCTGGCAGAAGTTTCTTATTTGCTTGTTGTACTGAAAACCTCCCATGGAGTCTGCAGAAACTGGCAGTGCCAGCCAGTGAGAATTCAGTCATGTGTCAGCAATAAGGAATAAATAGATTGTCTCCAAATATAGATGTAAACCTCATAATGCAGTATTCTCTAGTGTCACCAGCAGAGCCTATGTGGGTGATTATTTGCTGGAGCAAACCCAAAGATGTCATCAAAACAACTAGGTGACAGGAATTTGGGCTGTCCACATAATTCAAACCCATTGTTTCTCCACCCTTCTTCATACAC
Organism: Hylia prasina; assembly: GCA_013397195.1. Taxonomy (NCBI): domain Eukaryota; kingdom Metazoa; phylum Chordata; class Aves; order Passeriformes; family Sylviidae; genus Hylia; species Hylia prasina. The sequence goes on from VYXD01001540.1 coordinate 226,566, forward strand.
CAGGTACAAAAGTTGTTTGCCTTCACAAGAGAGGCCCAGGAAGTCACGTCTATCACGACTGCTGTTGCTGTTCTCTTCTTACTATGGAGGCCATTTGTTTTGAGACATCTAAACTTCCTGTGCAAGCAGTGAGAACGAGAGAAAAGGTAGTTGCTGATGTCTGCCTAACCACACTTTCTTAGTTGACCATGTTAAGTGGCATCTCAAACACACAGGTGCTTTGAATTGAGGAGCAAACCAGGTGCCTTACAGTTTTTTAAAGCTGAAAGACGTTTGAAACAGGGTCTGCATTCTGTGAAGTACTTCACATAGCAGAGTTCTTGTCTGAACTGGAATACTGGAAAATGAAGAACAAGGAGCAACTTATGCTTCAGGACAAATGAATTCTCTAAAATCTGGTGCTGTGCTGCACTCTATGACTTCACTCCCCTCAGGTTTTTTTTTTAGAATTATGGATGTTTCTTAGTAACAGTATTGCCTTTTTTTAGAAATTTTTTATCCTACTTGCTACTGTTTGCTTGACTTCCATGTTTAAATAGTGAGCAGCTTATAATTAGTTTCAAAACATAATTTTGTGATGTTTCTCCAGTCAAATAGGGCTTTTTTCTCATACCTGCTTTGTTTCATGTGGGTCACTGTTTGCTATTTTTATTCATATGTTGCTTAGATGTTTGGACTAAAACAACCCCAGAAAATTCCATTTATTCAGACTGCAGAAGATTAGGATGTGATGCAGCTTCTAGTCTTCCACACTAGAGCATGTACAATCTATAAGTGAACTGTATATTTAGGTGGGCATGGTCTGAAGTTGTTTGGCATTTTAAGGTTGGAGAATTTCTGCTGAACTCTGGATCAAAGTATGTAACAAGTATATGAGTCCTGCACAGTGGGGCTAGAAACATTCAGCTGTAATCCAGGATTACAAATGTAGTGGGCCAGGTGACCAACAGGAAATTATTCCTGGGCTAGTCCTATTAGCCAGGATTCACAGAGGGCCTTCTAAGTATGTTTTCTTTGCAGCTACTGCACACAAAGACCTGTTGGTTACGCCAGGAGAAGGGGTTTTATTAAAATTCTTAGCTAAAGTTATTGGGAGTATCAGTTATGGAAACTGCATAAGAATTGAGTCATTGTTGTGGGAGGCATATGGGTTGAGTTGAAAAACACCAGAAGAAAATTTTCATTTTTAATGAACTGCTTTTGCATGTTCTGTGGTTAATGTGCAGCCCTGACAAACCCACTTTTTTACAGCTTATGCAAGAAAGCATTTCTTGTTGTAACTGTTCTGTTTTTTCAGCTGTTTTACGGTATCTGAGGGGATACATCAGGAATGGCCAAGTCTATAATCATCAATCCTGCCTTGCATACCTATTTGCCAAGTCTTAAATAGGTAGCAGTAGATAAGGGAGCCCAGTGCTGTGCTCAGTTTGAGACCCACAAGGGACACAACCTGTGTTTATTTAGTGTTCATCTCTAACTCGAAATGACTGGCTAAGGTGAGAGTGGCTTTGAAAGTGTCACAAAGTAGGCAGAAATACTAGCAATTATAGTGTAGACTATCATCCTTTCCACTAAGGACCTTAAATTTTCTAAGGCTCAGAGTTATTTCTTTGAAACTAACCCCCAAGAATTAGCAAGGCAAAACTAGATAAGCACTTAACCAGGCTTCCTGTTGCAAAATGGCATACTTTGCTGGAGATAGAAGCGTTTTAGTATTTCACTTGGGAAAGAATAGCTGAATAGTGAACCTCTCTCTCCTAGTTTTGTGCAAGTAGTCCTGATCCCAAAAGATCCTAAAAAATAACCAAACCAAAAACCACAAAAACCCCAACACCTTGGGCATTTCTGTCCTAAGACAAGAGACAGGTGAGGATTCCCTGTTTAAACATCAGTTGTGTGTGTAGTAGGAAGAGCGATTTGGAAGTTTTTGTGTTGTAAATGAGCTTTCCTTCTTGTGGTGACTGCCTTTAGTGAGGAGTCAGCAGAGGTGAGCATCTCGTGGTGGATAAAGGGACAGAGTGCAAGAGGGTTAAAAGTGCAGGATGGCCATAAGCAACATGAACAAGATGTGATGCTACCCCTGGATCTGCAGCAGTATCCTCACCATACAGAATTTATCATTTATAACCCTGTCATGTTTCAGTGTTGTACTAAGTAATTAATATAGTATGAAGTTAGAGATATTTCCTGTATCCTGAGTTTATTAAGCACACCAACTGTCAACACAAAAACGTGTTTAACTCTGGATACAGTTAGTGTGACAAGATGTACTAATGCTTATAGCCTAATAAGGGATATTCACTTCTGTGTACAGAAGTATGAAGTTCTGGAAACACTTCATGCCTTGGGAGACAGTGTGAGTGAAACACCATGGTTTATGTTGGTCTGGGAGTTTTTAGAATTGTATGATACTTGGGCTTCCAAAATACTGAGCAACTGCAAAGCAGTGTTTATTTGTAAGAAACTTGGCTGTTTCATGCTGCCATGAGGTCCTGCTTAGGTGAGGAAGAGTTCTTTTCTGAAGTTTTGCCAGCACACAGTGCAAACACTTGTTTTTGGGCTAGGGTGTAGGCACAGCTAACTACCTTCAAACTTGAGTGATTATATAGGGAAATACTTTCTCCCCCGCCCCAATGTAGTTTCAGCTTAAAGACTTGATGGGGATAATTATTTTACCTTTACCAACACTTTCTTAAGCAACATTAGATCAGCTGGCTTGTATAAGTTCCTTAAGAAATGCTTTGATCGCTTATTTTGATGCAGAGTGGGGATGGCTGTATACTTTTGTTTGTTTTCCTTAGAAATCAATCTAAACGTAGTGCTGCAAAGATCATGTCTCTTAGTTCAATCTAAATAATGGCAGGTTTGCCAGCAGCTCCTTTGAAGTATTTCCCCAGCTGATACATCATTAACCAGAGGGAAACAGTCTGACTTCACTTACACTGAGAAATTCTGTAATAGGTGCTGAGAAATCAACTGTGCAAGAGAAGCCTTGTGAGCAGCCTAAGGTAAGTGAGGCATCTACTGGTGAAAAGTTGCAGTGAATACATCTACTCCATGAAAGTCTGCTCCAAATCCTTCTGTACTGGCCATTCTGTACATTCTACATTTTACTTTCCCAAATAAGCAAAAACTCTTTGGGGAAAAAAATGCAATTTCTTCTTGAATAATTCCTTACTTTCTGGCACTCCATTAGAAATGTCTGCCATGCACATTGCAATAGCAGTCTTGTGAGACAGTTAGAAGAAGGGAAATGGGCTAAAGACACTTGTCAAAAGGTGTGATTTGTGTCTTTAGCTATCTTCAACCTTTCCCCACCCCAGTCTCTCTTGACAAGTTCTCTGATAGTTTTTGAGTCTGTCTTCCTTGTACCAGGAGCTCTGAAACATTGACCAGCTGCCCAGGGGTTGAAAATGAATACTCTGTACAAAGTAATTGAACAATACTATATGAAAACTACTTAGAAAATTCATAAGGGAATGCAACAATACTATATAAAATCCAGAGCTCCCAAACACAGGTCATTATCCACATAACTAAATTGTCTCCCTCTGTTCTTCTGAAAAATGTATGCAACAGCATTAAATAAAGTTTAATGACTTCTGCAGAATGCATTTAAAAGTGTATTTTGAAATTTTTTTTACAAAATTCTATGTTGCATCTCTTATTGCACATTAGACAAGGACTTGGGAGGAGCCCAGGAGGGCTTTTCCAATCATGTAAAACTAATTGTTAGGACTACCATTTTAGAATCAATTACTATGGGAAAAGCTTTCCAGTATGTTTACTTGGAGCATGGATGTGCACTTGTGAAAAGGAAAAATGAATAAATAAGCAGCAAAATAATGCTAAACTAGGAGGTGATCTGTTCAAACTGTTAAAATACCTTGCTTCTGCTATCCTTATAGATATGACATTGTCACGCATCCAGTAAAGCCAGACATTTCCTTAACACACTTTCAAATTCTATTGCCATAATAAAGGAGTAGTCATACATCAAAATACAAAAGCACCCTTACTTCTGCTCTGCTGCACAGCACATTTGCTAAATTTAGCTGTGCTGGGGAATCAGTTGCTTTATATAATCTTATCACAAACCATTGCTGAAAAAAAAATCTGTCACTTGACCTTGGGCAAAACAAGTCATTGTGCTTTCTTCAGAGCCCCTTCTGCCACAAATGTTAAAAGAATCCGTAACCAAACGGTGATTTCAGCTGTCCTTGTCCAAAGTCAGTGGAGTTTTGAAAAAAAGTCGTTTTGGTCTTGTTAAACAAAGCAAAGATTTCAGTACCTTCACTTGCTGGGGACTGGTGCTTTTTTGGCTGATTTTTTAGCATGTTCTGTGCTTCATTTCACTTGAACCTTTGGACAGAAACAATACCAGTTCTGTTTTGTTTAGTCCTTACAATACTAATGTTCTTTTATTTAGCTCTTATTAGTAGAAGCAAAAAACCCAAATCGTTGTGATTGATAGCTACAAAGCACTTTGATCTCTGAAATACAAGGTGTGCTAGATTACTATGTTTAAACTTTACCCTGCTTTTCTTTTTATCCAGAAGTCAGATAATATCTGGTTCCTACTTCCAAACCTGTAATTTCTTTTGGCTTAAGAATTCCGCAGTTAGAAAGTGTTTGAGGCTGGGAGAAATCTTTAGAGAAATACAGAAAAACATGCAGTATGTTTGTTCTTTCCATTCTTCCCCTGTGTTGTCTAGTACATGCCTTGGACAATGGGGTTAGAATGACCTTTTTATCGGGCTGCTGAGCCAAATGTGCCCGTGCTTGGTAACAGTGAGGGGGAAAAGTCCCAGCAGAACTGGGGTAACCAAGAAAAAAGAATTGAGGAAAAAAAATCTTTGAGTGATGCTTAAGGTTAGAGGAAAAATCAGGGCATCTCTTTCTAGGCAGCAAAAACATATCGTGTTTCCTGAACTGCAGATCCTACGGCTTATGTTGAAGGGAAGCTGTTGCCAATGATGGCCAAAGAGTAGCATTTTCATTACTTTGTATCTGACCTTAAGGACTTGGCTCTTCAGTAAATGCATTTATCACTTTATTTAATCCATGCAGTCTTAAAAAAACCCATAAAACTGAACCACTACTGCTCAATAGGCCCAAACAGATGCAGGAAATAACAGAAGCTTTTCTGAACACTTTTAAAGAACTAAATGTTCAGGAAAGGTGAATCAGCACCAAAGCCACAAAATTCTTACACTGACTCATATTTAGTAAGACTTAGATGAAGCCTTCAGCCTTTATTTTCATCTTTCATGGCATTAAACATTGAACTTCACCCATGTTTGCTCACTTGCCATCCACTTGGATGCCCTGTGGTTCTCTACAGTAGCTGGCAGACTGATGAGATTTTTTTTATGTGTTTTAGAGAGATAGTACTGTAAATTTCATTGCTATTAGGCACATTCCTAATTGTTCTAGGTGAAGCTACCATATTCTTCACTGGAATATGTTACAATGATAACCTACTAGAAGAGTTGTTAATAAGGAACCTGCATTTTAAGAATGGCAGTGCTCCATGTTTATGGTAGTCAAGAAATTTCTGGGAGATAATTTCGCATGTGCATTACTTCTCACTCAAAACACAGAAGATAAAAACTGGGTCATGAATGCTAAATTGTATCATATGTCAGCATCACTTGCTATGCTATTTTAAAAAAATAATTTATTAAAATAGAAGTTAAATATTGCATTTTACTTTATATGAGAAGGAAAGTGAGACTTTGAAATGCACTCTTAAAAGTTATTTAGCACAGTTAAATAGTTTTAAGAAATAAAAGGGAGAATAAGGAGTGCAGAGAAGGGAACTTTGCAAAATATTAGCCTCCTTTGTATCTTAAAAAAAAAGGGAATTTGCAAAACCAATTAGTCCTGACTTCTGCAAGCCACTAACATTCTTGTATTCCCCTCTTTTTTTCTTTGTGTGTTGATTGGTTCTGGGATGGATTGTTCCATTAAGGCATTTCAGGAGCTTTCAAAAGAAGAAAGATGCCCATCCAACAGAAGTTAGTAAAAATATACTCTAGCAGTTCTATGATTGTAATCATACTGGCACCACAAAACAATCCAAGCTGGCCACCTACATCAGCTGTAAGAGAAGGAAATAAACATGTGTCGTCTGAAGCATCTGGTTTAGTCTAGCAAGCAAACAAAACCCTGCCACGCTCAAGTGTTAAATAAATTTAATATACGTAATCCTTCACTTTAAGAAAACATAATTAATATTTTAAAGAATGTTTACTGAAGAAGACTAATGTGTTGTACTTGCTTTATTTAAAATTTTCAAAAACATAAGACATCCTACTGTGAAACAGATACTTTAAATATTTACTACATCTATGCATTTTTAGATGTTCCCTTGCTTCTCATCCCCATGTTGTCCCTGTCCTCTCTAAATTCCCACAATGTCACTATTCTTACAGTCCTGCCTGTGATAGAGCAATAAATTAATGCCAAAATTAATTCTTACTCTCAGCTGCTGTCCATACTACAGCTTTTTTAATGGAATGGCAGGAGACAGCATCAAAAATGACCACAACACAGACATGATTATTACTATTATAGTATAAAAATTATGGCTTCTTGTTCAGAAGCCCACATAGTTTTTTATTCAGAAGGTGAAAGATTAGAAAAATAGGGATTTTTTTGTTGTCTGCTTTTTAAAATAAATATTTTTAGATTATTATTAACAATAAATATTAAACATTCACTTACCAAGCAAGTCAGAGATAGTCAAGGCCTTCTGCTGCTGTGTTATTTTGTAGCTCAGATCATGATATTTAATCTCAATACACACAAGGTTTTCCCTAATGACAAATACATAGAGTTTACTTGAGACAGTTAGGAGTGCTGTTCATTTTTACCACCATCTGTCAGCATGGTCTGAGTTCAGGCAGATTGATGGTGTCTTTAATAAAAAATTACATGAGTGTTACCAACATCAGTTACATGAGAGAAGGAAAGAAACCCAAAGTCCTAATAACAACAGCAATTTATCAGGATTAGATCTTCCTGCTGTGTTGAAACGGTAGTTCTAGATCTGTACTGTGGGATAAACTCATACTTTTTAAGGGTCACTGAGAGAAACTTGAGTGGAAATGTCAATCAAAGTGTAGCCTACCACTCTCGATTATGTGCAACTACATATTTAACTGTGCTTATTTCAATCAGCATGTTTGTGCGGAGCAGTGCTTGTCCTAAACTTGGATGTTCAGTTCTCCTCTCTGCTAGTAGCCTCATTTACCTAATTATGTTATTGCCTGCTGCAAAAGTGGAAGAGTAGTAGTAGACCCGTGTAATTACTGAGTGAAGAGGTCCTCTTTGTGGTACCTTGTCTACAGAAGGACTCTGCCAAGTCTTAAATTGAATATAAAAATAATGGGTTTGGAAGAAAACAGACACAAAAACATAATCTCAATGGCTCAATGTCCAGGTAGAGTATTTGGAGCAGCACTGTTTAATATTTTTTTAATGTTATGGGCAGTGGCACTGAGGGCTCCTTTAGCAAGTTTGTCGATGACACCAAGCTGTGTGGTGTGACTGACATGCTGGAGGGCAGGGATGCTGTCCAGAGGGACCTGGACAAGGTTGAGAGGTGAGCCTGTGTGAACCTTGTGTAGTTCAGCCGAGCCAGGTGCAAGGTACTGAACCTGCGTCAGGGCAAGCACAAGTACAGGTTGAACGGAGAATAGAATGAGAGCAGCCCTAAGTGGAGGGACTTGGGGTGTTCATTGAGGAGAAGCTCAACAAGAACCAGCAATGTGCAGTTGCAGCCCACAAAGTCAGCGCAGACTGCATCGAAGGAAGAGTGACCAGAAGGTCAAGGGAAGGTCTACAAGAGTAGAGTAGGGAGGCAAAATGGAACTCCTGGAGTGTTTTGTCCAGCTCTGGGGCTCCCATCATAAAAAGGATGTAGATAAAGTCCAGAGGAGGCCGTGAAGATGATCACAGGGCTGGAACACCTCAACTATGAGGACACGCTGAGAGACTTGTGGCTGTTCAGCCTGGAGAAGAGAAGCCTCTGGAAAGAAATAGCAGCCCTCCAGTACCTAAAGATGGCCTACAAAAAACATGGAGAGGGACTTTTTACAAGGACATGTAGGGATAGGACAAGAGGAAATGGCTTTAAACTGAAACAGGGTAATTAGATATTGGGAAAAAAGTATTTACTTTGAGGGTGGTGAGTCACTGGAACAGGTTGTCCAGAGAAGCCGTGGATGCCTCATCCCTGGCAGTGTTCATGGCCAGGTTGGATGGGACTTTGAGCTATCTGATGTAGAGGGTGGTATCCCTGCCTACAGGGGTTGGAACCAGATGATCATTAAGGTCCCAACTCAAAGCATTCTGCGATTCTTCCGAAGTGTTAACAGCTACAGGTTTTTGGTTTGACAGTGACAATGAGCTCATTAACGATATTCAGGAAAATAAAGTATTTTCTATATAAAATTATCCTTTCTAGCTCTTTGGGTGATAATTCTAAAATGCAGGTAGCACTAGTGTATAAAAATAATCTTATTCCTCTAGATTCTGTTAGTAAGGCTCCTACCCTTGTAATGGATTTGCTAGCAGAACTATCCAATAGATACTTAACTTTTTCCTCCTTACATCTTCAGAAATAAATACATCTCTATGTTTTATAGTTTGAAATGTGTACTCATTAATGTGTTAGCAGGATTCCTATTGGCTAAGGCCTGGTAACAGGGGAATTTCCTCTATGTTCCCTTGCTTAACTGAATAATTGCTGAGTTGCACATGATGTTTGCACATAATAAAATAATCAACAAAGATAAAATGTCTTCAAGGGATTAATACTGTTTAAACAGTAAAACAACAGCTTTAATTTCCATACTGTTCATTTGGAGCAGACTTTTTAATAGAGCCTGTAGATATAGGACAAGAAGTAATAGTTGTAAACTAAGAGAGGGTAGATTCAAACTAGGTATAAGGAAGGCATTTTTTACAACAAGGGTGGTGAAACACTGGAACAGGTTGCCCCAAGAGGTGGTGAATGACCTGTGCCTGGAAACATTCAAGGTTAGGTTGGATTGGGCTCTGAGCAACCTGATGTAGATGAAGATGTCTCTGCTGACTGCAGGAGAGTTGGACTAGTGCACTGTTAAAGGTCCCACCCAACCCAACCGTTTTATGATTTGTATAGTTCCTGTGCATGTATAAGCAATGCAAGCGTTTGCAAACTGATGGCTTCAAAAGTGAGAAAACTGAAGTCACTGAGACAATGAAACTCATAGATACATTTCATGAATCAAATTTTCTACAGTTGTTTATAAATATACTTTTATGTTGTATGAGTTCAGGTAGCACCTGCCTTAATACTTATTTGTACTGTTGACATCTCTGGCTATAAGAGACAATTCGGTGTATGAAACTGTATTAAATTTTCTTTGACAACTAGATCATGTCTTTCTAGCGAAAAAAAATAAATCTGGGAATAATTCAATTTTTTAATATATAATGCTTGTGTTTGCAAGGAAGTCTGGTGCCAATTTGTTATATCGTAACAGTAAGGCACATGTGGTCTGTTAAAGGGTAAGGACACATGGCATCTCTGAATTTCAAAATATGCAGATTAGGTTAGTGCAGTCTGCATACAGAGCAACACAGCTCTATGCATGTCCTATCACCTTTCCCTGCATAAAAGATATAGTCAGTACTGTTCAGATGTTTTCACACTAGAAGGTATCTTCTATTGGGTGGAGAACGACCTCCTTTTTCTGTGTAGTGCTTTCAGTCACACAACCATCCTGACTCCTCAGCTACCTCATGAGAATTAACGTGATACCAAAGATATTCTAAATAACTTTTATAATATAAATGGTATTAGGGAATTCTACTAACAATAGAAAATCTTATTAAATCTGTGGCATTGCTGCGACAATAAAACCCAGGTCTTCAGTACTTAAAAAGCTTCCTTTGGAAATAGGCTGAAAAGAGAAAAGCATCTATTTATGTTTTTCCATTGCCTTAATTTGTGGAATTGTGAAGATTTGTCTTTTCTACTGAATCGATTGTGAATGGGTTTGATAACCCTGCTTTTTTTATTCCTAGTTGAAACAGTGATCAAAACATTTTGTTAGAGACAGAGAAGGTAATTGGGACTATTACTTAGTTATTGCATTATCCATTTTTTATATTACTTTGTTATCCAGTCTTAGGTGTAGATACACCTAACTATATACATACATATGCATATATGTGTATAATCCATATATACATCAATATAGATAAGAATTTGTGTAAATCTTAACCAGTTTTGTCCAAGAGATTATGTTATCTCACAGACAATGATAATAATACTACATATAAAATATCTTTTTAAGGTCATATTTTTATCATATACTCTGTTAGCATGGTTAAAAGGAATCAATAATTTCTTTGTTACACAAGGTGTTAAGCAAGATTACCTGATGTATTCTGGGCTTCTCTTCAGTTTTGTAGAAAAATATTTTATGGCTTTTTCTCCTCCAAAGTTTGAATAGGTGACAGTAGTAGGATAATCTGTTTCTTCACATGGGGCAGGACAAGTGGAATTGTGTGTTCCTACTGTACATAATCCTTTTATCTCTATATCATCTGAAATTTCAGAAGAAATATTTTATGTAATGTTTCTAAAAAGCTCAGAGTTTAAAAACTTTTAAAAAATACTTAATTACTTTTAATTGTCTTTGATAAATGTGTGTATTAATTATCCCAAGAAAAGTGAATACTTACCAGCTTTGAAGGGTCAAATAAGTATTTTCAACTGACATTTGGGAAACTGGTGGACAGAAACAAGGGCTGAGATATTTTTCTCACTTTTTCCGAAGAAATACACCACCTCTAAGTCTTTCTGTCTTCACTGGGGCCTTATGCACTTATTATTTCTCAGTCAAAAGACAACAGAAGACTTCCCATGTTCTGTGCTAGATTTCTAATTAAATACTTATATCCTCAGTCTTGATGCCTTAGTGCCTGGCCAGCTCATTTCAGTGCACAGAAACAGTTTCCAGAGCAATTCCAATTGTAGTTTTCTGTCATCTGATAATTGTAAAAACCTCAGTAAACTAAGTTCACTTTACTTTAACCCCTACCTGCCATTTGATAATTGGGCTCAAGACAGCTAAGAAGGCTTAGGGAAAGCTTTGTCTCTTCACATACTGAGAAGTCATAAAATTCTGCAGGCCTCGCTGTTCATGAAAGCGGGGAGCCATTCATCTAACAAGCAATTACAGAAAGAATTACAGAAAATAATCATTACAGAAATCTGGGAAAGCTAGAGAAGAACACTGTGGATGAAAAATAGTAAGGCATAAATGTTTCCTAAATCATAAGCCATCACTGTGAGATGAGTACTGTAATCTCCTGCTTGTGATGCTCTATTTGTCCTGTTTGTGGGCTGGCAGAGGTTGTGTCTGTTCACTCTGCTTGTGGGCTTCTCACTTTTGCAAAGCACAGAGGAAGAGATATCTCAGCCTGTTAGCTGATGATTTGAAATACTCTCCAGGGATGCTGGGGTTGTGGATTTTATTCTGGAGAGGCAGCTTTTAGAGTTCTTAAAATAATGCTCTTAGTAGGTCCCTCAGATACTGGATAAGTGTGCTGTTACTTGAGATTTTGTTATCAGATGTCTTATCTCTCCTACACTGTCAAAGGAGAGTCAGCCCCTAAAATGAGATCCTGGGGACCATATGTCTACAGACCTTCTGGGATCCAGCTCTGAATCCTGTCCATCCTTCAGAAGAATTTGAGGTCATTTTTGCTTATTGCTCTGTGGTTTCTTTGAAATGTAGTCACTGAATATCTATGAAGTAAAATAATATTCATCTTCCCTAATGACAGGTTTTTGCAGATCACGTTTATATAAGAATGTGAACTTAGTGGAATCCATTTCAAAATAGCTACAAGAAAAGAAGTAATTGTTCACAGTAGTAGATCTGGCCTGAATTTGCACACACCTTACCAAAACTGTCCCCCCCACCAGCATCTGAGTCTACTAATCAGTCAGAGTCACATAGCACAATAGAAACCAAAGCAATTAAAAAAGAAAGCTTTCTGAAGTTCATGAAAAGTTACTTCTCAGATTACCATTTTAAGTATTTTCCAGTCTGTCATAGTGATTTACAAATTTTATACCCGGTGTGTGCAGATTATTTGTTTATGGAAAAGAATTGTATTTGGAGTGCTTTCAAAATTTATAATTTACTTAAAAAAAGATAAAACCTTAAAGTCCAGTGATTTATGTTTTTACCAGTTAACAAACCTGTTATTACTGGGCTGTTCACTTTTCTTGCACAAAGAATACAACATTGGATCTAGAAGAATACCATGAAGATGTGAAAATGCTAGCCAGAGGCTTGGTAATTGAAAACAGATTAGTTGGATGTTCTTCCATTTTAAACCATTTAGATTGCTAAAATGAATTCTGTTAGTTTTTTTATATATACATATATATATACACACCTTTTTTTTTGAGGTTTTTTTTGTGTGGTTTGTTTGTTTTTTAATGAACATATATGTCATGCTCTGTCTGGTCTCTGTTTTCAGAATATTAAATGAACTGGGATGTACTCCATTTCAGATTACTCTCAGTATTTTGGTTTAATTGATAGATATTATCTACTATTTGGAGTTGGCTTGGAAAACATGAATATGAAGTTACTACTTACAAACTGCTGGATAAACACATTTGTAAAACTTCAGCAAGTCACATTCTGTTCCATTTCCTAAAAATAAATAAAAATATTTAGGAATCTCAATTAAGGTTAGTCTATCTAACCCTTAGCTCTCTTTGTACTAAACTGAAATGTAATGTCATCAAAGTCTGCTCACCACTTCATGTTAATGATTACACAACTGAGGAATCAATTCAGTTGGGCACAGTGCAGTTGCCAACGCCAGGAGGGGCACAGAGTGAAGAGACACAACAGACCAAGCCAGGAGGCTGTTGTTGGAGCAAACACTTTCATTATGTCTACCAGTCTGAGCTGCCTTTAAGCTTGCGGCTCTCTCTTTGTGTTAGCTTGCTAAAGACAGCAATTTCTGCTTTTCCTAGTGGAAAAAAAAATCCAAAGTAAGGTAGATTTTATATGTGATTACATCCCATGTGTTTCTGCAGAAATTTTGAACTTCATGCAGGAGTTTTTTTGAGACCTTGGGGGTGAGATAGTATGTTGAGCTAGAGCAAAATTTTCAGATTTCAGATGACCTCAGTTTCACCCCATTTTTTAATTTTTTTCCCCTCACATGGAAATGTTGTGTAGCAGTTTAGCACACAGTTCCAGAAGGCATTGCTCTCCTTTACCTAACTGTATAAACTTGTATAAAGTTGTATAAAGCTGTCACCCTGGGCATGGGAGACCCTGACTTAATTGCCTTGGCAACCCCTTTTCCATGACATTTTGCAGAAGACTGCCAACCTCCTTTCCCAGGGGTTCTCAAACAAACAGGCTAGAGATTACACATTAATGGGTCTGCTTTAGTAAGAGCATTCTGCCTTGCTTGAGCATATTTAAAAAATACAATTAGTCAGAAAGTGCAGGCTTTCTTGTGGCTTGTCTTGTCATCTAGTGGCTTTCTTGCCCACCACTTGTGAAAAAAGAGGTGCGAGAGCAGAGATTTGGGTTCCAACTCTTGCTTTAGGTGACAGTATTGTTGTTACATTTAATGCTGAAAAGGTGTGACAGCTCAGTGTTACTGCTTTACATTTCTAGAGTGATTAAGGAGCCTGGATACTGTAGGGGAGTATTACAGCATGCACCTGGTGCTCCACATTTGAGGCTGATTAGAAGGCTCCATACAGCTTTTTGGCTTTTGTAGAGCCTTTGCTGCTGCCTCCAGGATCTTTCTGAGGCTCATGTAGGGGTTCTCAGATTCTGTCTTCAAGCAAGCTCTTCTGCTGTGGTTGCTGAACACCTGCCTGCAAAGTAAGTTGTCTGGATTATGTGTGAAAATGTATGCCTTTTTATGGATTTAGTTCCAACTCCTTAGGAAGTCAGGTTGAAGACTGCAGACCTATCTCACGCTCCTGAGGCATAATTGTTTTTTTCTATTTTATGGCCTTTATCCTAAGAATGGACAATGACTCAGATGGTAGGTCTAGGCTTGACCAAATATCTTGCTTGTTTCCTTGGAATTTTAATCTCAGATGGATATTTCCCTCAGATATGTAGTTCATGTCCTTGGCTATTCAATAATATGTGAGGTGTTCCAAGAAGATGATCAGTGTGTGGTATGATGATACTCCTGAGAAATACCTGGAAGAATGAATGGCAAACAGCCACACCAGTCCTGTACGTACTGGGCTTTGCATTCCAGCAAACATCCATTAGTGCTATAGATCTTGTGGTACTGAAGCTTTGTATCAGGCTTGCACTCTCCCCATGGGTATTCTTGGATGATTGACTGTAGGGTAATAATAACAAAAGATATAATTGGTGGGGTCTGTTTTCAACTAGGTACTGCTTTTTCACATTTTCAAGTGCTGTAGGAAACCTGTTGAAGATATAAACTGTAACACTGTGGTTTAATTAGAGGCAATTACAGTTCATGCTCTTGGGATTAAAAATTCATCTCCCCTTTCTTAGAGCAAAAGTAAGGCCTGATCAGACAGCTTAGTGTAAAAGGGTACTCTGCTCTGCTTGGATTCTGCTAGGAATATGAGACTCCCTTAATGGTAGCAGAATGTGTTGATAGGGAAATCCTGTTGTGTCCTTTTAACATGGTCTGTCAAGGAGGCTGTAAATTTATGGGAAAGGCTGACTTTGATAGAGACAAATTAGGAAAACCAGTGATATCCTCCCCCAAACAACAGTAATTTCATTTGTGTCTGGAGGAAATGTTATTTTTTGGAGTCACTAAAGTATAATAAATATTTTACATTCCAAAATGTCTAATTCATTGTCAGTGCTTCAGAAGAGAATTAGAGACAGTAACAAACACTATTTCCAGTTCACATGCAAAGTCCTTACCTTCAGCTGGCGGATTGCGACCCCTGCGTGCATTCCCACTGGTGTCAGTAAACCTAAACCATCAAAACGTGGAAGCTCGGGGGGTGAATGGATAACAAAAGTTATTCCAGCGTCAGTATAACCAAGAGTAGGTTCATCTGTGAATTTGTCCTAAAACAAAAAGAATTCTTTAAAGTAGTTTTGTCGTTGCTTACCATCTGAACCTTTAGCTATATTTATTGTGGTACTATGCTATTTAGTAACATTTTTGGCAATTTACAGGAAAGTATAGAAACAAACTGACTTGAATTTCCTTTGTTCATCACCCCCTTGTCTTTCCTTCCAGTTGCTATAAACTTTTAACCTTTTTATTCCTTTCAGCATCCCCCAATTTTAAATATAAGAAGTCATAGATGAGCATTTACTCATAACTTGGAGATTTATTCCTTTTACTTGCAACTACCCATCACATTTCAGCAAACTTTCCATTATTCTCTTCAGAACCTTTCACTCCTGACTCATAATTCCTAGAGAACAAAAGCCAATATCTAAGTCATCTATCAATCTGTTAGTTTTCTTCCCTCTTCTCACAAGGTAATCCCTGTTTTCTGCTTTTTGTTGGTCAAAGACAATTCTAATGTCAGAAACAATTTACAGTTCAAAGACTAGGTCTTTGAACTGCTGCAGCTGCTGTAACTAAAATTTGGTGCTACTTAGAAACTGGCACCAGGTGACCTTCCCTACTGGGCCTTTTACTAAAACAAACTGCTTGCATAAAATTAAATTGCTCTTCTGATGACATGTTTCAGTTGTGGGTGAACAGTGCAGGTACATGCTCACTCAGAACCTTCCTCCCTTGCTGGGGACAGAGTCAATAATAATTCTGTCTTTTTAAATTTCTATTTGGGTCGTTCCTTTAAAATCCCTCTCACTTGGAAATAGTCTTGATTTTCAATTTTGTGTATGAAAGTCTGGAGGTCTGTGTAAACCAAAACAAATAAAAATCCCAAACCAACCCCTCCACTAATTTATAAGTTAGTACATGATTAGTTGCTTATAATCCTTGGGATAGCTGTACCTGCTGGACATCAAAAAGCAAATGTAAGCCTCTTCCAGACAAACTCACTCTTCTTGCTGAAAAATCATCGTGATTAAAAGTAAAGCAGTTTCCATATTCAGTGAAAACATGTTCAAAATCCTTCAATAAAGGAAAATAGGGAAGAATGAAATGAAAGAGAACTTGCAGTTTCCTTAGTTAATTACAATGCAAGAGAGGGACTACTGGGGTTGTTGGGTTATTTTATTTTTTCCTCCAAAGTCCTTGATATTAGAATCAGAAAAGTGGTAATTGATGAAATATTTGAAAGTATTTAAGCCCTTTCTACAGAGAATGAACTTTGAAGGAGAAATTAAACAATGTTAATTAAACATTATTATTAATACTTATGAGCTGCTCAGAATAATTTAATGAGGTCCTGTGTTATATCCATACCTGTTACGTTATAGAGAAATTATATATTCAAAAATAAGTTAATTTTTTCCATTAGTGAAGACTGTTTAAAAACTAAATTTCATGTTAGATATTAAAGTACAATATTTGAATTTTTCCCCAAACCACCTCATAATTTAATATGACTGCATCTCATTGCTTTAGTTTTAGTTCTTAGCACTAGTGTTCCAGTTAAGAGAAGTCTCTATTGCCTAATTTTAGAAACTATAGCATATCTAAAGACTTGATTAAACTGAAAGGATAAAGACTTGACTTCTTTGTTCACATTTTCTATTTAAATTGGGAATTCCTTTACAGAAGAATTGACATAATGGGATGATCATATTTTTTGGCTATTGTCCCAAATTCCCAAAGATGGACTATTTTCATTTCAATATTTAAAATTCCTGTGGACTCTGCATAAAATTACCCTGAATGTCTATATTCTTGACCTCAAGAACAGCACTAAAGAATCACTTCATGCAAAAAACTTTGTTCAAACTGTCCTTCATTATAGGCCACTGCTGGAAAAGGTTGTTAGATCCAGCCTGGAGGTATGACAGCTTTCAAAGGCTTCTGTCTGTGCAGAAGTGACATTAGGCAGAGAGCAAGTTAAAATGAAATCCCATCTTACAGCTCAGAGTCCAGCAGTCTGCTCGGCAGTCACTGGGAGAATCGAGGCCCTCGGGGAGGACTTTAGAGCAGGACTTTTGTTCTCTATTGTTTGACTATGAAGGAACATAGGGGCGCAGCTGGCAAAGCTAGATGTCTTGAGTATAAGAATATATCCCCTTCTTCTCCATGCTACTGTTTGAATAACATAAGCATACTTACCTGTGGGTAACATGGCCTTCCAAAAAAATCACATTCTAACAACGTGCTGCTGTTCAGATAAAACCCATTTTTCCTTGTAAAGTCTTTGATGCTGAAGTTGTGGTTCCCAAGAAGAAAATAATTTAACTCCTGGGAATATTTATCTTCCATAGAAAATTTTTGGAGAATTGCAGACACAATGCTCCAAATTAAAAAAATTACTTTCAGGTTGCCCACTGCATGAGCTTGAAACCTGTCAGAGAGAAGGAGAAAGAATTGCTTGGATTCTATAGTTATAGGACTGATCTCAAGGCTGCTCTTGACAAAACTGTGACACAATTTGCTATCTGCTTACAAACTGTAAGTGATTCTTGCCCACTGGGTTGCAGTTTGATCTCTACAACATGAATCAACAATATAGTCTCTGTCTCTAGGAATGTATGTTCCATATCTGGAAACAGAAAATAGACCCCTTCCCATGGCTATTCTGGTCAGTCATATAGGAAGAATATCTGTTGTGTGTGGTTGTTTATTAAGCATAAAACCCAAATCCTAAATAGATTAACCATTCACATAAGCCAACAACCGATTTGTAAAACCAATGACAAACTGAACAATTGCGTTTACATGTGGGAAACCAGCTGAGAGGAGCTGTCCCTTTCAGAAAAAAAGCTGTCTTCCTTAATTTGGAAAATTGAATTCTAAGCACATTTGCAGTAGTCTCATGTACCTGCTTTACTAAGGCACTGCACCCCACTGCAGACAGTGTACCTTCCCATGAGTTTGTGGCATAATGGTTTAAATCAAAGGTGATCTTTGCTCTTTGAATCCACTTGAAAAGCCTCAAAAGCATGATCAGACTTTGGTGGTGCTTTCCTTATTTACAGCATTGAAGTTCTTTATTGAAGTGAAGTAAAATAAGGCTTTACAGAAGTTGTAAGTTTGAAGAGAGAATAAGCACAAATGAAACTATAATGCTATGTTCTTTAGAATTGACATTTTATCTTATTTTAAAAAATGTATTAATGTAACATATTTTTGTAATAGATCTTAATGCCCCAGTTTAACAAAGATTAGTAGGAACAGCTCTTCTCAACTGAATTTGAGAAGACAAAGGGAGTGCTCTGCTTCTTTGTCAAGCTAATGATAAAAACCCCAGTTAATAAAAACAGGAGGGGAAGATAAGCACAGCGTGACTGGCAGATGAATGTGGCAGCAAACTGTTACTTAGATGGAAAAATGCCGTGCTCAGTAGCTGACTCCCTACAGTGTGCTGCTGCTATAGTTACAAGAAGCGAGGCACATTCATAACAGCCAGCCCACTGCAACCACAGGGATTTCTGTCTGCACTGCACCTTGTGTGGTTTAACCCATGGTAGCTTTATGCAGGTAATGGAAGGTGGCACAGGGGTGGCACTGGGAGGCAGAACAACTTCAGGTCTTTAAGACTTGGACTTCTGGCTGATTCTGCCAGCAAAAGGTAGAAAATAAGAAAACATACTCCTCATGGTATTTCCTTCTGTCTCTTGTCTTTTTTGTGGAAAAAAATGTAGATAAACTTTCTGTGTTTCTAAAACTATTCCTAAATTATGTATTTGCTCTAAAAATTGGGCCACAATTTTATTAAATTATTTTTGAAGCTGCACTGAATGTTGGCCACTGTCTTCAAATGTAGAAATTTGTAGTGAAGTTCTTGCTTAGATGCATGATTTCCAAACAATCCAGGTGCTTTCCTCCTGCAAAAACCCCAGACATCAGCTGGAGTTGTAAAGGCTGAGCGCCTCTGAAAAAAGAGTATCTGTTTTAGCTCCAATTTTTGCTTTTGCATGAGGCTTCTACTTAAAATCATTTGCTGATCTTGCCTTTTATTTTTACCTTGAATGTGGCTGATGGCTGTTGCTTAGTCACACTGAAAAGCCACCCTCATACATAGACCACTACTACCAGACGAGTTTTTCTGTTCCGACTTCTGTTGTGAAACTTAAAAATCATGTCATCTGAAGGAAGGGGAAGATTATAAAAGCAGCCTCCCTTTCTTGTTTCTCATATTTTCATCTTCATTTAAGTATCATGCGGTGCTGTGGAAGACATGCCCCTCATAGCCGTATTTTCCTTGGTTTATGTGATTTGTCCAAACAAGTTGTGGAACCTTACTGCTTCCAGATAAAGATGTATTGTGTCTCAAGAGCAAACAACAGACATAATTTTTACCTGTTCATGTTGCATAAGGTCACAGCGGGGAATTTGGCATTTTCCACATACTGAACCACCACTGTAGTTGTGGGTGGCCAGCTGAAGTAGTAGATGAAGTGAGTGCAGATCTGCCAAATAACGATGGCAAGGCAGCCCACGACTATCAGCAGCCACAGCGCCCTGCGAGCCTTGTTCTGCGTGTAGACAATGTTACGCACGCCATGAAAGGAAGTGGATGAGGCAAACTTCGCATGGTATTTCCTTCTGTCTTCCAAATCTGGCAGCAGTTTCTTTATTAAACACAATTGTATCTTTTCCAGTATTCCTGAATGTGGAACAAAGTTAAATTTTTTAAAAAATTAGTGTTTAACCATCACTTAAAAAAGGAATCCACATAGTTCTGATAATGATAAAGCAGATGTAAATTTTCCCTTTAATTTTAAATTCTCTCTTTAAGTAACGAACTTGCTTCTGAGGATTGGAAGAGTTGTGTGCTAAGAGATGAGCTCAGTGCTGCCCTAAGTACAAATTATATCTTGCAGTATTTCAAGCCCACAAAATGGGCTTGAAGCACGTTAACTTAAAAGAGTAGTTCCATTTCTGGCGGAGAGATTGGATTTTGACATACCTAGGGGTCTAAAACTGTGAGTTGCTGTGAGCTTATGTGAAAAGTTAAGCATTTATATACATTTAAATTTATTTTTACAATAACAACATAATAAAGGACTGATCCTTCACACATGCTCTGAAAAATAAGGTTAAAAATGAATTATATGGAATGATATGAAAGGGAATTTCACTCTTTATTAAATTTTTCAGGATAAGACTTGGAAGGCTGCAGGTTCAAAAGAATTCCTAATCTCATTTTCTTAGGTTCATACTTACATACATCAGTATATGTATATGTAATTCCATAATTTTGAAATGGGATGGATTTAGTTTTCATTTGTGCTATGTTTTCTATAAACTGCTATTAAAATAAACCAAACCAAATACTTTTTAAATCTAAGTTTAAGGGCTATAACAATAGCAAATGTAATCAATACCTGGAACTGCCTTACTTTCTTATGCTTAATGATGACTAATCTTTTGGACATGGATTTAAACATTTTTTCTGCCAAAATATCCAGATGAGAGAAACTTAATGAGACCTTTTTTGTACCTTGTCATAATTGGATCATTCTTTTTGTAATGTGCTTCTTTTATGGATTGCTATCAACTGCTTTATTTTGGCATTAAGTAAGTCCAAAGAACAGTAAATCAAAGAAAGTTTGTGAGATAGTTATTAATATCTGAAAATGTATTATTTAGATCAGTGTTTAACAGTAATTAAATGCTTCCCTTCTGTTTTTAACCAATAATTAGGTTTAGTAGTTTGCATGTGTGGTAGGAAAAGGCTACAGCCTTTTTATGACTGACCTACTTGGGCTATTACAGCTGGGCAAAGGAACAAAGGGACGTAAGAGTCATCTGCCAGAGCCACTTCAGCCACATGGTGACCATATCCATACTCCGGGGCATTTCTTTGGTCCACAGTCTCTGGACCGTGATAATGAAATCCCAGATGGTGCTGGATTTGAAAATGTTTCTGAAGGGAAAGAATTGACTTTATGGTGTTCTTTTAAGATCTGTGTAAGAACTTTGATCAATGTTACGTAATTTACTAGGACCTTGCTTTATCATCAGACAGTTTTCTGCTACAAAACTGTTCAGAAGTTTCTCTCCTAACTCTAGTGGCTGTTGAAGCCCACTGCAAATCTGTTCAGCCATGTGTGGTTTTCTACATTGTGCTGCAATGGAGAAGATTGCTGGTTTTGCTGTAGGCTTCTTTCTCACTAGCACGTGGGCAGTGAGATGAGTTCTTTGCATGTTCCCCAAGTGAGAGCAGAGGGAGAACTACATTCCTAAGATGTCTGCCTCTGCTGCATGTAGATTCCAACAAGAGATCACAGACAAGTCATATCCTTTTCTCCAAGGATAGTGCTGTGTTTATTTCTCCTATATGCACTGTGCTAGGTGTGAGAGTGATAGCATGTCCCTACATGAAAGTCCAGTGCCATCGAAAAGCACTAGTCACCTTAATCAGCAGAGGTATAACTTTGAATCTAAACAAACATGAAACTAAGCTGTATTTCAGCCCTTGTGCATAGCTAGTACAGTAAATAGTAGTAAGTAGAAATGATGTTTCACCTGAGGAAAAACATTAAAAGCTTTTCTTTTAATGTGTAGGGTTATCTAATAATAGCATGCTACTGTTTCATTACCACTACTTTGTGAATGTCTTAAAGAATCTTTACTTCTAGATTTCTTTAGAAAATGCTATTTAGCAATTGCCTAATTAAAACTGTATTAGCTTTATTCTAAATACACAGAGGGCCAATAGCCAAAGACTTCTTTAATTGCTTAAGAATACAATTTTTTTCTACAAGCTTTTTTGAGCTCACCCTTCTTTGTTGTATCTTGAAAACGTATATTATTGCTACTATTGGACAAGATGACAAGTAAAAAAGCTCTTGCTCAAGTACCCTAATATACCTTGTCACGTACCTTTGGCATCCGATTGAATGAATCTCCTGAGCTGGTCCATGAGGCCGTGCTTATTTCAGTGAGGAAGGGAAGGATAACAAGCTGCCTTACTACTGGGATCACTGCTAGGTAATGGCTTTTATAGAACACTAAATGGGAGGTGATTCTCGATGACACATGGGACTGGGTAATTTACCTGCCAGGGTTGCTATGTTTTGTCTTTTATTAATATAGTCTGCAATATGAAGAAGATAATTTTGATTACAGGATCAGAGGTACACATTTATATACATTTCAATTACTTATTATGCTAATAATAGTACAAGTGCACTTGTGTATTGCATCACTTTACAAATTTCTTTCATATATTTTCCTTTTGTTTTAGAAAGGCCAATTATCTTTGTTAAAATATTGTGCTGTTCAGAACTGAATAGTTTCTCTTGAAATAAATAAGGAGTCCCTTCCTGGTCTGGAGGGCAGTAAATGTCTCTCACTAGGTTCCCACCAGGAACAGGATGCAGTTCATCCACACTTTGAATAGCTGTCTCTATACCCAGCTCCATGTTTCATGTTCTTGTGGACATTACAGCAAAAATGAGCGGTTACTCCCAAGAACTAACCCTGTAGGCAAGGATGAATATACATGCAGGGTCAATCATTCCAGCAAGGCCTTATGCAAAAGTACAGAGACTGCTTTTTTATTAATGTGCAAAAGTTTTGGTTTGAATTTATTTCAAGAAAAGAACTGAACATCTAATAAAAGTGAATAAAAATACTGGAAGATTCAAACCTGGGATGTACTTGATGAAAGCTTTAGGAAAAACTAAGAAAAAAGACCCTTTACATTTTCTTTCTGATCTCTTTATTTCTTTCCCTCTGTTAGTAACTGTCCTGTTGGTCACCTACAGAGTTCTTGGGTTACCAAGATAAGCTTGTCTCCTTGGTGCCTCACTGCCTGGTTGTTTGCTGTTTTCTGGCTGTGTTGTTAATGCTACAAGCAACAAGGTAAAGCACTGAACTCCATTTAATTATTCCTGGCTGACAGGATTCTGTACTCTACTCCTTGGAATTCCCAGCTCCATTTGTTGCCTCACTGGTGGGACTGTCTGCCAGGGCAAGCTTTGCACAGCACTTGTGTTGACTCAAGCAGATTTTAAGATCTGTTTGTAGCTCGAGCCTGACTGATGCTCTGCCGACAAATTTCCGAGCACTGCAAATCCATTGGCTCCTATTAATGCAAACCACTGTAAGTCACAGAACCCAGACAGCACCTCTTGCCTGAGTCGCTTGAGTTCACAAAACAAATTATGTCAATCTTTTAAACTGTTACGTGCATAGAATTAAGTACAAACTGTAACTTACTTGACTCTCTATACAGCAAATGATTCAACTTACTTTTTTGAAGTTAAAGTCTTTTTTAAAGCCTTACAAAGAGTTGTTATGCTTATGCAATACTTTACATGAATTTACAATACTTTACATGAAGGCTTATGTTGTCCCCTTGTGTTTTACATAAGAAATTGATTTTGAAAAATTTCTCTCTTTTATGGTTGTTTTATATTAATTCTTAAGCAAACACTAAGGGGCGAAGACCAACCATCTTGTGTTTGTTCATCCATCCCAGATGGCTTGGACAAACAGGTTACAGGCTGTAAATTGGTCATAGGCAGCTTGCTCTGTCCACTCAGTCCTAGCATATGTATCTGGTTGTTTAAACCACACATTCCCTAATACTTAATGCAATAAAGATTAGGAAATTCAACTGTTTACAGAGCTAGTCACCATTTTTTGTGTTCACACATAATGCAAATTTTGTACTCAAATTATTATTTGAAGTCAGCCTCAAATGCTTTTCAGTTCTTACATTATGGTGCTAAATTAAAAAATAATGCTGCAGCTGGTGTAACTACATAGCTATTTCCTGAGACAAATATATAACGTGTTTCTGATAAAGTTAATTCTTTATAGCCTAGTTGCAGCAAAATGCCTTCTGAGAATTCTTATGGGTTGGTGAGATGAAATACATGCACACACAAGTATGTGTATATTTAGCTTTCACTGGACAATATTGTATTTTTTAGAATATGTTAAAGTGTTTCTTTCCAATGCCTGTTACATTGCATGACCCCTCTATAAGTGCTTTCTTGACATTAATGCTGCTGATGTTTTGCTTAGCTCTCTCTTTTAATAGAAGCATCTTAATTATTATTTACATTTAAGACAGAAGTAATGCATTTGCTAATATGGCAGACTACAAATACTTTTACTCAATTCATACAAAAATATTAGCAAAAAAAGGCAAAACAGAGGAAAAAACCACAATGGAGTGACCACCACCTGGATTGGTATAATGTATTGTCATTGCCATTTCATGGAATGCTGGTAACTAATTGTATATGCAAGCATCTGTCTTGTTTCTTCCTTCAAGCATGTACTGAGAGTGGATTCAGCAATGGGCGGCAGAAGGGGCTGCAACAGGAGGTTCTCAAGGGGAGTTTGAGGACTCATTGAATCTCTCTCTACATTGACAAGGAATCAGCTATCACTGGAGAAATTATGAGCTCTCATCATTGTTTTCTAATCCTTAAAGATACTAGAATTTCCTTATTTTTTGTTTTCTGTGTTATCCTGCCATAATTTAAACTGGTTACTCCTTTTCCCATCCTGTGGTGTATTGGAAGTTGCTTTTTGCCCTTCCTTTTGAAAGGAAGGTATTTCTCACTTTTCCAACCACAATCTTCTCTTAGTTATACAGGTGAATGCTTTCCATCTTAAGGGGCCATATTTTCTACATCAAATATTCATTGTTCTTGCCATCCTCTTCTGAACCCTTTCCACATTGTCTTCATCTGTCTTGAAGAGTGGTTCCCAGGACATAATATAAAAGATAAAGTCTTTCTGATGCTGGGTAGAAATGAGGGATTCCGTGCCATGTAGAAAGTTGCTATTTAAAAATTCCAGTGTAAGATTTGCTCTAAAGAATTTCTTATTTGCAAGTTTAGTTATCACACCTGAAGTTCAAAAGCACTGTTCTTTGCATCAGAGAAGGTGCATATTGTTAATTTTAGTGCATTAAGGTAACTTTGAATTCTGGCTTCTATCTTTCAGCATGCTATTAGACTTTCCAGGCTGTTCTCATTTGTCAGTTCAAAAAGTGCACAGCCTATTCCATCACCCCAGCCATTAATGATAATGCTGAACAGGAGAAGATGAGCAAATTTTTATCAACGTTTGTCCCAAACCAGCCCTTTGCACTTGCCAGGTAGCTGTACCGTGGAGTAAACAGCAGCACGAACTGAGCCATGTGAGGCATGGGAGTAGCTTATGGTTCCAGGTTTGTGCTTCACTGGACCTGACAGCTAACCAGGACTGGGTGTTCAGGAGGGGACAAACAGCCTTTACTGAAGAACTGCACCCTGTAATGTGTGGCTGCAAAGCATTAATAGAGGATAGGTTTGCCTTGGGACAATGCTGTGGAATCTGTTCAAGATCTGTTTCTCCTAAGTTTACAGTTCTGGCTGGCATTGATCCATTTACATTGATGAAGGCAGAGTTGTTGGGCAATAGACATAAAAGAACGTTTTCTCCATACTTGGGGAATAATTATCAGTTTAAAATTATCAGCATGTGAAAGAAATACTACTGCATTCTGCTGAGCCACAAATGAGAGACAGTGGGGGGAAGGTTGTGCTGGGATGTGTGACACATAAATGGAAGTTAAAAGTATGCTGGGAAGTGATGACACAGTTCTTTGTGTTTAAGAATTTGAACAAATACAATATTTAAAAAGGAAAAAAAAAAATCTTTCCAGCACTATCTCATCTCTTTGTTTGTAGTTTGCAAGACCTTGAGCTCTGTTCCTCCCCCAGGTACGAATGTCTGATTGGATTATTAATATTGCATCAACTTTAAGCTTGTTTGTTTTAGAATGGAGTCACGAAATTTTAGTTTTCTTAAAACCAGCTGTGAATTTCAAGTTAGAGAGCAAATCCAGTTTGGAAAATCACAAAACACTTCTGCAGAGGACACATTTTAGTTCCAAATTTATCTTCTGCGCTTCACCTTCTTTTTATGTCTTTATTCACTTATCTCTTGTTATGTTATTAAATTGGGTGAGGAAGTGATTTTTTTTCACTGTTGGCAGGATAGCCAGAACAGTGAGGTTCTGGCTTAGGATGCTGGGGACTTCACCTCTACAATTCGAGTTGCACTTTGTCAACCTAAACAATAGCTGCTGTAGTGCATTTCCCTATTATAGTTGTATGCTTGTTATCAAAATTTGTTGGGGAAGGTGATATAGGTAAATCTTACAGATATGTAAGCAGGCCTCACCACGAGGCAGGATATTGGGCAATACCTCAGACAGGCCCGAGACCCATGGGGGGAGGGTACTGTTGAGGTAGGAAAATGTTATCTTAAAAATTAGCATTTGAATGTTTAGGAGGTAGTGCCTTATGTAGATCTTGTTGCTCCCATAGGCTATATGTAAATCTTGTAAGATTTGTGTCTCACAATAGATTGGCTATTGTAAATCAGAATATTCAACATGGGATGGGATAAAACTGATTGTAACAGGAAAAGCTCTCTCTCTGGAGGACGCTCTCAGCTGGGAGCTGGCAGCTGACAACCCTTGCAAATAAGCCACGTGTCTGGGGAGCACCCTGTCTCCAAATACATCTATTACCATCACAGCGCCAGCCACAATCAACAAAAATTATTTCATCACTATAGTTTTATGAGATTAACAATGCAACATCTATACGTAGAAAAGATATTTTCCTTTTGAGTACTTCATCTCACAAAGGTGACAGCAGAATCTGCACAAATGCAGAACAGGGTGACTGGGACTACAAAGGTCACTACCAACTATTTCTCATGAGCCGTGAATTAGTACCAAACAGAAATGAAAATTACTTGATTATTTGGCAGAAAGTCGGAAACTTGCTCAGGGAAATACTCCTTCACGTGATGTGTACTTCAGTTATGGAACTCACTGCTGCAGGCTGTGGATTCACAGAATCCACAAAAAGATTATTAAATGCAAGGACACAGGTATCTTAGGAAGTTCTGGGCTATCAAAATTGGAAAGTTACATGGATGTTCTGGGGAAATTATTGCACTGTAAGCTTGCTCGTTTGTTTGTTTGGGGGGCTGTTTGTTTCTTCTTTTTAATAATGGTGTTTTGTTTTTTAATATTTGTTTCTTTTGTTCTAATAGCTCTTCCCAAGAAATCTTTTTCTTTCTCTTTGAAACTTTTCAGCATGGCATGACCTACTTGGATCTTTGACTCACTGCAGGTATTGTTACATGGGTAGAAGCCATGTGTGCTGGGAAGCTCCTAGTCTGCAATTGTTGGACAAGAGTGTTGGGAAGCTTCAAGTGTCATTTGTTTGCAGTCAGAAGTCCCCTGAGCTCTTTCTTCAAGTTAGCAAACACTAGACAAACAAACTGATCTGTAATGATTTTGTAATCAGAATGAGAGTTTGAACAGTAGAATGGCACTGTCCAAACCACTTGTGTGTGTACTTTTACTTCTCCATAAGTGATTTCATGTAGGAAAGCTTGGCATTTGGGTTGGATGAACAGGTCACTTCCAATTCATACCTTTTTTGGATTCATGACAGTACATAGAAGGTCAGACTTACTTACCTGTCCTCATCAGACCATAATGTTTCAGACAGAGCCCCACAGTGAGGACATGCAAACTCTTGGCTGTGGCTGTGTCCATAAATCATGCTGCAGGCCACCTCTGCCTTACAGTGAACCTCCCTTGGCCAGGCTCCCTTTTTGCCCATATGAATCCCTTCTCTCAGTCCAAGTAAGTTCAGCTTGTGAATGCTCTGTAAGCCTATTGCAGCCAGTCCAGCCACCCTACATCTACCTAGGAAATGGGAGGTAAATGGAAAGGGGGCAAGGGTGAATTAAGAAGGGTGCTTAACAATTCCCATGCTGGGCATGAAGGCCATGACAGTTCATTTGAAGGCCACAAAGAGCAGTTCTGGGAAGCTGTGGTTTTGGTGGGGCTTTTTTTTTTCCCCTTGTTTTTTTTCTGCTGTCCCTAACTGTTTGTCTTGTGTTCAGCCCAGTCACAAAACAGAATATTCTCCTTGTCTGCTGAAGGTTAGAGTCCTTTGTGATGAAGACTTTTTATCTGACTTTCATGCATTAAAAGTAAATAAACAAATAGCTAAATAAAAGCTCAAGGGCACACACACTCTTGGTTTTCACAACCTTGCTCAGTCATCTGCAGCATGAACAGCAAGTTAGGGGTGTGGTTATATCTGCTTCTTTGTGGTTCTGAGTGTTCAACATGAAAAAGGGAAGTGAAGGTACATTTTGAGAAAAAAGCAATACACCATCATTTAAAATTAAAGTTATGTTTTGTTTTCAGATACATTCACACTGAAGAGCTTTTTTATCAAGACTTGTTTATGATTATGCTAGTAGGGAGAAATGACAAAGTGGCTATAAATCTCTGTCAGGATATAAAGGAAACTCAAAAATTAGGTCCCTACAGTGAACCCCAGATTTGAACAGCATAGCAGCAACACATTTATTTCTGCAGCCATGCCAGAGTTCAAGGCTCTGAGCTGATCCAAACCTGAGGGCTCTTGTAAGCTGTGCTATCATCTACACTACCAATAGAAAGTTTCATAATCAGGTCATACAAGCCACTTAAATTATTTTACTACCGAGTTTATTACACACTTTGAAGCCTTTCTGAGATCAGATGAAGGCAGCCAGTAAGAGGAATGAATGATCTGTATTGTCTATGGTTTTATTTTAGGGGTTTTCAAGTCCTCATTGAGACATCTTTTTCCACTGATCATGGAGAGTTTGACATCTATTGTAGTTGCAATGGTTAGAGAGCTGAATCCGGCTAGCATGAGATTAAATTTTCTTAAATGAATGGATGCAAATATTGTCCATAATATTACCTGCTTTTTCAGGAATTGGTCAGTTTGCACCTTTGGGACCAGTCAGCTATGAGGTCCTTAAGCAATGAGTTTGAAGTGTTGGAAACACAGGAAAAAACTTTCTAAATTGCTCTTGTCTGGATGATTTATTTGATTGACTGAAGCCCATCTGTTGCTGAATCTGAGGGGGAATTTGTATAGTTTTTGGTTAGACAGTATCCCCAGCTAGATTTTGAGTGAGTTGGCTAACCCTGAGTGAATTAATGGTACTATTACTTCCCAAATAGGGAGTTAATGTTTTGTTAAGTACAGAGTGTAAAAGGGCTCTGATACTTCAAAGTTCTTTGCCTGCTGGGTAGGCAGAGTAAAGGTTGCTAGTCAGAGATCATTGCACTAGAAGTTTATTATTCTCTGTATTTCACAGAAGAAAATAAAACTGCACAAGAAAACACACGTTAACATATTTTGTGAGGTTAAACGTTCAGTATTTTCCAACTGGCCTTATTTTTACTAGTTTCACATTCTTTCTTTGTCATGAGTAAAGATAACAGCTTGATTTCATTATGCAGGCTCAGTCTGGATGTTTCAGGTGACGGTATACAGGAATGACAAGATAAACCTTTTTCTTTTGAGATCTATGGATGTGCAAGATTTCCACATTTGTAAATCAAGCTGTTTGAGTGCAAATATATGAAAAACAGCTTTCAGCATTTAATTTCTCATGTCTTCACTTTCATCTCTAGTTGTCTGCATTACTGAGCACACGTGTAGGTGTGTGTGAGGAGAGGATTATTTTCTTCTGTCAGGTTTTGTATGATGAAGGAAGAACCCCTTGACCTTGCTTGGTGGGTTGCTTCAGCGAAGTCCTACATTTCTTGTGGTTTAACTTAATTTTAAGCTGATTTGTGTAAAGCCTGACAAATGACATCTGGCTGAACAGCATATCCATCCCATCACCCACATCCTACGGCTGCATTTTTTTATCAGCAAACTACTCTTAAGTGACTGGAACAGCTGAAACTACCACACAGACACCACTAAGCAGAATAAATCTTGCAGAGAGCAAACGATCCAGGGTCACAGAGGTCCTGTAGTTTTGTTTGCAGTGAAACTGAGCATTAACTTTTTTTTCAAAAAGGGCTGGCAGGCAGAAAAGAAGTGTATGCTAGTTACATGTTACTTCATTGTGTGTTAAGCTGATGACCAGATAGAATTGAGTAACATTTGTCAATAAATGAGAGTGAAATTTTTGTGCAAGGAGATAAAATTAACAAATTATTCTGAATTAAATACTCGGAAAACCAGTATGAGAGGTTCATGATGCTTTTAGTTCTTTACTTAATCTGTGTACCGTTTTTGAAATCACATATATAATTTGAAATCTCTTTGAATAAGCACTATTTAGTCTGCCATAGAAACATGCTTTTCCATTCCCCCCCCCC
>VYXD01001540.1:256911-278393 GCA_013397195.1 Hylia prasina
CTTTTTCTCTTTCCATTTGTCTGATTTTTTAAACTTTAATAGTATCGTGATACAAAAGGCTGCAGGTTCAAAACCTACTTTAAGAATTCCTGCATTTATCAAATATTGCCTTTTTATCACACAGGGACCTTTCATTGACTTATATCTCACACACTACGCCTTACAACTGTGTCCAAAGAAGCAACTGGTGGAAACCTTGCAGTAAAAAGCACAAAAAGCTTGTGCCACAGGACAAAATAAGCACATCATCCATTCTTTTTTAACTGGCAGAGAAAAACACAATCCTGGAGAGCCAACAACACATGAACTTCCTGACCTTTGTGCTGTGGTAGTTTCTGTAATTATTGAATAGTGGGGATGAGCTGAGGGCTAAGGAGGGGGATTTGGGGGTTGGCCTTGGCAGTGAGATAAGGCTACATATAAGAGAGCTGCAGCAGGTTTGGGAACACTAACAGGGTATTTTCCCCGGTGTGCAGCTCAGCGAGTTTGGATCCTGAAATCATGAGCCACTGCCCCTTCGCGGGGAAGAATTACCTGTGAGTCCTTCCTCTCTGTGTTTTGCTTTATAAGTTCAATTCAATTGATAAAATGATAGTGCAAAATATGAAATCTCAGAGAGGAATTACTTCTCAATAAATAGACAGCTGTAGCTATCACTAAATTAATAGAGATCACGACTTGTCTGAGCACTTGTTATTTGATGAACTAAATATGATGTTACCAGCTGTTACTGTGACAAGAGGAATTTCTTTTATCAAAAGCCTGTTTTACTGGTTCTGTTTATCAAAATAAAGCATTGTTTGAATTGTAGATGCATCTATTAGTAGAAAAGAAGGTATATTCATAGTTCTTTAATTAAATAGTTCATACATTTACTTCATATTCTTCTTAGATTTAATTTTAGCAAGCTATCTTTGGAAGATGAAAATGATGACAAATCTCAAGAAGGAATAAATAAAGCCAGCAAAGGTGGGCTTATCTATGGAGAATACCTACAAGTAAGTTTAAGGACTTCATGTCTGCTGTCCTGGTTGCTCTTACGACTTGAGGCAGGACCTGTGTTTGACACTTCTCCCAACAGTCAGTCAGTGACTAAGACTAAGGGTCTCCAGGTGTAACAGGCACAGGTGCCTGTTGCAACTGGGACCTCAAGGGGGACTGTGGGAAGAGTTCTCAAACTACAAGGAAGATGGATATTTTGGGGGTTTTGGTAGGGAATTATTCATATTGGTAAGCCTAAACTGTAAAGTGACACACCACAAAAAGCTTTTTTTGCTCTGACAATAATCACTCAGCAATTTCTTCATAGCAGCAGGCTCTGTGCACCTTCCTTGACAGTTTGAAATACTTGGCTGGAAAAATATATTTCAGAAATATAGGGGGTAGGATGATGACTCGGGGGGACATAAAAAAACCCAACCAAAACCTGCAAAAACTAGAAGTTATTAAGAAATAAGTAAAAATAAAATGTCATAGGTAATACAAGAAGCCAGATTTTTTTTTTTCTGACAGCATGAACTGAAGTGAGGGGAATTACTCTATGCTTGTGAGCTGATTTGTTGATATACTGCTAGGAATCTTGCAAGGATTTATTTGAAAACAGTTATGATTAGATTGTAAATTTGAATAATAAAAGAATTTAGTAATTTCAGAACTGAAATTGTTATTACTGCCTCAAATTAGGGCTCTTAGGCTGATGTTGTATGACTACGCAGAATTTTACTGTAGGAACTGTGTTTTCATGGGACACACAGTATAGATCTAAAATCTGGAAAAAATCCTGGATATTTTCTTTTCTCTATTTTTTTTACTATACATATATATCTATAATTAAAATTATAGATATATGTATAGTAAAATTATAAAAATTATTTTCAAAACTTTGTTACTTCAGGTACCTAAATGTTCCATTTCAGGCAAGATTTTTTTCTAATTAAAAAAGTAAAAGTCATACCTGAGACAATTTTAGTCAAATTTTTCATATAACCTAGAGTGTGAGGTCTACATGTGTATTATAATTATTATTCCTAAAATTATTATTCCTACAAATTAGCTGTACGCAGTAAGACTAACATTGCTAATAGCAGAATTGAGAGCTTTACAGAACAGTTCTTACCTTTATTTTTAAGCTGAACAAAATATTGAATGCTCAAGAACTTGAGAGTGAGAAGAAAGGGAAAAAAATCCATGATGAACATCTTTTCATTGTGACACATCAAGGTAAGTGGAGGAGTGCAGTGGTGATTGACCAACACTTTTTGCCACAGGTAGTTATTTGGGGCTGACACATGCAATACACTATTTGTTTTCATTTCAGACACCAGCACAGCAACAGCTCTGTCTTTATTTGTTTTATATTTGCATATATTAATATATAAATTGTAAGGCGATGATGCAGTTGGACACGAAATGATCACACAGAGACCTGGAACCTTTTGAGATGCTGAGGCCAAAAAGAGCGCCTTTGTTTATTAATTTCCAAATATATCCTTTTATCAAGGTGACAATGGATTGGAAGGTGAAATTCCCACCTCTCAACCGCATTGGTCAATCAGACTATCAATCACATTCTCCTCCCATCTGAAGGAATGCAAACATTGGCCATATTTACAAAAAAACTTTCTTTGTTTATGTTAAAAGGCATGGGAAAGTGAGAAACTCTGACTCCAATATGAAACATCAGAAGGCTAAGGAAATTCTGGGTGACAAGGCAGTAATCAACTCTATGCTTGTGAAACCTTGTATAACCTTAGGATTTGGTAAACCAAGATATGGATGGTTCTATTCTTAGAGAAATTAAGGTGGTGCAAATCTTGGTGTTGCCCAAGCAACAGGCTGCTATGCAGATTATTCTAGGCAAACTGTGTGTTGCCTTGTGCCTTCTCTGAAACTTCAGTTTAAACCATCTAGAATCTGTCTAGAGATCAGCACACCAATTGGGTACTCCCTAATGCCTATATCTGCCTGTTTTTCAGACCCTGGCCTGATATTTTCTGTTACTGACAGAAAACACATAGATTGTAAGCAGGTGTGGAGTTAGATTTTATTGAAGTATCAGATGTGGATTTTCCCTTTCCTCCTTTTGTAATGAATAATCTGTAGCTCAAATATCTCATGTGTAAAACATATTTGAAAAAATTCTGCCAGTATTCTTGACTGTAGATTAATTTTGTCTAATACTTTAGGTAAAGGACAGAATATTTTAACAGGTAATAAGTGTATGTGTCAGCATCTTTTTGCACACTGGCAGTGTCAATGTAGGCTATTCATTTCAAATCACCATGTAAGAATTTTTCTTTCTTGGTGCTAAGAAGAACAAAGCAGCCTTGAAGTTGACAGCTAACAGTGTCTTTCTTGTTGTAGCATATGAACTTTGGTTTAAGCAGATTTTGTGGGAAATGGACTCTGTGCGAGTGATCTTTCAAAATGGTCATGTAAGTAAAAAACAAGTATTATTTTGGGAAAATTCAGCCCTGATTTTCTCTTACTTCCTGCCTCTCAGTCTGATATACCTGGGCTTACCAAAGCAACATGTGCTCTTTTTAGAAACAGCTTCAAAAGACCAAGTAAAATTTGGCTGAGTGGCTCTTATAGCCTGATAGTACAGATTTTTGATCAGCAAAATCTTATTTCCTCCTGAAGTATGCCTTTTGTGTAGATTACCTTCCAAGGCCAATTTCATTGGCCAAAATGCTCTCATGCTCTCCTGTTAGTGCTGCGTAACTGCAGAAACTTAAGTTGGAAATATCCTACTGCAGAAAAAGCAGCCTCAGAGGCAAAACCAAAAAACAGAAGGCTCACAGTTTTTTTTTATGTTGGAAAGTAATTTCTGCCTTTGTTCTGTTTCTGAAGTCTACATACTATCTCCTTCCATCCAGTATCTGCTGTGAGGAGAACTCATTTTTGTGATTGTGTAATAGTAAATCCAACAGAGAAGCAAGAATCCAAAGCAATGTAATACTGTGTGAGAATTTCTGAGAATTACAAATATAAGCAACTCTTCACATTTGCCCAAATCTAAACATACATTATAACAATAGGTAAGAATGGAAAAACCTTGAATTGATACTACATCCAAAGAAAAATCAGGCTGCATGCAGTTTGAGAAATACATTGATTATATCATTGGCATGTGTCTACAAAGAAAATTTGAAACTAGACCAGATTGGAAGAAGGAACCTTCGTGAACCACAAGGTCCAATGAAAATGTTTTCTGTTGTCCACTATATTCTAATTTAATATAGAATATTAATTTTAATTTTAATATTTTATCAAATTATAACTGACGATAATCTCTTCTTAAGAATAATTTGTGTGTGTGTGTGAAAAATGAAGTGTTGCTTGTAATCAGAATTTGAAATGTGTTAAGGTCAAGTACACAGACAAGCAATTAGGGAAATTATTATCATCTGCCTTTTTTTTTTTTTTTTGTAGTTTGATATTTCCTGGTTGCATACCCAGATTTTAGAGAGAATTTCAATCCCATTGAAACTGAAAGGAATTTTAGCAGACTCCTCCACAGGCAAAGCATTTAACTTAGCAAAAAAAAGAACTTCTGTATTTTCTATTTAATATTTTCTATTTCCCACCAGATGTAGTCTTTTCTCTTCTTCTCTGCTTGCTAGTGCACATTTCTGATGAGCATGTTTTAGATGTGCTCTCCTGATGTAGCTGCCAGATTATTTTGCTTCTCAACTTTTAAGTAATTTCCATACCTGCCTTACGACTTGTAGAATAGAATAAGAATAGAAATTATTCTAGAAATAATTGCAACAGAAAGGATGTAATTTTCATATTATATAATACTGTTACAATAATATTGTAATTATTGGAAAATATAAAATATTTTGCTTTAGAATTTAATTTCTTTGACTTCTATTTTAGTCAAAAACATGGAAAAGAAACCCTGTATGACAGGCCTATCTGTAATGTAACATCACTCAGAAAAAAATGGATTCCAATCTTTGAAAATTAGACTTTCAGTTTTAAGTTAAAACCAGAGTGCTCTATTCCATAAGAGATTCTGCCTCCATGGATTTCACATGGGAAGGACTTGGGAACGATAGTGATGTACAATAGTGAAAAGACATGAAATAACTAGGTAGGATCTAGAGAAAACATCATTCTGGTTATGATCTTTATTTTTTCTACAGGTAAGAGATGAGAGGAACATGCTGAAGGTTATTACTCGAATGAACAGAATTTCACTGATTCTGAAATTACTTGTGGAACAGTTCTCAGTTTTGGAAACTATGACTGCATTGGACTTCTTTGATTTCAGGTAAACTTATTATTCCTCCACAGCAATCCATGAGCTGGCAATTCTCATCCTTAGAACTGATTGTGAATTTTGCATGTGTACTGGTGTCTGTCAGCAAGCTGAGAGCTCACCTT
The DNA here is from genome assembly GCA_013397195.1 of Hylia prasina. NCBI lineage: Eukaryota > Metazoa > Chordata > Aves > Passeriformes > Sylviidae > Hylia > Hylia prasina. Next base: position 262,306 of record VYXD01001540.1, read on the forward strand.
GGAGAGGCAAACATGACATTAAAGTGCAAGGGTCAATTATGAAATTGACCCTGACTGTGAGTCCAGCATGTTCTGCAAAAAGTACAAGTGAATTGTTGACACTTACGTGTAGGGCGCTGCTGACTGGTTTCAGTTAAAAGTTAAAAAAGTTAAGACTTTTGACTGGTCAAAAGTTAAAAAAGCAGAAACAACGGAAATAGCTCACAGCTCTGCTAGCAATTTAGGTGAAACTTGGCACTGCAGATTGAAGCCTTGTTCTATGGCAAAATATAGAAGTGCCTGGGGGAGAGACATGCACTCTCTCTAATTATCTAACAGGAATTTCATCTGTCTTGGTTTGCATGGTGTTCCCTTGGGTCTGTAGTTAGAAGCTGGCTGAAGAAAAGCATTGCTGCCCTGTATTTTTTTATCTTAGTAACTTCTGCTGTCCAGCAGCAGCACAATGTATTGCTGGGCTGGATGGTGGGTACCTCTTCTGCTTCTGCTCAGGCCTTCTCTGGGATCCTTTGGCTTGTCTCATCTCTCCCATGGCATTTCTTTCTCTTCCCTTACTACATCTAGGTCCTTCCACCACACTACCATGTGTTACAGCTTCATCCACTGTCTTCCTTCCCTATTCTTCTCCTGTTTGTGTCACTTGTGCATAACTGTCTGCCTTGTGACTTCAGTGCCAGCCAGCATCCCATCCACTTCTGTATTTTGGTAGCCTTTCTCTTCTATCTTTTAATGTTCCCTATTAAAAAGAGCAGGAAACTACGATTTTCCTTCACTTGTTTGAATCCAGTATTACACTACAGCAGGGGAAATCCATGGGCTAATCATCTATTTTGATCCATATTTGCTTCAGCCTTTCAACCCCATACTGTCACTTGATAAGTAAATGTAAGAGTAAATCAATGATGTGTCTCTGTCAAATCTTGTACTTGCAATTCAAAGTGCATTACAATTATCTAGCAATGTGGGATTTCATGTTACTTTTATTAATAATTGTTTTTCAGCATGGTCAGATGATTTAACTCTTAAGGTTCCCATTAATGAATCCCTCAGAAAAAAAAACCACCACTGGAAGTTTTTCTGAGCATTATTCTACTCGATAGAGTAAGGCAATATACAATATTGCACATATATATTGCATGCATAGACTATTATATGTAGTAATATATAGGAATTATGCTGTATATCAAGACTATTTAAAATGCATTAGCACCTTTTTGCTGTGAAAATTTTTGTAACAGATTTTTACTGTGCAGCTGCTCAATCTATTTGGAAAGGAAATGATACTCATTAACATTGCCTCCTATGCATCACATGCACAAAGCTGCTGTTTTAAAGCACAAATTCACACACTTAGGTTTACACTACCTGTGTATGCACATATATAGAACTAGAAAATGAGATTATGTATATGTACACTGTAGTTGCATTAAAATTGCTTGTATTTTTTTCCTTTTCCTAAAGGCAGTCATATAAAAAAGTCCCAGATAGCTATTTGATATTCTTCAGATGTGAAATATGGGGGGTTTTTTTGAGAAAAAGAGAAATCCACCATTGTAAAATAAGACCCTGTATTTTTTTATCTTTTCTTCTGTTCCCAAAGATACCACCTAAGCCCAGCCTCAGGTTTTCAGAGCCTGCAGTTTCGCTTGCTAGAGAACAAGATTGGTGTTCCCCAGAGTCTGAGAGTCCCTTATAACAGAAGGCATTACCGTGATAACTTCAAGGGACAGGATCGTGAACTATTGCTTCAATCAGAGCAAGAGCCAACACTACTGCAACTTGTGGAGGTAACAATGTCTGTCCTGGACCTTGCTTCATTTTCCCCCATCTCCCAAGCATGTCCTTCATGACTGTCAGTGACAAATTCTCCTATCTTAAGAGAAACAAGCATGTTGGCAAATTCTGTGTCAATTCTGCTTTGGATTCTTTACAAATTTGGCATGAAAGAGAGTTAGTTGTTAGTAAACCAACTGATATTTCACAGCATCTCCCTTCCTCTGAAAATTCTGGCTGTTAAACTGGTAAACTGCATTGTGGAAGTGTGAGCTAAGAATGTAAATGCACTGTTTCATTTGCATTGTTTTTCGTGACTATAAGCCCTTTTGGGAGGAAAACTTTAAACACAGTCCCACTGTTAGTGATGGCTATTAGAGGGGTTAAAAACCATAGATGGCTCTATGTTTTCCTTCTGAGATTTATCATTACTACTATCCTATATATATTTGTGGAATAAGATTTGTTTTTCTGTAGTTTGTTTTAAAGATATCCTTAGAATGAGACAGCTTCTGTTTTCCAGCACTGGCCATATGATCTGGAACCTGAGGGGGTTGGTAACGCACCATTATGCAGGTGCAAATCATCCACATGGACATGCTGAATTTAGCAATAAGCACTTCTACAGGATACTAAACCAGAACTGTAGTAGTAGAATTTATGTTGCTATAACTTGTAATTCTAGGATAATGCAGTTGCATTGCTATTGTTTGAACTTATTATTATTATTGCCACTACTACTCTTATTATTAAAGGCATGGCTGGAAAGAACTCCGGGACTTGATGCAGAAGAATTTGATTTCTGGGGACAATTTGAAGAGAATGTTTTAAAAGGCCTAGAGGAGGAATTTGCCTTGATACAGGTATATAATGTACTCTTGAACTATATAAGCAAAGACATCTGACAAAATGATATTCTGACATAAATTTAAATTTTGGCTTACTCAAAGTTTCTTACTTCATTTAATCTTCATCAGTCTTTGTCTGCAAGAAGCAGAAAAAATTAAATATCCTTCAGGAAATAGCAGTATTTTTTAGATTTGACATCTAAGATGGTTTACAGCGTGAGATACACGGATAATTTGGATTGCAAAAGGGATGGATTAGTATCAATGAAGTTGATTTTACTGAAACTACAACTTCACCTTTAGTTAGTATTTGCATCTACACCCTAGAGTAACTATGAAGTTTGAGACCCTGAGCTGTGGATATGGAATGTCACTATTAACAGCCTATTTCTGTTTAACAGTATATGGCAATTTGCTGCTCTGTGATAATTTGAATTGCAATGGCAAATAAGCACCAGAAAATCCTTGACTATTTTCAAACCTGCAGCTTTAAAAATATTTTTTCATTTTTTCATTTTTAATGATAAAGTAAGAATTTATCAACTCTGAGAATATCTGTTTGTGACTTTCTAACTCATCTAACCTTTTTATTTACAATTTTCTTGCCCACAGCACTGCAACAAGGTAATTTTTTTGCCTTGAAAACAAATAAATCAGACTTCAAACAAATGATGATTAAATTTTTTTAAGGCCTCTAGACCAAAAACGTGGTAAATTGCCAGTTTGTTCGAATATTCATTTATCTGAGTTCTGGAGTCTATTTAATTGTATATTTCTTGCTAATTGTACTTTTCAGAGGACAGTGACTCATGTATCTTATTTGAAAATATAGTTCTTACATCTAAGATGCAAATTTCAGAGTATTTACTTAAATAAAAGTTGCATAATGAATCATTCAAGTGCTTAATTTTCCCTGTTGAATTCTAAAACTTGTCTTTGTTTTAAATACCAAAGGCCAAAGCAGAATCAGAAGAAAAAGATGATTTATTGTCTGAATTCCAAAAACAGAGAGACGTATTACTTTCATTGTTCGATGAAAAACGCCATGAACATCTGCTCAGTAAAGGTAGATTTTATTACCATATGCCAATATGCACTTTGTATGTTTTATACATGTTATTTATAAATGTTTGTTATAGCATTAAATTGCAGAAAAATGAGCAACAAACCAAGGACACTTGTATTTTGCAGGAGAGAGACGACTGTCCTACAAAGCACTGAAGGGAGCCTTGATGATCTACTTCTACAGGTAATGCTGTAAGATGTGTCTTTGATGGTGACTGGCAGGAGGAGAGGTGAGGGTTAAGAACAGCAGAAAAGGTTCAGTTAGGCTGGAATGGGCTCTGGGAAACAATCTGTTTCAGCCCTGCACAGGAACCTTGATTAGTCAGACACAGCTCAAAGGTCTGACCTGGCTGCTCAGTGCCATGTGCAGGTGAGTTCTGAATATCTTCAAGGATGGAGGTTGCACATACTGATCTGGTCCTTGCTTGACCAGATGCTGCTTCTCAATTTTAACTAGTAAATACCTTGTTCTACGTGTCCTAGAAAGATCTGGACTCCTTTTCCAAGTTCAAAAATAAAGAGGCAGATCAAGACTTACACAGCAGAACAATTGTAAAAATATCTACTGATATCTCAGCACCAATTTAGGAAAAGTATACTAAGCACTGTGAAATGCAACTTTGAAAAACAGCTTATGCTGAGAGGTCTCACTGTCTTCTCTTTCATTTTCCAAGGGAGGAGCCTCGTTTCCAGGTTCCCTTTCAGCTTCTTACTTCCCTCATGGATCTTGATGTGCTCATGACTAAATGGAGATGTAAGTTTGACTTTTTTGACTGTGACACTCCCTCTTCTGGATGAAAATAAATTGTTCTGTCTCTGAGTTACACCCAGTCTTAGAACTGAGCTTGGAGGAATGATCCATCCTTTAGGAATGATTTTTTTTTTGTACTTCAGCCAAGAGGAAAGATAAAGAGCTGCTTCTGTGATCATTAGATACATAGGTATAGCTACCACTTGTATGACCTGCTTTAAGTGTACTATCTTATTTAAGGGAGATAGTACACTTCATATTTTTCAATGTATCCCAAGAAGTTGTAATGTCTTTATATGCAGACATTCCTTCTGCCTCCTTCCTTATCTAGACATACATAAATGGATCTGTAATTCTGTATTGACATAGTAATGTGTAATAATTAGTGTGTTCATTCTGAATTAACAATCATTTTATATTAATTAACTGAATGGCAGAATTAACTCCTGCATTGCTGAATACCTAACAGTTCTGTATCCCTGTAAAGATCTCTGAATGACCTTTAGTTAGTGTGGCTCTTTAGTTATATCTAAATATTGAACATGTGTTATTTTCTCCTGTTGTATGATTTAGATAACCATGTCTGTTTGGTGCACAGAATGATTGGTGGCAAGGCTGGCACTGGAGGCTCATCAGGCTACCACTACTTGCGCTCAACAGTGAGGTAGATATAATGTGTTTCCCCTGTTACCTGCCATAATGCAGTTCATAAATACTCTAATGCTGGGAGACATATTTCAGGTGGCTCACTGGAGGCCAAAGGGCTGCTGACTCTCTTCTGGGACTCTAGCATCTCCCCTTGGTTGTTGCACATTTATTCATCAGTGACATATAAATTCCAAGCCTTCTTGGAAGAAAAGAACTCCTTTTGATCCCTCACTCAAAAGTACCATCTGTAATTCTCAATTGAGGGGTCCAGGTGTTACAGTGATAGCAATAACATTAACCCTGTTTGTTCAGTCTGTGTGCCAGCTCTAGCCCAAGTTAATGAGATGACACGGGCTGGAAGCAAGCCCCAGTTACTGGGGCTCAGTGTAATTGAGTTTCTTTATTCCCTAGTGTGACCTCTGATTGCACAACCTTCTTAAAAGGGGATCTTCTCTGAGGTCTGTTCTCAAAGAGCCTTGAACGGCCCTGTAGTGCTGTGAGCAGCTATGGCAACCAATGGAACAGAGGGCAGAGCAGAAAGCAGATGGTTAGACTGATGTTGAGGATTGAATGTCCTGTCTTTTTTAGAAAGCTCTCCCACTCTTCCTTAATATCAGATTAACATGATTGTTCCTAAATAAATTCTACTAGAGATCATACCCTATGGATTTTCAGAAGAAGGACATTACTCTAGGCTATTAAGCCTAGTCTGCTATGCCCTAGAAAGTTAGGACAGGATTCTTGCTCTGCACTATTCAGGAGAGTTAGTGCAAGGAATCATATTATTTGCATGAGAAGGAATGGTTAGTGAGGATTTAGAAATTATGGCCTTCTATGCTGATGGAATTATTGTTCCAATTGTCTCTTTCAGTGACAGATACAAGGTCTTTGTGGATTTGTTCAATCTTTCAACATTTCTAGTGCCAAGACACTGGATACCAAAGATGAACCCAAGCATTCATAAATTCCTTTACACAGCAGAATACTGTGACAGCTCCTACTTCAGCAGTGATGACTCTGACTAGCCTGCCTTTCTAGGCTGGTTGCTGTAAAGAACTTCCTGACTTTCACCTTGAGTGGTGCTCCCAGCCATTCCCACATAGAGTGTGGGTGTGTAAATATGTATTTATGTATGACAGCTTTGTGAATAGTACAATTGGCTTGTGGAAGAAATTAACTGCTTGTAGAAAAAAATAAATCTGTATTGAGTTAGCCTATGTTAAGAGTAAAATGATACCCCAATTCAACCCAATGACCAATTTAACTCTTAATAGGCTTCTTAAAGCCTATACATAGAGAAAGGGAGAAAATTACATGAAGTTATTATGATCGTGACTTATTTGTACATATTTTTGTATTTGCTTGTTTGCCTAATGGCTGTTACTAATTTATGTCTAGTTGAGGATATAATCAGTCTGATCACCTTCAGAAGAATATTAGTTTCTGAGCTCGAGAGCAATTTCAAAAGGAATTTTTGGGTTAAAAGTTTCAAAAGCCTGATTCAAAAAAGTAAGTCCTGAATCTGTAGAAACCAAACCATCCTGAACCTATAATATATCAAGAATCATGTTGCTATCTCTTTACATGTGAATGTAAATCCCTTATGCAGAAATACTGTTAAAAATAGCAGATATAAAGTACTTACTTTGCATTTCAAATAAAGGAGTATTAAAGCTAATCTTTTGTTAAGTCGTCTTTTAAAGCAAACTATAAAGTGCAAACAAGAGTATGATAGGCATTAAAAGTGATTTTTATTCAAATTGGTATAGAATAAAAAGCAACTTTGGCTATAGAATATCAATAAAGCAGTGTCATCTTCTCATTAAATGGACTTGTGTCTTTTTAAGTGCTTCCTTTGGAAAGACACAAGCACTGTAGGCTGGAATTTCTGGTAAGTTCTCTCTACTACAGCACTTCAGGTTCTTATACCTGGCAGTAGCACCTCAAAAGCACTGGAGGCACATCTCTTGTTTCATATTGCTATGACTACATTATTCTTATCCATGCCCATTAGGGACTTTGTTTTCCAGTTAAAGAAGTGTGCTATCTGTGGTTTATAAGCCACTCAGGGAGAAAATAAAAACATTTTTAAAAAAGTACAGAAGACTTCACATTTTGTAAAACTGAAGTTTTCAGCCAAGTAAGCAAAACCTGAAGTAAAGAAACATCATCCTTGGTTTTCCTTTAATTTAAAATATTAACAACTAGAAGGACTAAAACAGCAACACTTAACAATAGATAATTATAAATATTACTTTTGTCATAAAAAGGTTATAAAAAAACTAAAAACATGGTACAGTAATTGAGTGCAAAGATTACAGAATTGCTTCAATACTTTTTGTAGTAGGCCTTCTTAAAAGATATGGGTAAAGCATTCCAGGTGAAAAATTCAGAGCATTTTAGAATTACATGTTTCATTGTGAGTTCTAGTTACATTTGCCCACAGCTGCAGTTTGACACCTCAGCAAAGCTGAACACCTTTTTATTACCAGCAAGTCTCACCTCTGAATTCAATTAATGAGGGAAACTTAACATTCACTCTATTGGATATATTCTGTAATTGCTGACTTTCTAAACTGTTAGTCATGATTCTTCTTATATTCAAATAATTTCAAATATACTCTTATACTTTTGATTTTTTGATCCAAATTCCTTCTTATTTGTCATCATTTCTTTCCTTTTAAGATTTTTTCTATGGAGTAGTATTCAACACCTGGATAAAGCTTACATTTGAGGCTTCAGTCCACCTTTGTAATTTCTACTTGTGCACTCTGCAGTTCAGTTTTCTACTCCATGAGAAATTTGGCATTCAACACAAATTCAAAATAAAAACATTTTTAAAAACTTCAGCCAGGAGTTGCAGCCATTTCTTATATTTGAAAATGGTGTTCTGAATTACAGTGTCTTCATATACAGTGTCTGTGCTCATGATACTTGTAGTCTTTGACCAGTTGTAGAGGCCCAGAGAACTGTCAAACAAATACTGCTGAAACTGTGTCTGCTATACCTAGAAAGGACATAAAATTTGGTTTTAATAAATACTGGAGACTTCCCAGAATTCATATTCATATAATGCCCTCTTCCCTCCATGCCATGACAGTAAGAATCTAGGGAATCATCTGCAACCCTTTTATTTCTTCCTTGTCTGGCACTGTGTATAGTTGAAACCTAATCTCCTCCTTCCTCTGCTTTTATGTTCAAAATTTTATATCCTGGTGGTCTCAGAGCACCTCTAAATCAGAAGACAACATTTCTGTGGGAAAAGGTGCAACTACTGTCCTTTGCTGGATTGTTCTTGTGTGGTACACTACAGAAAAGGTGAAAGATCCTGCTTTTTGAAACAAGAGGTTTTGAAAATAACACATCTGTTCTCCCTGCCATCTCTATAATTGACTTGCTTTATGACTACTTATAAATTTCTCTTTCGAAATTGTTTATACTACAACAGTTGAACAAAGATTCAGTAACATGAGAAAGCTATGACTGGATACATTGCTCTGATCTTTACTAAGTGCAGGCAAACTGAATATTGTCTATTCTTTATGTGCAGAAGACTTAGGTAATCTAACACCTTTTGCAATGACTAACAGCTACTGTGAAACACACATGGAAGGGAAAGCCAGTGGGTTACTGAAACACATAAAATTACAACAGATACACAACGCTTCCTATCTAGTGGAAATATCCCACCAATCTGGCTCAGCAATCTGAGGATAAACTGGAGCTTGACTTGCTTTACGTCATATCTAGCACAAACTGGATATTTAATGCTACAGAAATCCCTCAAACACAAAGAAAAAATTCATGAAAACAACAATAGGGCAGCAGCTCGAACTAGCACTAAAAGAATATATCTCTGTCCTACAAGAAAAGCTATGAGAGCAGGGTACACCATGGTACCCCAGGTTTATTTGCTTTTCATATTTGTTTGCTAAACTGAGCCCAGAGCTAATGGCACCCACCAGACAAGGACAGCAGCTGTTTTGCCTACAGGGAGTACAGCAATGGCACCCACCTACAACCATCACACATGGCTGGGTATTTTACAATGCCACTACCTCTGCATGGTAAGGGACAACAGTACTTTGATTATTTGTCTTATACAGCTTTGCCTTTACATGGTGCTTTTCAATCATTCAACTACATGGCTTGATTGAACTAGCAACCACTTTATTTTTTCATCTGGACTCATTTAACCTCTTTTAAAGCATAGCAATGATTTGTACTGCATCTCTGAGGATCCCATTATATCTTTATTATATTATTATATATACTGTACTATGATTATATTAATTTCTTAGAGCCATTGAGAAACATATCCCAGCCCATGCCCTTTACCACTTACTTTTGGTCAGACTTACCACAGACATTGCTGCCTATCTTAACACGAACGTAGCCATCTATTCCCCAAGTCGGCCCCCAGGAGTTCTGTACAATCCAGTAAGGGATGCTACCTGGAAGAGACATTTCATGAACATGAGACAACATGGGACTTGGGAAGCTAACAGTCCACAGAATTAATTTGCATTTCAGTAGCTCAGTTTCTTATGGATTGATGATACAGGCCAGCAAAACCTACGGTTGTTCACACAGATAACAGAGCTAATATTCTGATAGGGGTAGACTGGATATGGGCTCTTCTAGCATAAAGACACACACAGCCATGGTCTTGACTTTACAAGGATGAAGTCCCACAGAACTGAAGAAACAATGACAAAAAAAGAGATTATGTGGTCTTCACAGAACTTCCAGAATGGATGTGACATCAAACACAAAAGCTTCCAACAGAAAACTGAGTTCTGGATTTTAATCACTTGTCCCACAAAAGGCAAACTAAGTAAAAGAAACCTCCTGTGCTGAAGTTCAGCTGGTGGAAATGCACCTGTTCTGTCAAAACCAGTGATAAGAACAGCATGGTTTGCTCTTCCACTGGAGCAGTGATATTGTATGATTCCACCGAGATAATCCTGCCAGCTAATGGCATCGACTGTCACTGCCAAAGGGCCCCAGCTGATAAGCATCCTCATCATCTCCTCCTCTTGACCACTGCAAAAGAAGTGAGTAAAAATACCAAGTTACTTAAGTTACCACACTAAAGTGATTTGAGTGATTGTAATCTACTTGTTAACAGTTTAACAATCAAATAATTAAACTGTTTCCTCCAAGTTCTACATATCACATAACACACATCAGTAATTATGTATTTCATATACTACAACACAGTGATACAAATATAGGACACACAAACTATGGGACAGGTGTAGATCCAGACACATAATGCTATTAAAAAGCAGCAGGTTTCTAGGTCAAGCCAGTAGGCAATGGAGAACACTACATATTTTTGTACATCACTCTTCTCAATCAAAACCAGCTTTTAACAAAGCATTATTCTGTATTAGAATTTTCCACTGTTTTTTAAACCTACAGAAGTACCTCTTATCATAGTAATACACTAAAGTATCTGTCTCAAACATATAAAAACACAGGACATTTCCACTTTCAGACATTTAGCATTAGCACCCTCATACAGTTTTATTTATCTAATATACTGGAGCAGGAAATTCTCATCACTACATGATATGTTCATTAACTAAATTTGGCAAATATAGACTGGCAAAGATATGATTGATTTTAGTTACTTATATCTAGAAATAACACAATTCCTAGGCAGAATAGTACTTCTTGTCTTTATTCACAGTACTGATAAAAATCAGAAATAAAGTTTCTACACAAAGAAACCTAAAAAAGCTGAAGTTTTACAGAGTTCAGTTGACAATATTGTTTCTAAAGTCATGGGCTGGAGAGGATGTGGGTAGATATGTAAATGCATGAATACTGAAGTAACTGAATGCTTCCTAATTTTTTCAGTAGTTTCCAGTTACTATTGGTAGGATTTACTGTTTTTGACAAAATCAGTATAATGTTCATATATTAAAAACTCTATGTTCCAGTTTATGGCCAATTTAAAAGACCTAATTTTAAGACACAAGCTGTCTCATTTGAACAGGCTTAGTGATGGCAGTGTTGAGTGGATTGCTTGTGGCAAGCCTTAACTCTCGAAGATGTTACGTATTAATCCTTCTCCAGCACACAGCTACAGACAACCTCACAATCTTATCCTGGTCAATGCACTATTCACTCCACCTTACTCCACGACTGCTGAACACAGAAGGAAAAGTACAGCAAAAGAAAAGAATGAATAATAGCTACCTGAAGTCATATGCAGCAAATCCTGTTATTGAAACACCAAAATCTGAGCGCTCAAAATAATGGCACAGTCCTGTCTGAGCTTTAAAAGTGTATTCTGAATCTCTCACGAGTTTTACTTTTGTCTGCAAGAAGGCAATTGAGTAAGAATTTAATGCATTTGATTTTACTACTATGCAGCTCAAAATGTATAGAGAATGACCACATAACCCACTCAAAATTCAGTGTGCACTGGGAAAGATTAGAAGTAAGAATGTCACATTATGAAGTAAGTATTTACTATCTCTAGTTTCCTTGTTCACTGAGCTTCAGGAGGGATTCAGAAATCTTTAAATAAGAAACTGAATTTAAAAGGCATCTCTAATTTAAACAATCCTCATAAGCCACCCTGTCAATATCAAGACACAGATATTAATTAAGTTCATTCATGAACTATTCATTCTCTTCAAATGACTTCCACACACAAAATTATACTCTCCTTGGGACAGTTCAAGAAGGACTAAGTATCCCAAAAAGTTATATAAAATACTGTAAAGTCCAATTCTGTAGCTGGCATGTAATTCTGATGCTAGTACATGATGCATGCATCAGCCTTTTACATTTTTCATGTCCTCTGCAGTACAGCATGTTTATGACAGTGACTTCTTCAGTCTAATTCATTTGTGGTTCCTCTGCTGCCAAGTAAGAGGGAATTTTGCTTCAGAGGAATAAGGGTGAGTATTCTCCATTGTTTTTTATAGTCAAACTTAAGCAAGTTATCTAGAGTCTTATTAACCATGGGTACATTACTCTTCAGGGGTAGAATTACACTTTTTTAAATTCTGTTTTTTTTTTTTTTTTTAAAAATTTAAAAAATGAAAGAATTATTTTTATATTTTTGTAATTCTGACTACTTCTTATTTCAAAGATATTAAAATGTTTCTGTTTACCTATGTTATTAACACATATTTTGAATTTTTAATGAAATAAAATGTGTTAGCAACAACAAAAGTAGAAACTTTGAATGCATTCTCAATGTTTTAGGCTGCAAGGGAAACAAAGGTAAATGCAGTTCATTTTATTCTGAGGTTTTCCACACACACTTATACATAATTTTACAGTGTTTGCAATAGAAACAATTGAAATTTGAAAACAGAAAATAGCAAGATCCTTCCTTTTCCCCAAAAGCTGCTGCTTTATGTACACAAAATGTCATATGCATAGGTGGCTCTGTCTACACTGGTACCGTATGCCTGCAGTTGAATTCAGGAACATTATTTTTGGCCCCTGTGAACTAATTTGTTACGTTCAGAAGAACATGTATGGACCAAAAAGTTCCAATCAAATTTCAATTCTGCTGGAACTAATTCTCTCTTGGTTGCTAACTAAATAAATAGGCATACATACATATACACAGACACATATGTGTATGCATATACGCACACACACACACAATTAAAAAGAACCCTGTACATTTCACCTTCCCCATCACTTTTTTTCCAATAAATAAGAATGTTAACAGAGAAACTGATGAAATTTTTTGGGATTTTTACAAAGAGTTTCCAACCTGGTTCAGCCAGCTCAAAGCACTAACGGTGGATCCCCCGTTGCAGCCGTAGTTATTGTATGAGCAGTCAATAACTTGCTGCACACTGAGCTCTTCCAGGGTGTTTCTTTTAATTGCATAGGCAGACTCTATGCCACTTACAACGCTGAAAGCCCAGCAGCCTCCACACTGATAGAGAGAAAAGAGAAACAGCAGAGAAAGCAAAAGTCAGCTTTGTTTTTGAAGCCTGATATGAAAAAAGAGGCAAAATAGTCTTCCAATGCTCTTCATTTAATTCATCATCTTTGAACTTTGTTTTTAGGGCAATGATAAAGAAATGTTATCATCCATTTAAAATGCTGAACTATTTTTCCCCCTATATTGCTCTCTGAATGCTAGAAGTGCATTACAGGTGTCTTACTTTAATAACTCCTTCCTGATGAATTTTTTGTTCTTGATGATAGGTCGGAGGATGCTTTTTACTGTGAGATATAATTTTCCAAAAAAAAAAAAAGTGGCATCAGGATGAAACTAGTTTTTAACCACATTAGTAAGTTTTTCTAGAACTCTGTAGAAACAGATTACAGTTTAAGAAATGGTAAAGATGGTAAAGTGAAGTTAAACATAATAGAAAAATTCTTACACAATAACAATCTATACTGCAATTCTAGGCTCTTTGAACTGTGATATTTAAAACAAGAACCAGAATTTATTATTCACAAGGTCCTATGTGAAGCACAGAAAGGAGACACTGGGGATTGAACATCTTGTTTCTTACCCGTGACTATAACCAATTTGGGTTAAGCTGTGGGGTCAGGTTACTTTTCTATCATGAATGCATCCCCTGAGGAATTCACTGGTAAAGATGAGGGTGTTGACCAGCCAAGGGGATTCAGTCATGGGAGAAAACCAACAGGAAGGGATCTACATCTCCCCAGGTAGGATGAGATCAAGTACTGAACTTACCTTGGTTACTTCAGAAAAATACAAAATGCACATCATGCGAAATATTTGGAGATTCAGTTAACTAGATCAAAAAATATATTACAGTTTCTAAATGCACAACTTCTACAACTCATTCATTTAAGCCTAATACTGCTTTGCATAAAATGCTACATGACTTTGTGTATGTTCAACTGGCCACTCTTGTGCCAGTGCTCCAAGGAGCGTTCAAGTAGAGATGGTCCCTGCAAACCTTCCCTGTGCTCTACAGCCTACCTGCTGAGAACCAGGAATGGAAAACACCAGGACTTACTGTCTGCTGATTTCTCACATCTGCAATGACTTTCTTGACCCTCCAGTCAAACTTCTTTGGCAGAGGCTTTTCCTTCCCCTTTGGCACTTTTGAGTATCTGGGAAGCTTGTGAGGTATGCTTCTCAAGTAAATAGCTAAACAGAATATAAAAATCTATAAATCTTTGAACAACAACAAAAAACCATTAGCAACTAGTTTACTAGAATTCAGAGGTAACTTTGATCTACAGTTACAACCATTATATCTCATTCTAAAACCCACAGAAAATTCAGATATTTTAAAATAATCATTATGTTCCAGAATGAATATAATTATTTCTACAGTTTCAAAAAGAACAGAAATACTCTATGTAGGGTATGTGGGTAGGAAGTGTGAAGATTTTCTGAAGTTGAACAATAATAACCACAGATATTCCATAAAACAAATTTTACTTGAAAATTTCCAAAACATTTTACTTACTTAAAAATTTCTTTGTTTTAGCCATGTACAAGGGGAAAATAAGAGGAGAATAAAGTAAAGACTCTGAAACATCTGCAAGTTGCTGAGTTTTCACTAAAAATGTTGTTTAATTGTTTAAAATTAAAACAAGATGTTAAATTCTCTGATGAACAGAATATGTAACAACAGAAATGAAGGGAAGAAGGGAAGGTATCAGCCAAATTTTCTAGGGAAAAAAAATAAGTATGTCATATTGCTCCAGAAAGCTCCAGTTGTCATTATGCAGCCATGGACCTCCAAGCACTGTTTGGACTATAAATTTTGTGCTGGGGTAGAGAATATGAACTTACTGGAGAACCTCGTTTATCTTCCTTTTACAAAAAGGAAGAACCTTGTGTACATCCTTTCCTCTGTTACAACTGAAGAAAGCTTTAAAAAGCAGTGAGAAGAAAGAAGGAAAACCAGAACTGCCTGAATACTAAAACATCTTCAGGCTGTGGGCAGTTCAACCTTGCAAGACTACAGAACATGAAGAGGACTGTTGTATCCTCCAGAAGTACTTACAGTTTGGTACCAGCCATTGTAAATTAGCTGACTATCAGCACAGGAGGAATCTGTAAATGTGAAAGACACAAGGTTCTGGGAAAGAATAAATAAAAACCAACCAGAAAAGGCATTAGAAGAAACCCGAAAATGTACCTTTGAACTCTTCAGGAAACAGGTGAGAAAACTGATTTATGCCATAGACAGCAGTTGTATTATCTTTTGATGATGAATTCAATAAGTTAATTCTTTTAGTGCTCTCCTGAAGGAATTAAAAACAAATAATTGTGGGCATTATTAAGTTAGCAGGAAGGACAAAATTGTAAGAGCAGAAAAAGAAAAGGTTAACAACAGTAAACACGAAATTAGGTAACAAGAGCTGTTCAGCTCAAATTCGTCCTGTATCCCGAGCAAACCAATAGGAAAGCCATTAGACTAATTTCAACTCCAAGAAATACCAAAAAAAGCATTCATTCAGTGCAAGAAATTGACATGAAACGGACAAAAAAGGCAAGCTGAGAACAAGTCGTGTCAAGAACATCATGTGATGTTCTTCTCTGACAGCACAACAAACCTTGCGGTTCAGAGATATGCAAAAATGCCTTCAGATAAGAAGGCATTTGTTGTATGAACCTAATATATTTTTCCCTGCAGAGAAATATTCTCTGAGAAAGGAGAGCACAAGTCTGTAAACATTCTCTCCTATATCTTTGTCTCCCAGGAGATGAGGATTTGTTTCTCTTTCCTAACCAATGGGTGCAATTTTATCTCCCTGGTATGGGAAAGACTGGGGGGAGAAGGATTCAGGAGGGGCAGGGAAGAAGCAGCAGCATGCTTTTCACCTGGGCAGAATAACCAAGCCCAGAGGAAAATGGAGTCAACTTTAATAAATCACTAAGCCTTCTGATATTGAAGTCCATGAATCCTGATTTCACCGCACCCCGAGACCACAGGCATTCACTTCACGTTTTTACGAAGCGAAAGAGCAGCATCATGACGCAGAGGCCTCCCGCCTCCTCCCGGCGGCTCGATGTCGCC
>VYXD01001540.1:278446-340884 GCA_013397195.1 Hylia prasina
CGGGGCTGGCTGGGCTCCGGGCGGGCGCGTCCCGGCGCTGCGGAAGGGGAGCTCCGCCTGCCCCCGCCTCCCGCCCTCCATCACCCGGCCCGCAGAGCCCGCACTGGCCCCGCGGCGAGGGGGGCGCGGACCTACCCGCAGAGCCGCCGCCGCTCCTTCTCGCTGTCGGTCGCCTTCGCCCTNGGCAGCGGTGCTGCGGCTCCTGCGCCCTCTCGGGGGGTGCAGCCGAGTCCGAGCTGTGTTTGAGAGTGCTCAGCGGCGCCTGAGCAAAGCCGTGTTTCCAGCGATGTTGTTCCGTATGGGAGACGCGCGCCAGGCGCGCAGGGCTGCAAAGGAGGGGCGAAGGGGTGCGGAGCGTTCAGGTATCTGCCGGGTTACAAATTCGTGCAAGCCCTTCTCCCAGAGGAAAGTTAGTTGGTACCTGAAAGCGCTGCTGCTAGTAGGAGAGGGAAGCGGCAGGAACGCAGGTTACAGGCTTTAGGAAAGGAAGGCATGGGTGGGAGGGCTGAGCTGCCGGGTGCTGCACAGCCGGTGCTCGCAGCCCCTGCGTCCCAGTGAGAGCTTGTGCTGAAAGAACACACGAAGAGAAACCATGACCTTCCCCAGAAACTTGTCATACTGGTTACTTGAGCAAGCAGCTCAGTGTTCAGCTTTTAAAAGCTCCGTTAGGCCACTGTGAGTTAACAGAGCCCTCTTGGTTAATTTCCACCACCAGGCATTTTAATGCAGTGCCTGTAAAAAGAATATTTGTATGTTTAAAACCTGCTGTATGTTTCTTTCCCCACACACACCCTCTTGTTAACACAACTTGAAGGCACAGGTGCCCTGTCCTGTGCTGCCAGCAGCACACCTGGTAGTGCTGTGCTTGGGGAACAAAGCCGTGGGGATCACCATCCAGCTTTTCCTTTGCCCTCCTCTCATGGAATGGCTCCTGGGGGATTGGCTGAACTGCCGCCGGTTTTGTTACAGAGAAGGCTATTTATGCCTTATAGCCAGTGGATGGAAGATCTCTTTAGCAGGCCAGATTTTATTGGTTATTCTGATACAGTTTATCACTGTTCACCCAGGATTGGCGTTGCAGATGTTATTACAATTTATTTCAAACTTGTATTGACAGAGTGAGGTCTGAGATCAGTTTAGGGACTCAATAGGATGATATCAGAACTGAATAGTGAAACCTTTTTAAGGATGGTTTGAACCTCAGCAGCCAAATTCTGAGGCAAATTCTATCAAACTGTGACTGAGCACTGAGGCCCTCGTGAGAAGGGCAGGGTGTAGTTTTTGGCAGGAATGTCAAAGGACAGCTTGCTATGGTCACCACAGCTTTGGGAGGTTGTGGGAGGAACTGAAGTATTAATGCAGCAGTCACATGGTTTTATTCTCTATGGTACAGTATAGTGAAACAGGAAAGAAGTTTTTTTGCCAGTTAGTGTAAGCAACAGAAAGATGCTGAAATTATGCTTTATTTAAAAACATACTTTTCATTAAAAATTTAAGATTTTCCATCAGTCTAACATGATCAACTTTCTCTAAATTGGCGTGCTGCCCTTGAAATGTGTTGTTCCAGGATTATGATTATCTCAAGCTGAATACTTTTTTTTTATTTTTAATATATAGTCATTAATTTTTAAACCAGCCAACTTAGCTTTAATATAACAAAGAGATAATTTTTCAGCTTTTTTGGGTTATTATTTCTGTAGACTGTGCGGTTTTCAAACAGATGTAATCTTGATTGGAGAAGTCGTTCTGTTTGTTTTGTATATAGACTTCAAGGGTTACTTTTCCCGTGAAACACACGAGGGCAGCAAAGGACTTCTGAAATACCGTTGCAAACCACAGCACTTTCATTTTCATTTTAATTAAAATAAATGACCCCCAAACAAGAAAAAAAATTTCCCCTCCTATTTTGGGAAAATAGATGTATCTCAGATTGATTTGCCTTAAAAATTCTGTATAGTATAGGAAGAGGAAAAGGTTTGTTTCCCCTGGATTTGCCCTCTGTGTACTAAATAGATGTTTCAATTTATCTTGTTCAGCAGGAGACTGTAAGAAAAGTCAATGTCTCCTCTGGTGACTGGCTCAGGGGGAAGAAAGTGTAACAAACAGCCAAAGGTAAGCGACTGACAGCCAAAGTGTTTCTGAAGGTTTTGTTTTTCCACTGAACTACCTACTGTGCCATAAAAACATTTTGTGCCTGTGCTCAGATGAACAAAATCCCACTAAAGTACACAGAGAACTCAGTCTACAGGCATGCAGTCCCTGCTCTGCTTTGAATTACTCCAGTGTAAATTTAGCCATGCTTCATTAAGATAAAACAAAATATACTTGTAAAAATAATATCAGAATAAGGTCTCTAAAAAGAATGGGGTGTATAGGTGTTTGGTGTTGTTTTGTGATTTTTGTTTGTTTGAGTTTTTTAAAGGCTTTAATGATATGATTCTTATTGATTCATTGACACAGGTAAGCCGTACATTAGTTGCACTAGTCAAAGATGAATTGTGATGAAAATATTTTAATGCTTTTTCCTCCCCCAGAAACTCTGATATAGAATTTTATAATTGTAAATATTTCTTTTATAAAATATATTTTAATGAATTTTTACATATCTGTATCCCATTCTGACTATTCATTAGAAGTATTTGATGAGCTAAAACAATTCATACTAAGGGAAGAAGCAATGATGAATATATATTTAGGAACCTCTAGACTTATTGTAAGATTTTTTTTTAAATGAGGATATTCCTTTATTAAGAGAATTTGCTTTCCATCAGCTGAAAAACACCCATTTCTAAAATTTATCATGACACAGCAGTGTTATTAGTGGGTGTGTTTTTATAGCATTACAGGTTCAGATTGAAGGATTATGTTAATATTTACAAATAAGGCTTTTTTTTTTCCCCTCCAGTGATTTTTGCTTAGCTGTTTGAAATAGTTAATTAAATCTGGTTGGGCAGCCTAGCTTCAGTGCCCCCTGGCCTCTGTGTGTTTATAATTAGCATAGCAAACAGGGCAAAATACAAGAATTTACTTCTGAGTTGGAGACAGGTGTGCCAAGGATGGGTGTTGCTGGTCCTATTGATGGACCTTCAGGTAGGAATGATGCCTTTATAGCACTTTGAGAGGTATTTAGCAGCAGTTTGGACTCCTGTTTTAGGCATATAAGATGTATAACAAATGGAAAATCCATTTGTGTTGGGTGGTCTTCAGCCTGAGAGAGACATTGTCTAAATCCAGCAGATGGAGCTAAGTACCCTTTTTTAAAAAGGCTTGTGGGGAAAAATTATGTCCAAAGATTTGCTTATTTTAAGACCTTGCAGAGGTGTTGTTTGCTAATACAGTTGCAGGGGTAACAATTATTGAATGTAAGCAAAGCAAGTGAAAATTGCAATCTTGAGATGAAATCTATTCCTGTGAGGGTAAATGAGTGGTGTTGATGTAGCTAATGTTCAGAAGTTGTCTTTTCCGAGCCCCAAGGTGGATCTTTTAAAATTTGGGAGAAGCAAAGAAATTTACACATGGGAGCCCTTGGGTTTGCAGCAATAACCAAACTGTGCCAAGGGGCTGACTTAGATCATGACAAACGTGTGTTGACCATGAAGTAGAATGATCTTCCTTTGCAAATAATGAAATAACTGCAGGATCTGCTTCTCAAACCTGACTTGTCTGTGTTTCAGCTGAAGATCCTAAACACCTGTAAGTCTTAAGCTCCTTTAAAAAGGTTTTTCTTCAATCTCGTCAGTAAAGGATGAATTATGAATGAAGAAGGCTGGCAGTGGAGCTAATAATTCAAAATCAAACTGTGAATCAAAAAATAAAAATGCAGGAAGGAACAACACCTGTTCTGAGTGAGAATGAATTAAGAAATCTTGTCAGTTTTAGGGATTTGAGAATTGGCTTTTCTCTGAGAAATCTGATTTGCTGATACTCTGATTTTCTGTTGTCATTGCCAGTCCCACTTGCCAGTGTCTACAAATTCACAGTAAATAGTCTCAGTTGAGAAAATTTCTCATATCCAGGTCATTCAAGTCTTGTTTTCTTGTTGGCTTTTTGCTTGTTTGTTTCAGTCTTTTTAATATTCTATTATCTCTAGAAAGTGGGTTAAGTGGTAAGCTTTTCGGGAAGAATTTTAGGCAGTATTTGGTGCAGCTTGGCTTAAGAGTGCAAGTATTGGTAAACGTTTTTTTCACTCTAATTGTTCTGATTTCTTCCATCAACCTGTTTGACAGATTTTTTTGCTCCTTTTTGGAGGATCTGCTTGCTGACTTTCTCCATGGGTGATTATTATTGAAAAATGCTGTTGAATCATCCCAACCTTATATTCCTTCTGTTTCATATGCAATACCTTCCTCTTGTTTTACTGTGGAACTTAAAAGAACAGATTTTACAGTCACATTGATGTGAATCAGTTGTGACTTACTGCTATGATTATAATACTGTTGAAGTTATACTTTGTCCCTGAAGCGCTTTTTATCCATAAAACTCCAATGCCCTTTGTGGGAAGGTCAGCAATGTAAAACCCATGTAAATTTGCACCTCAGGCATGAGGTCTGTGTCCATGACTAACCTGTGCACGGAAATAGAGGGTCTGCTTTACATCAGTGGTTAAGTTTTTTTTAGTGTGTAGTTTTTCTGGAATTTTATTTTGTTTCGTTGCTTTAGACTTTGCTCTAAAAGGCTTTCATGCATGAGGAGTGACAGTCCTGCCTTCCCTGCTGCTGCGTGTGCGAAATGCACCTTCACATTGCCACTGTTTCCATACATGCTGCTAAAAGAGGGTGAGCTTTTCTGAAGTAGGGGGGTCTTAGGACCCATCTGCCTGTTAAAAATGGGAGGCTTAGCATGCAGGAATATAGATTTAGAGAAGGAGGTATAGGACTATGCCCTTCTTTACTTCTATTGTTGCCATAGGAAGCACACGACATGGTCGTCATCTTCAGTCTGCATCTATGGCCAGTATAAGAGTATATCATTATCCTGGTATTTTAATCACAGAATAGATGAGATTGGAAGGAGCCACTAGTACAGCCATCTAGTCCAGCCTCACTGTTCAAGCAGAGTCCCCTAGACCATGTTTACTGAGGATTGTGTCCAGATAACTTTGAATATCTCTATGGAAGGAGACTCCATGACTTCTCTGGGCAACCTGTTACAGTGCACAGTCACCTGCACAGTAAAGCTTTTTCCCCATGTTCAGGTAGAACTTCCTGTGCATCAGTTTCTGCCTGCTGCCTCTTGTCCTATTGCTTGGCACCACTGAGCAGAGCCTGGGAACATCCTCTTGACACCCTCCCTGCAAATACTGACAGACATTGATGAGGTCCTCTCTCAGTCTTCTCTTCTCAAGGCTGAACGGGCCCAGCTCCCTCAGCCTTTCCTTGTAAGAGGGGTGATCCAGACCCCTCATCATTTTCATAGCCCTCCACTGGACCTGCTCCATGTCTCTCTCCTCCTGAGGAGCCCAGAAATGGACACAGCACTCTGGATGTAGCTCACCAGGGCTGACCAAGGGAGCAGGATCAGCTCCCTCATCCTGCTGAAATGCTCTTCCTCGTGCATCCAAGGACAATTTCAGCCTTTCTTTGGCCCAAGGGCCCTGCTGGCTCATGGACAGGTAATTGTCCACCAGGACCCCCAGCTCCTTCTCTGCTGAGTTGCTTTCCAGCAGGTCGCCCCCAGCCTGTCCTGGAGCATGGAGTTGTTCCATCCCAAGTTCAGGATCCCGCATTTGCCTTTGTTAAATTTTGGACAGTTCCTCTTGTTTAGTTGCAAGAACTGATTCTTCTTTTTAGAAAGAAAAAAGTGCAGTAGCAGTGTGTCACATATACTTACACTAGTAAAAGTTTGGAGACAAAGAAAAAGTAAAATTGCTTTTGTTATGCAGAAAGGAAGAATGCTTCAGGATTCATAAAGATGTCCTTTCACTTGGCTTAATGTAATCATCTTATAAATTGTAATCTGAACATATTTTAGAGTATCATAGCATAATTTATTATGCATATGTAAAGCAACAGTCAAGAAAATTCTGGGCTTGTAGTTGTTTATACTTTGTGTGAATTTTAGACTTAAATTGTTATTTTAACAATTTCAAATAACTGTTGACTTTTCAAGTGAGCTCATGCTTTTTTTATGACTGTAAAGAAAATTTAGTTTCACTATTCTGTGGTTTTAGATGGTGTAAACCAGGAGGAGCTTTGTGTATGTAATTATAGTGATATGAAATTGTTATGCTGGGCACAACTGAGCCTTATATATTTGTCTTAGTTACAGACTTTGAACTTGTGTTTACAGCTTTTCAGGGGGAAGGGAAAAACCTATTACAGGTTCTAATTTTCTTCTTACAAACCACTACAGTCAGCCTCCTGTGTAATGCCATAAATGGCAGTGCACTTAGACTTTCTCAGATGATTAGATTACATTGTTTTGAAAAAATTAGATTATGTCAGGAACTGTTGCACAAAAAAACCCCTTCATTAATTACTCAAATATTTATTGTATTTGAGTTGATTTAAAACGTAATGACAGCTTACTTCACCCTTTCTCTGTTAGCAAAAGTTAATTGTGGTTTTAAAAGGGTAGTGCCAGGTTTTGGGTCTTAAGGTCTGATTTGTTTTGGTTCATGAGGATGCTGAGCTGCTCTTATATTTTTCCCAGGAAGCAGAAACTTTATATGTCATATAAGGCAGATTCTTAATCATGGGGTTTGCATTCTTTGTTTTGCACCCCACTGTTTCTCATGTGTAGCTGAGCACAAAGGAAAACTGGAGAGGCAATTTCTTTTGAAAATCCTGATCATGGCAGTTACATGTTTCCTCCTAAAACGCAAAATTTTCTTGTATGTCAGCTTTTCCTTGGCATATTGAGAGCTCATTCAAATTGAAGCCCTTCATACTAGAGGTCTTTGGAAACATTATTCTTTCAAAAGGACACAAAAAATATGTTCTGCTTTTACAAAAAGCCCTTGACATTATCATTTTGGGGTTTTGTTTAGATGTGTTTTAATAACCAGGCTAGCCACATACAGAGCATTTACAGTGTGTTTGTTGTGATAGCTCAGTATCCAAAGGCTCCGAATACCCAACATGGTAGAATTTGGGGGAAAGTAATAAATATTTAATATCACATGAAAAGGATTTAATATCTAATTTAACACCTACATTTAAGTTTCACTTAAAATTAACAACATTACAGTTGTTAATTTTTAAATATTTTTTTAAACTGTAATATTTTTTAAACAATGGGTTTTAAATAGATTGAGGTAATTCTTGAGGGAACATTTTGTCTGAAGAATTAAAGATGTATATATGTTATATACATTTATGTATATGTTCATGCTAAAACTGTAAGCCTTTTTAGACTTTGAGCCTGTTAACCCTACTGAGACGTCTGCATTGAGTTACCAGCATGTGACTGGGTTTTAATACTGATGGAGAAACATTGTGTCAAACTATGGTTTTTATGTCTTTATGTGGTCATTTCTGAGAAATGTAAACATAATATTCATGGCCAGATGTGGATGTGTGGCTGAGATTGGTACATGCTCTGGCTTCTCTAAGAGAAGCAATTATCTCTGCTGGCTGTTCAGGGTGTGTTGCCTTTTGTTCTGAGTAGAGCACTGCTCTTTATTGACAGGTTACCATATATGTTTCTATGCAGACAACATTTTTTTTTTTTCTTTTTTGGGACTGAGATGGTTACCCTTCTTTTGAACTTAACATAATTTCTTTTTGGGGTGGTTAAGGAAGTTGTTGTAATCTCTACCAGGCTACCTAGGGTCAACATCAGACATGTTGCTTCTTTTGGTGGACTATCAATATACTAGAAAGTATACTAGAAAGTTAATATTTTCTGTGCTCAAAGCAGTTTTCCCCATTAATTTAGTCGTGATTAAGTATTTTGAAATGACTGAGAACTTATTGAAATTAAATAATATATAATTTGAGCTAAGAGGAACTGCAGATGTTTGGACTATATTTTTTAACCCTATGTACTTCATTTCAATGTTAAGAAGAGAGGATATTTTTAGTTAACACCACCATTCATTTCCAGCCAAAATGAATGCAAAGAGAGTATAAACACCTAAAAAATTAGATTTCACATTTGTAAACTTCAGAAGGAAATGAGCACTAGTGAGTGCTTAGAAGATTTTTAATATATACCCTTGTGTTCCAGTTTTGGGAAGACTATGCATTACCTGAGACATCATCCATTTACAGCACAGGCTGGCTGGCCCTAACAGTTAAAAAACTGAGATGTTATTTGCTTTAACAATTTATTGTAATGTGTGCAATTAAAATGGACACTAAATGCTGTGTCAAGAGGTACTTACCTAAGCCAAGCTTCCAGAGCTTTCAGGAACTCATTTTCCCCAACAGGCCTTCCGTATTACAGTCTGCCCTTGCTAATTACACGGGCAGGCTGCCTTAAATAGTGCTGAGCTTGAATTGCCACAGGACTTTTTCTTTATAAAGAGTGTATTTCTCTGGAGCCTGCAACCACCCTGCACTGGCTGCACCGTGTGAACTCATCTTTGCCATGCAGTAGGCAGCCTATGAAGCAGAAATAAGCACTTGCTTATGGGGGAAGCAAGTGCTGGGAGTGCACTTTTCCTTAAGATTGGTCTTACAGCTGTGGGAGAACTCTACTGAGACATCCTTTGTTTTGAATCTGAATAGACTTAGGTTAATTTTGCTCCTTTGTTTGAACTTTATTAAAGGGAATTTAATATTTCTCATTCTTCTGTTCTGTTGAGTGTGATTCTGCAGAGTTGAAGATTTCCTCTGGGTCATGCAGCAGACGGGGGCAGCACAGGCAGCCAGCTGGGCAGGGGCAGGGAAAGCACCACCAGGAAAGTGGCCAGAGAGTCATGATTTCCAGGTTGGCCTGGCTTGGCTGTATTTTCAGTGTGTTTCAGCAAAGCAAGTAAACCCACTAGTGTGGGTTGACTTATCCTTTTATAGCATTAAAATATACATTCCTGTTGGAGATAAAAATATTTATTTTGGAGAGAAAGCGACTTCTGCCTTCACAGTGAGACTATGTCCCCTTCAAGATTCCCAGTTATACCCTGCAGCAGCCAGGGCTGCCTGAAGACCTGGCAGCCACCCATGTCCCTGGTGAGCAGCTGGTGCAGCCATCCCATGCTCAAGAGATGTCAGGTGACATGCAGACAAAAGTGAAGATATTCGTTGTCTTATTTGGATGTTAGGACAAATGGCTGGTACTGTCCATTTTCCTTTTTGGTAAAGGTTTTGACCATTTTAAGTACCACGAAGTCAAGACTTGAGACAGTGGCATCTCATTTGAAAGCCAAGCACACCATATGCTGTCTTTTCCTTGTTAAGAGGAATATCCCATCAGACTCTATTGTTTTGATCACCCCTTTATTCTAATCCTCTTGGAAAGTGAAAATTGTTCTTCAACCTTTTGCAAATCAAAATAAGGAAGAAGACAAAGACCAGCAGCTGCTCTGTCTGCTATTAATCCAAACATGCTTCTCTCCTAAAGTGTAGGTATAATGCCTAACTAGAATTGCAAGAAGTGCTGCACTATGAAAACTTGAGAGGTCATTGGTAAGTTGCACACCTCTCTGGCATGCCTGATTAGGCTTCCTTAAATTTATTGAACAGGTCTCAAGTGGATTTTAGCCTCTGCCTGCTTTTTTTCTGGACTTACCCTGCAGTTATTGAGTTACCACCTCCAGGGACTAGGAAGAGAGTGTTATAACATGATAAAAATCGAAATAATTTTCTCCATGGCTTGCCGAGTGAAATATCCCAACAAATGCACTTGGTTCATTGAAATATCAAACTCCAGATTGTTGAAGTAGTGTTCGGTAATTGTAGAGAAAATAAACTGGTTTGAATACAAGTTTAGCTCTTAAATACTGATTAATTATCAGAGATGGCTTCAGTTTTGACTTAACAACTTAGTCCTTGCCCTTTGATTCTTGTAACCCCTCTAAAGACTGAAAATGTCAGGGCAGCAATTGTGTCACTAACCAAAATGCAGCACTAAATTGGGTACTCAGTGAGTTTTACTGAGCAGTCTTATGTTCTGTGAGTAGGAAAAATATTCTTGAAAATAAGTGGTCCCAGTGCTTTTGGAAAGAATAATTGAAAAGGATGATTAATTTATGACTTCTTTTCACTTTCATTTAAAATAAATTACTCTGGAAGCAATTAAGAATTTCTTCACATGTAATAAGTTAAATTGATGAACAGCTTAGATTTATTTTGGGCAAGTACCGTCTATCAAATTAAAAGTTATTAATAGATTTTCTAACAGTCTTTCAATAAACAAAGAAGCCTCACTGGCACTGATGATATAAATGCTGTTTGTGATTTATCTTCACCTCACTCTTTGAGGTCTTTGTCCAAGACTTAAGTTCAACTTTTACCTGATATTATTTGAGGAAGCAAAAAATTAATGCATGTGAGTCAATGAGTTATGGACAAAAGACATACATTTGCTGAATAGTTTTAACCTGAATAAAAGATATTTAAAGGACTATATATAGTACTTTGGTTGCCATTTTTGAAAATAATGTAAGCAGTTTCACTTTTCTGCACTGCAGGTACTTAGCAATAGTCAGGAATTTAAAACACAAGTTTTCTTGTGTTAAAGAGGTGTTTTTTTTTTTTTTTTTCCAATTTGTCCTTTATTGGTGTCAAGCCTGTGGAAAACCTCTATCACTGGTTTCTAGCCCTAAGGCCTCTTGCATCATTTCTAAACATAAAATCCAACTCATGGTTTACTGTGGAGTTTACTATTTAATAACTATAAATGCAGAAGGATCAAAAGTAGGGATCTACAAAAGAATTTGAACAGTATATTTCATCATCTCTCAGCTAATTCTCATTAACCTGTAGCTGAAGAAAAACTGAGGTGCCCCAGCTAACAGAATAGTATTTGGGGTATTGTGGTGACATACAGGTGTATTCCTGTTGTGAGCAAGGAGAAGAGTCCTCCAGGAAAGCCAGAGACAGAGGAGAGGACATGATGGAGATGCTGTCATTCCTCCTTCAGCCTGATCTATGCTGTCTTACACTGGCTCCATGATATCCTGTTCCCAATCTAAAATGTAATTACAGGGAACCTGATGATTATGATGATAATAATAATCTAGTAATAGAAGAAATGTATACATGTATGTAATTAACACAGTGCAAAGATCATTCTGCTCCTGGTAAGTTACACCAGGAAATTACAATATCAAATGCTTTGCAGCTTACATTTATTTTTCCAAAGCAAAATTTTTAATGTATGATGTAATATATCATTCTAACTTCTGTTTACAGATACACTGATCTTTATATAGCGATAAACAGTGCAAAGAAAATGAGACTGAGATTTGGTGTCTGCTCATAATGAAGTACTACTTCCAACTCCCTCCTCCACAGGATTAATTACATAATTTAGTGGTCAGACACCCAAGGGCACGACAGATATTGTTTTTCTGAGCCAAATGAAGACTAAGAAATACTTTCTGTACATCACATATCAAAGGACCAGGACAATGAAGAGGAAGTAAATGATAGTATGTTCACAAACAAAAGTCCTAAATGCTTCTTTTGTGGCTGTAAAGTGATGTTGTGGGGACACTCAGGTCGGTGTAACCTTACAACATTTGAGAGATGACTCATAGCACCACACCAATATGAACAGAGTCCGGGATTTATGAGGTGATACACAGTAACTTTGCTTTCTTCCAGCACTGGCTTGGCGTTGGTTGAAAATCCAAGTTCTTTGTTGGCTGATGAAAAGGTTTGGTATGTCTTTTGTACTTACATCCTGTGCTAGAGTAGAGCAATAAACAGAGCTCGCCTGGTTTGCTGTGAAGAGTTATGACAGTGTGAAGTGCTCAAATACGATATACGGTAGCCCAGATGCTCTTAAAAACATAAGCAATGAAGATGAGTTTACTATCTACAGGAATCTATCAGTCTGGAGACTTGGAATTTCAGAAAATAATTTAGCTGCCCCTGGAGACAAGCTGAACATGTGAAAGTGATGTATCATCTCAATGAAGGCGGCCAGCTACATACTAGACTAAAAGCAAGGGCATGGAGAGCAGGTGGAGGGAAGTGATAATTTCCCTCTGTTTGGTGCTTGTGAGACTGCATATGAAATACTGTGTTCAGCTTTGGGCTCCCCAGTACAAGAAATACATAGATATACTGGAGCAAGTCCAGAGAAAGGCCACTGAGATGCTAGAGCAAATTATACACAAGGAGAGGCTGAGAGAGCTGGGTTTGTTAAGCCTGAAGAAGGAAAGATGCTGTTGCTGTCCTAAAGTGTCTGGTGGGTAGTTACAGGGAAGATGAAGCCAGACTCTTCTGGTAGATGCACAATGACAGACCGAGAGGCCTCAGAGAGAAGTTGAAAAGAGGTAAATCCAATCTAATAGTAGAAAAGCTATTTTACATTGAGGGTGGTCAGACATTAAATCTGAGTGATTCTGTAATCTCCACCTTCAAATGTATTCAGAACTTGAGCAGAGAGCCTCAACTAGGCAAATTTGAGTTCATGAGAGCTTTTCAATCTGTATTATTCTGATTCTTGTTTTGTAGCCTGCCAGAAATGGTAGAAAATTTTACTCATAGATACTATTCAACAAAAGGTTTGCCTTGAGGGGATATTTCAAAACAACCTGAGCTACTGATTGTGGAAGCTCATTCCTGTCTCAGTTGAATGTAGCCTTTATTTAGTAGGGTGCACTAGAGTGAAAAAACGTTCAATCACTGTTGTTTGAGCCAACAGCTCTGTTTCTCTCCAGATAGCTTAGAGAGAGAAAATGATTTTCCAACAATGGATGTATTAGAGAGGTCTGTATATCTCAGTGTATGCCTTCAAACTTCTTCAGCTTTCACCAGAAACTAAGTGGGTTCACTTGCCCTTGTGTTGAGGTTGACATTTTATGCTAGAATATGACAGAACAATTGGATTTTATTGCTATGTTTTGCCCTAAAATTTATGATAGTCTCTTCCATTAAGCAAGATTTGTTAGTGTTTTGTTGTTTTTTAGTTATTAAAAGCACTTTTGTAGAGTTCAAAAAATTGTAGAGTTCTTTAAATCTTTTTCCATTATATAGATTAAAATATGAATTGGAATATGTGGGTTATTTGTCCTTTTCAGACTGGCAAGGATGGAAGAAAATCACACTTTCTGTGAATTTGTTCAGCAAAAGGTGCATAATACACATAGGCTGATGGTGAAAACTATCGTGTAAATTGATACTGTGCTTGAGCCCATCTGAAGTTCTCCTCCTGATTGCTGCTGCTTCTCAAAGGAAAGGAGAATTTTTGTGCTGGTGCCACCTTTGGTGAAGACCCAGTCTCAATGAAAAAATATCTAGTTCCTATCTTAAAGTAATGAATTTCTTGCATACGAAGTCAATGTGATTTTTTAATGCTCATCTGAATAATAATCCATGTAGTTTTGACAATAACAGGATTATTAAAATTGTTGTTTAAGGCTATAGAGATCAAATCATCTGAATTGTTTATTCTTTACACCAGTAAAAATCAGGGCATGGATTTTTTTTTTTTACCTAGTTATTTGCTTTCATAATTTTCTGAGGAGAGTCAAAGGTAATGGTATTTCTGATAGAGATGAGAGTTGTGTCCACATCAGTTGTACATGGGAGATCCAATAAAGATGAGGAAGACTAAATATGAAAAGGGACAAAATTCATTAACTTACCTTAGCAAAATAATTAAACCTGTGTTAGTGAACAGGTTATCACTGTATGATCTGATGTAATGAACATCTTATCCTGTAACCAAGAGGGTATTTTGTTCTGTTTGTCCTTGTTTGTTTTGACAGAAAAAGAGAAGGTATTTTTGACTAAAGGGGAACTTTTCAATTTGAACTGTTTGGAGAGCTGTAGAATTGTTATATATGAAGTGTGTGTTGTTCTAGTGACTTCACCCTCCTTTTCTATTTGTTTATTTCCTTGCATGGTCTCACTAAGAGCCTGTTTTGGATGCTGCCTCTGTGCCCAATTATGTGCCTGTGTCGCTAACAGATAACCCCTGCTTTGACAAAGGATGACAAAAATTTGTTTATATGTATTTTACTTTTATTTTAGTATTTTCTACAATATTTGTCAAACACATGTAGGAAGGTTTCTTCATGGTCTTAGGCCCAGTTTTGTAACTCTTCGCTTATCTAAATTTATTTTTTTCTCAGTTGTTAGTTAATAATTCAGTTCAACTCTAAAGGTTTCATAAGGTATAAAGGGTTACATGCCTCAGAAGTATTTATACTATCTGCACTAGATAATTTTCATCAGCTATCTTAATCAGTTGTTGGGCACCATGACTTCACAGTGTTGCCTTTAAGTAGCTGAGAGTAGGCGTTATCAACGTTCCATGATTTTTAGAGATAGTTATCTGTTTTTTGCATATTCTAAATTGTATCTTCATTCATGCCCTTTAAACTGCAATGAGTATGTTAGATTAAAAGGAGTAGAAATGTCACAATCTCTCCTCTTTCTTCAGGATTCCCAAATGTGAGAAGAAACACAGGGAGTGTAGTGGTGAGAACAGTGTCTTTGGGTGTGCCCAGGTGTAATGGGTTGACAGCTTAGCCAGCAGCTAAGCACCCACGCAACCACTCACCCCACAGTGGGACAGAGGAGAGAACTAGAAGAGCAAAGGCTGGCAACCCCTGGGATGAAGCAGCAAAGCTGCTGCATGTGCAGGCAGAAGAATAAATCAGAAATATATTCACTATTTGTTGTTGGCAGGCCAATGTCCATCCAATTCCTGAAAAGCAAGGCCTCAGCACGCAAAATGGTTGCTTGAGAAAATGAAAGCCATAACCAAACTCCCCGTCCTCCTCCTCCTTTCCCTGACCCTTTATTGCAGAACATAATGGCATACTGTAGGAAATGTGCCCTCGGTCAGTTTGGGTCTGCTGTCCCAACTGTGTCCCTTTCCAACCTCATGTCACACCTCTGGCCTACTTGCTGAGGTGGGCAGAGTAGTGAAAAGAAAAACATGATGCTGTGAAAGTCAGAACACTGGTGTGTTAATAACACTGGTTTAATCACAAGTCCAAAATACACCATGATAAGGCCTGTACAGGGTTAACTCCATCCCAGCCAGACCCGCCACACCAGGAAAGGCAGCATTTATTCCGAGGAATAGTTTTCTTTCTCTCTCCCTGTAGTAAAGTTATTAGTGAGAAAAAATAGCAAGGTATATAGCTTATGAATAAAATGTCTGCCTAAAACTCTGCTTCTTTTTTGCTTAAGATACTTTTGTCTGAAAGAAGAGAACTGTACAGACCTCTATGTATTTATTAAAAAAATAATAAATTGATGGGTTGTCTTGAGCTCTATGACTGTGCCACCATTAAGGAACTTACACCATTTTCAGCAATGCTGTTTTTCACTTTTTACATCAAAATCAATGTTAGTTGTTGATGTTTAAGTAGTGTATTTTATAAACATACATTTCACATTCTGTATTGCCTTCAGGTCATTTCATTTGTGATTATATCTAATATTACATTGATTTGTATAGAATTTCTCAAAATAACAGATGAAGGTTAAAAAGAAAAAAAGAAACAATTGATTAGTAAATGTTTTGCTAAAACTAACCCACTGGGGAGTTTCTGGCTTTCTATTAACACTAAAAGCAAAGGAGGAGGAGGGAGAAAATAATAGCTCAAATGCTGTGCTACTTTGTGTAAAGTTTTGTTTTTATTTGAACATCCACTTTATGGTAAAGTGAATTTAGCTTGGTTTGTAGGAGCAGAAGAGGTCAAGGATGTCTAGAGCTTTGACTTAGAATGCTTTCTGAGCTAACTGCACTTAAGTCCTGGCAGGAGCTTGCCATGCATGACTTCTGTTGATGCACAGTCACTTCTCATGCTTGTGGATATTTGTTGCTCTCAAAAATGACACTAAGTCAGACGTTTTAGAAAGACCTGGAAAAAAAGTTGTCAACTTGGTGATATAAAGGCCATAATGCAGAGAATAAACCCTTAGACTGTTCTTAGTCCCTGTCTGTTCCCACAAACACATTTTCCCATATCACTAAACCCTTGTGTGGTTTCAGCAGTGAGTTTTGCTTGATTTTGTAGAATCAGGTATAGAAATCAAGTAGAGGCTACGTCTGGTGCAATATTGTTGACTTCAGTATTCATTTCTCTCCTGTTTTTTCTTATTTGCTGAATTTATCTCTGCTGCAATTTTCTGTCTCTGTGAAAAGGATGTAATTTAAAACAATCCTGCCTCTATCCAGACTGTTACATGCAAACCAAATTATAAGAAACTGAAAACAACTAAAATGGCTTATTGTGCTAATAACAGTCCTTTCTGGGTTCCAAAAAAACTAGTGCAATGTTTGTCCAACATCAATGTGCTAACTTTGTAATTGTAGTGAAATTGATTCCCTGAGATTATGATGAAAACTAATACTAAAACTATGCAAATTTTGGAACATAAAGGACACATTTCAGGTGGTCATGCATAACTGAGGCCTTGGTATTTGGGCAAAGACTTGATTTGCATACTTGAATATATTTTGCACCTTATTTGATCACTAACTAATCAGTGCATACAGATGGCAATCAGATTTCTGATCTGAATACACAAATAGTACCTTGTGAATTCAATCAAGGGCTGTGAAGCTGCAGATGGGGAACTCTACTCAGTTGGAGTGAAAAGTTATTAATATATCTCCTATGATTATGAAAGTGGAGGAAACAGGGTTTTTTTCATTAGTACTTTGAAAGAATTTGCTAATTTATTCATACATGGAAGGTAGTTGAGAAAGTAAAAATTGTCTGTGGACTGACTCCAACTCTGCTTCCCAATTTTTATTTTTAAACTTTATCTGCAAGAGTGCTATAAGTTTTATCACTTACTGAGGAGCAAGTGAATGGAACGAATACTTTCAGAATACTGTCAAAGATTTCCCATTTCTGTCCTTCACCTTCCTTAGGGAAAGGAAGAATTTCTGTGGATACTATGTGAAGGTGCCCACATGGGCTTGCATATTCCAGAGAAGATCACTGAGATTATAAACCTGTAATTGATTCTTGCTTCCTAATTGTTTTAAGTTTTGTTAGCAGTTAAAGAATCCCTATGGATGAGTCTGAAATCTGAAGATTCCACTTGCTGTTTTCTTGTCTTTCTCCTAATTTTTATTTCTGTGTTAATAGTTGGACTGGTAAAGTGCAACTGAAAGATGTCCCTGCCCACAGCAAAGGAATTAGTGTTAGATGGTATTTAGTCTTTCCAACTTAAGACATTTAGTTATCTATTAGAATACAAAGCAACTTTTGTATGATCTTTAGATTTCTATATTATCTTGTAAAATGTTGTATTTTTGTTTTGTATTTCAACAGCTTCTGACAGATATTACCCTGCTTTACTTATCAGTCATGCAAGTAGCATTTTTTAAAAAGTTGGCAAATGGTGAGCTTACATTGTGACTTGTAGAGCTACTTTTTTTTTCCAATCTTGTTCAATGGTCCATAGCAATTTCAGCCTTGGATGTTATTTTTTTCCATGAATGTTGTCAGCCATAAAACTCAAGCAATTAATTGACCTGTCAGCAGATGTCTCCCTAAAAACAATTAAACTTCAGAACCCTGTTCTTTCAAGGAATTTGACTTCTTACTGGCTTGACTTTTGATTGACTCCCCAGCCTGCTTTGCACTGGACTGCAATTTCTGTGATGGTAACATCATTAAGAATGCAATTTCCTTTCCCTCTGATATAATAGCTACATTGGCAAAAACCATCCTATGCGCATACTCACGTGAGCAAAAAGCTGCTGTTCGAGGGAAAACACTGGCGTTGCTTCGTGCAAGAGGGTGTTCATTGGATATGATGAAGTGATGAAATAACATGGTCTCTGCATTAAGTGAATCTACTGGCCTGTCTCTTATGACTAGAAATGTTTTTATCCAAGGTTGTAATCCTGGCCAGCATTTTAATTTTTGTGTATTTTACTGAAAGATGCAATTGATAGGCAAGCTGTATTTTTGTTATCTTCTATGCTGCAAACCAAGCTGCTGCTGATTTTTAACGGTAACTATTGGGTAGCTGTTTCATTACTAGTTTACTCAGCAGCAGCTTACAACAAGATTATTTTTAATGTAAAAATTATAAGATAAATGGGTTTTATATTTTGTTATTTAATTTACATTCCTATTAGATGGAGTAATCAAGTAGACTAAGGCAGCTTCTTAAAATAATGAGATTTTCTTTTATCAGAGTAGACATTTGTTTTAAATGAATCATTAATCTTGTAGTTAAAGCACTGATTAAGAACATTCTTTGATTTGCATTCCTTTGTCTAAATTTGATTTAGGACAGAAGCTATTATAAAAGAGGTTGATAAACCTATTTATTATAAAAAATAATATCTGTGGTATCTTGTATATCCTTTACTATTAATTGTCTGTGCTCTGTTTTACTTACTGGACCTAACCTTTCAAGCTCTGAGATAAATTGGTTTAATGTTTTCCTTTTCAATAACTCAAGAACTGTGGGACTAATCAAATCCATTTGAGATACTCTGCATCTTCAGAGGTGTCAGGGAGTGCTCAGAACTCTGGCTTCTGGGGCTTTCCACAGGCCCTTCCTGCCCCTGTTAGCTTTGCTGTGGTGACCACATTCTGCCCAGCCTAGGGAAGGGCAGCCACACTCTGCAGTGCCTGTGCAGGGCACTGAATGTGCTCACAGCTATGGCCTCTGGGTTGGGTTTTGGGTGGGAGGAGGCAGCTGCTGCACCTGAGGTTGCTGCTGCTTGGCAGTGCAGCCCAGCAGTGCAAGGACCTGCTTTTCCACAGCTGGGGAGCAGAAGGCTTGACGTTCAGAGGTGTGAAACTTAAAAGCTGTGGAATCAATATATATATAGACTAAGATATTAGCACAGGTTTTTATGCTCTGCTGTTTGAAATCATTTTGTCAT
The DNA here is from genome assembly GCA_013397195.1 of Hylia prasina. Lineage (NCBI taxonomy): Eukaryota > Metazoa > Chordata > Aves > Passeriformes > Sylviidae > Hylia > Hylia prasina. Next base: position 297,383 of record VYXD01001540.1, read on the forward strand.
TCAAGTTTAAGCATGTAGGGAGATAAAGTGCAGTGAGTCACAACTGCAACAAAACAAGCTTGATGTGAGTGTCCTGTAATTGGCTGTGACTGGTCACTGTTACTACTCTGTCCACCTCTCCTCTTTCTTTAATTGCAGGTAGGGTAGTGTTTGCATTTTCGGGATCAAGGCTTCTGTTTCTGTGCAAAAGTGTATGACTTTCCATGTTTGCCCTTTTTCTTTTCCACTTGTTTGCTTGCACTGTATTTTGCTCTTTGCTTGAAGAAATAAGTGTAATAATACTCTATTCAGAGCACAGGAACCCACCAGATGTTTGCAATTTATCTCCCTTCCCCTCTCTCCACTTGCACAGACACATTTCAGAACTGAAGCTTCTGTTTTCATAAGTTTTAGAACGAAATTGACTTCTCTTACCCAAAATTAAAGGCTGTAAATATAAAAAATGATTGAAATCTCACAAAGATGCTGGGAGAAAAATAAGAAGAATTTTATGTGACAGTAAACATATCTAATTGCTCCATTGTTGAGCAGCCCACAAGTATTAAATATTTATTTTATCTCTTCAGCAGTTATCAGCTAATAAGGAAAAAATATCTTTGTGGTCGCATTTCAGATGCTAATTGTATTTCAGAAGCATATCTCTTAAACAGAATTCTTGTGTAAGAGTCATAAGTGCAACATTTTGAAATCTAAATGTAAACTAGCAGTGCATGCATGTAAATGATGACTTTTTTTGTTATTGGTCTCTTCCTTTTGTGTTTTCAAACACAGGTTAAGGTCAGGTTAGAAAAGAGTTGTACATCGCCGGTCATAGGTTCCTGGAACTCAGTGTTTACAGGCTAAGTTACTAACATTACTTTGTAAAAGATTCTGATAAAAAGAATGTACCACTCTAATGCTCCAGACCAAGGGAGGCTGCCAAAGGATGTGTTGATGATTAGCTACGTCAGCACACAGTGACAATTCCTCAGAATTCGTGCTCCTGCAATGTGCTGCATCCCCTGCTTATGTGACAGCTCCTGCCCTCGTAGCAGAGTGTTTGCTCTCCAGCCAGAAACTTGTCCTATTAACTTAGTCTTAGATTTCAGTTTACAGCCTGCTTATCTTCAAAGATGGCAGTAAATTCTCTTGATGGAGTGCAGAGATTGTGTTCCAAAGGCCAACTTCCATCTAATCACTCTCTAGCCTTAAGCCACCCAAACTTGTCTTACTCTATCTCAAAGTTGGCAATGCAACACGCAGTCTTCAGAAATGATTGGTTTGCTATTGCTGTGCTGAAACAATTTGTCTGCTTTAAAAGGAAAAAAAAAGGAAAAGAAGAAAACCCCACAAATGGTATCCAGCATTTTTAAATTGCAGGAAAAATGGTTTAAAAATATGAGGACTTGTACTATTTTATATGTACTACTTTTCTGTGGTCATGTCTATACATTCGCTGGAAATTATTTCTGCCTGCAGCTGTTTTGTAATATAGAAACAAATCTTTCTGTAACAGCATCTTTATACTTTCCTGTAAAATAGTTATGAGCAGTATTTTTGTACTTTCCTACATAAACTAGATATGATTACGCTGGATTGTGGATTTCTTCTAAGAGTGAGCTTTAGCAAAATATAGTTGTGTTTCAGATTTCAGGCAAGATAGAAAAATTGGAAGCAATGGTAGAAGCTTTTAAAATGTTGCAGTGGGCATCTCGAATCTGAAAATATGTTTGGAGGAAAAGGAAATAAAATCAGGAAAGAAAAGCAGGCAACTGATACTGGTATGTGTGTCTTCACTGGGGAGAAAAGAAACCTGGGGCAGCATAGGGAGACAAGTAGAGATCTGAGGCTTCAGAGCATTTGGTGCCACTAGGCTTGGCTGTCTCAGCACCTGTAAATAACACTCTACTTTTGGGAGGAAGGGGTAGGGGTCTGTTGGTTTAGAACTAAATTGTGGCAGCAGTTCTCTGCAGAATAATACGTAAGGAAGGGATCAACAGTGGGATGAAAGTCTAGCCAGCTGGATCATTGGTTTTGGATCTAAAGAGAAGTTCTTAGACCAAACCTGAAGAATGTAGGGCGACAGATGTCTTCCTGAACGTATAGGTATAAGAACAAGAAATGCCCAATGAGCTGCCTGCAAAGCTTCTAATGTCTAGGTTTGAGCTGTATAGGAAAGAGGTCTCCTGCAGGACCTGTGTAAAAATTATTATTCCGATGAATAAACACTGCTGTGGAGTCTCAGATGCTTCTACAGTCCTATCAAAACTATATTTTCTGATTGCCTGACTTCTTTTTCTAAGTAAATGTAAAAAATCTCCTTTGACTGAGAAAAACTCAGAAATTTATACTAAAATGTGGAAAATATTCCCATTTCTTGGGAAGTAAGAGTAAAAAGAAAAAAAAAATGTAACTTATGATGTAATTTTATACCTTACTAAATTGCTTCTAGCATGTATATCCTCCTTCTTACAATAAATTTAATAGAACAGAAATGGTTCATTATTATGCTGGGCAATGACTTACACAGACTAATGTGATCATACTGATTATTCTAAAAATCATCCACAGTTCCTGATTTCGATTAATGTACTTGCTGGTGGTTGTGATTGCAGGGAACATTTGCATTTGTTTGGAGTTTTGGAGTTCAAACATCCTAACTGCAATCTGCAAATTGGAGAGGCTTAACGTATCGCTTAAATGTTATTTCTGTTTTAATTACTGAGTCTCCCCAGTTTACTCTGAAGTTCTGAGATTATGGGACTATTTAGGATCTCTGTATTATCATTTTCCCTTTAAACTCTCTTACCCAGCTGTTCATGCAGAAATGCTTGTGCCTTCCAGGGTGGATTTTTTTTTCTTTTGCTTAGCTTTGCTTTATGAAACCCAACCTCTGTGATATTTGGATAATTGTGAAAAGCATCTTTGTTTCAATGGTAAAATGTTGTTTTATTCTGATCTGTCTGTGGATTAGTGTATTTTCATTCTTCTCCTGTTGTGTTAAGAAAAAAATGGTTTTTATGGCAAAACATGCAATTAAGAGGTAAGCAATTAATTGTCATTATTTATTCCTTCAAGTGAAAAATATCCTCAAGATATTTTGTCATTAGGATCTTTGTATGGATCAGGACAACACAGGCACCTATGAATAATACTTGATCTAATTGTGCACTTATTCATCATGTGAACCACACAAGGCCTGTCTTCTTTTTTTTCTGGAAAATGAGACTTTTATCCTTAGGCCACTGTTGTCTCCTTTTTAATGGCCATCCACTATACTAGTATATAAGTACTTTATTAATCATCATTCTTTATTCTCTAGGAAAATATTCTGTGTGTGCAGTGGGCACATAATTCCTCAGTAAATGAACTACATGTGCTATTGCTATTTTCTCCCATAAATCCAGACCTACTGACATTTTATCTGCTGGAACAAACCTCAAATGAAATTTCCATTATCAAATCTGGCCAGAAAAAAACCCAACTTTTGTCTGCCAATTGCTATTATAAACAGGCATGCTGAGAAGCCAGAGGGCTACAGTAGGAAAGTGCTGGTTTTCTATTCAGTGGCTGGTTTTCAGCAGTGGGAGTCCTTGATAATCATTGTAGTGTATAATTTCTTTTTTTGATGGAAGTTCAGAATTCTGCTTTATTATCCAGTAAAGTATATTAAGTGTAAAATAATTCTGTATTGAAATAGAACAGTTCAAAGGTATTCTATAGGACAGCCACAGCAGTGTAGCTAAAAAATAAAATGGGGATTGAATTGAAGGGGGAGGAATTGCACCCTTTAGTTCATATTACAGCATGACAAGTGTCAGGCCTCTAATGCATCAATCTCCTTGTTTTCATGGTTTACAATTTACAGGGTCTCAAGAACATTGATTAGCTATTATCCCTTATTTTAACAGGATGAGTTTCAGTGTCCTGAATACTGGCATGTCATTCTCTGTTGGCCCTAAGACAAGCTGGAGCAGGTCACTGGTTAAGTCTGTGTGTCAATGCTGGTTTATGGAACTGGTGAGGAAGTCAGTGCAGGTTTGAAAATCAGAGAGTGGTGGGGATTTCGTTGTTGTTGTCTTCTTTTTTTATATCACTGCAGAGAAGCTGGTTTGATTTCTTAAACAGGTGAAATAAACATTCAGAAAACTAGTCATTCTATTATTCTTAGTAAATAAATTAATGCATCATAAATATGCCAAACTGTATTCCTTTATTTAAGTAGCCATAGGAAAAATTAGATATTGTCTTAAGGGTGAAAGTTAAAGGTAGTGCAACTATTCAGTTTGTAGTACAAGTGGTTCAGAATTACACAGCAGTTATATTCCTCATGTGCTAGGAACAGGTTTGCATATGCTCACTTGTTTTATGAACATAAGTATTTGATTTCTCAGGCAGTCTCTTGGGAGATTAGTTGGCCACAGCAGTAGCCTCAGAAAGTTTTCTTGATCTCCTTGCATCTGTGTGCATAAGTGTTAATATGGATCAGACTGAAGACTTGTTTACATAGTACATGTGTATTTGTATCTTACCTTAAAAATGAAAGCAGAGGTTACAGCAGCCCAACTATCCCCAGATTTTTCAAGCATGTGCTAGCCTGATGCCTCTCTGTAATGCATTTTCTTTACTCATTCATCTTCTTTTGCCTGTCAGGGAAATCTAGCAGAGATGGTTGCGCCCATTTGAAGGGCAAAGTTCATATAAAATGTCAGCACAAAGCTTAGAACAAGTTTGTAAAACCATTGCAAAATATCACCTCTGCATTTTAAAATTATAAGTATGTGACTGTAAGTCTTCTGGCATATCTCTCAAGTCTGTTATTAGTGATGTTGTCTTTGCAGCATGCCTGTATACAGACTTGTCTCCCATGTTCACCTTACCTGCCACTCTGGTCAGTCCTAGGAGTGCTTTTGTGCTCTCAGTACTCAATGATTTCCCAGTGCTCTGACTCCACTGACAAAGGCCATAGCAAATGGTGACTTCTGCATGTGACCTGTGTCTGTGGCCCTTTTAATAGCAGGGCTATATAGATTGAATGAATCTCCCTCGTGCGATGCCACCTGCATTACTGTGTCCAGGTCAGGGGTCTTCATCAAAGAAGCTCCTGGACCTGTTAGAGAGTATCCAGAGGAGGCCCATGGAGATGGTCAGAGGTATGGAGTACCTCTCCTTGGAGACAGTGTGAGAGACCTGGGGCTGTTCAGCTGCAAGAAGAATTTCCTTTAGGGAGACCTTACAGCAGTCTTGCAGTGTTTTGAGGGGGCTTATAAAAAGGAGAGATAGAGAGCCTTTGTATGCAGGCAGGTAGTGACAGGACGAGGGGCAATGGTTTTAAAAGAAAGGGGACAGGTTTAGCCAGATGTTAGGAAGAAATTTTTTACCATGAGGGTAGTAAGATACTGTAACAGGTTGCCCAGAGAAGTTAGGGATGCTCCATCCCTTGAAGTGTTCAAGGGCCTGAATAACCTGGTCTAGTGAGTTGCATTCCTACCCACAGCAGGGGTTTGGAACTAGATGATCATTAAGGTGTCTTCCAACCTAAACATTTGTGATTCTATGTTTCTATCCTGATTATTTGGGACTGTAATACCAATTATTTGGGAAAAGGTTCAGTGCCATTTGCGCATACAAGACACATTATCTTGTTTGCAGTCCCCAGGTTCAAGTTCAGACAGTTAAGCATATTTCAATATTTTGTTTGTGAGAACTCTCAAGCTCTGTTCAGTAAACATTCATTAATCTACATTCATATGTAGAAAATTAATCTCAACACTTTCAATTAGACTTTAGACATACAGTTAAAGTAAGTGCCTCAGTACTTCAATGGGTTGAGCATCATACAATCTGTCTAGTATTTAAAAAGGATACCTCTATTTTTGTTGGGCTTTGCCTTTTTTATTAAACAATATTGTATAAGAAGTCATAAAAATGTTGTTTGAATGAACAACAGTTATTTATAATTCCAGAGGTTTGCTGAGGAAATACAGTAATTCCATGTGTGTTTCTATAAAGGTTTCTGTGATAATTCTTTATTTTTGAAAACTTTATTAATTATTACTCAATTAGATCACTTTGGTAGTATTTAATTTTTGCAGAATTTATTGCCTTAATTTAGGATGTCATTCTGTGAGTACCACTCCCAGTTTTCAGGTAAAGAGTTTTGCTTCATTTCAATAACTATTAATTGTGATGCGGCATCAAATACAAAACCCTTGGTTTTCTTTTTGCTTTTTTTTTTTAATTGCCTTTACTAAATATACATATCTTTGCATGCCATTGTTCAGTAGGAGAAAATGTGTGTCAATATTCACACATTCCTCCTCTTTTTAAAAAGTGCTCTCTACAAGGCGTATTTGTGTTATCCTGATATTTTTAGAGAAATATCTACATAAAAGAATAGATAAGTAAGTTCTCCTAGGGAGAAGCAGAGATGTATAGCTTTTTATGACAGTGTCCTGGTTTAGGACAGATTAGGGGAAAATCTCCAAAGAAGCCCCCTAAAAACAAACCTCCACCACCCCTCCCCCCAGCTCTGGATTTGGGAAGGAATTCCTCGGAGGAAAAGTGGAAAAAAACCTGTTTATTGACAAATAACACAACACTCCCCAACACAAGGAAAAGAAAACGGACTTAGGCAACTGCTGTGTTTGGGAGGGCGCAGAGCGTCTCTCGCGGACCCTGGACATTCCCAGATGTTCCCAGGTCAGGTCCGGAGCCGGTTCGATGATCTTCGGTGGGGGGGCGGGTGAGGTGGGGTGTGATAAAAAAAAGGTAGAGAAAAGGAAAACAAACAAACAAACAAAAAAAACCACCTAGCAGTAGAAAAAAACTAGCAAACCAGCCAAGAGCAAAAGCAAAAACTAGCTAGCTAAAGCAAGAGCAGCAGCTAAAAGCCAAGAAGCCAGCAAAAGTGAGAGCTAGCCAAAATGGTTAGATGACAAAACTAAGTTTTTATAAGAGCTATCAATCTTTATTTTCTAGTTAAAAAAGGGGAAATTCATTTCATTAAACAGTAGAATGTGGAATGTAAGATTTAAGCATCTTTTTGATATTTCATAATGACTCATTAAAAATGAATGGATATGGAAAGGCATGAGTTCAAAAATTTCACCCATTGGCAGTCTCTTTTTTAGTTTCTCTTCTTCTTCATGATAGAGTCTAAAAAGTGCAAAATGTTCTGAGCTGTGTTTTGTGTCAATTTTTCCTTTCAGCATTGATACCTGATTTATATTCATACAGATATTTTATTCATCATCACCTGTAGGTCATTTTGTATACTGCCACATGTAGTGGAAAATGCATATAAGTGATATACTGAATATTGATTTAACAGAATTGTGGGGTAATTCAGTTTGGAAAGGATCTCAGGAGGTTTCTAGTTCAACCCACTGTTCAAAGCAGGGTCAGTCCTCAGGGCTCAATCCAGCTGGGTCCTGAAAACCTCCAAGGCTGGAAACTGCACAGTCTCTTTGGACAGCCTGTTACAGGGGAAAAAACATCAGGCTGATCAGGCATGACTTACCCTTAGTAAATCCATGCTGGCTCTTCTCAGTCACCAAGCTTGGCATGTACTAAGCAATATGAAGGCTAAATAACTTCTCAAATGCATAAAATGCGACAGCTTTGTTAAGCCATTATCTTAGTGAGTAATTTCAGAGGAACCTTGGTGTACATTGGAAACACAAATGGAAACATTTTCAAGGTCTGGTGGGTACTATTGACCTTGTACCCTTTATCTCAGATTCATAGTTTCTCCAGGTCTTTGCATTTAATTTCTGTTTCTGCTCTGTAAAGTACTAGGCACAAGGGAAAGCGGAAAAAAAATTATAAGATTTTTTTACTTCAGAATGTGAATGTTGGGGTTTGTTATGTTATAAGTTCTCTGTACCCCAGTTTGGTTTTGCCCTGACCCCCTGTTGTTGTATCCCTGTTGGACTGTCCCTAGTTTTCCCGCCCTGTCAATCTTTGTAAACCCTTCCCCTGGTCCTGTCAGTCACTCACCAGACAGTCCCTGCTTTCTGGAAAGTTCCAGGCAGGGCGTCGAGTGATTGGCTGGACCTCCCCGACTCCACCCTAAATATGTTCCCATTGGGTCCTGCTTTGACAGACAGGACTCATTCCCCTCCCATGCTCTATTGTAATAGGCTAACGGCTGGCCGCTCCCCGTGTCTCCGCCTCCCCATAAAAGGCGGTGCACACTGGGGTCTGCGGTCCAGTCCTGGGCAGCTTTCCCTCACCAATAAACCCTTTTCTGCTGTTCCCAAGCCTGGACTCCTCTTTTCTTTGGGTAGCATTGTTCGTGGTCTCACTAGTGTCTAGACTAGAAGGAAACCGACTCGTAGTGTCCTGCTGCCAGCGGCCCCTGCACGGGGTCCGAGGCCCTGATCTCAGGACGGTTCGGATCACCTCGAGGGCAACTACATGTGAATACTGATTTTTTTTTTTTTTGTAGTCAGTTCTAAAATTTCTGTCACTGTCTTGTCATTCTGAAATGTATCTGAGCCACTGAAAATCTTTTACTTGGTACTGCAGTAAAAAGAATGGCTATTTTAAGAAATTCATGGTTATGCAACTGATTAGCCTATCTAAAATTGTAAATCTTCCTTGCTGTTAAGCAAGAAGCAGTTGACTATAAATGTAGCAATACTTCAGTGAGTATCTCAGTTTAATCAGCTTTCAGTAAGTTTTTATTAGAGGAAATAATAGTTGCTTAAGAGTACAAAACCTTCACCATCCTATTTTTAATGACACATTCCTTCCTATTCCTTATGGTTTTATGACATAGGCCAACATGACATGATGTGACTAGACCCAAACTCCAATGGAATCACATATTCTCTTTTCTAGTCAGATTGTTAAGGCTTCATGTCTCAATTGAGACAGAAACTGCAGAGTTGAATATAGATGTACTTTACAGCCTAACTGTCAAAGATATACAGCCAGTAGGTACACCTAATTTTTTTATATATATATGTGACAAAACAATTAAAGAAACCATATTTTAAAACTAATTTGGCAATGGATTCTGTTAGCTATAGACAGAAACGAGAAAGGAGGTAAAGGAATGATCTGTACTACATGTTGAGGCAATCTCGAATAGAGAAATTATTAGGCATGAGGTCATTAATAAGTGTATTTCTTTTCCATTTGATTTAAACATTCCATAAGTGTTAAACTAATCTAAATAAAATCTGAAAAAGGTGGGACATAGAAAGTTTAAATATAGTAGATCTATTGTAGCTACCGAATCAAATCTACGTAAGCAGAGTTTTCCTTAAGTCTTTCTTTTTCAGTCTAGCTGAAAATTGTATTTGTTGGATGCATTAAAGAGCAGCTAACCAAACATATGAATATTTCTAATCTAGTGTAGTATAGTAGCACCTGTAATAAAAAAAGTGACTCTTGGAGTTGACTTTCATTCATTAATATGGAGTTAATGAGCTAGGTTTTATTACACCAATAAAAATGCTGACAGTTTAAGAAAGAATTTCTATTTCATAGAAAATAGAGTATAGAAACCATATGTTGCAAATGCTTAGTGAGAAGTGTTTGTGTATTTATTTTATATTTTGACTGAGAATTATTTTTCCCATCCCATTTTGGACAGAGAAGTTTGCTCATTGTGCAGTTAAATGAAATAACTGAAGGACACAGGAGTTACAGGCTGGTGACAGTGCTATTACTGTGCCTAATATATCTTGCAAGACACTGAAATGGTGCCTGTGGGGGATATTCCTAAGAACACATTTTCACAATTGTAACTCCACTTTTTTATATATCATGCCAATTTTAGTTTTAACATATTTATGTCCATTTCAAAAGTGCAATGAATTCTATAGCTAATGCAGGAGAAAACCGCAAAAAGATACTTGTGAACACAGAAAAAGCCAGATAAATTACAAAGGCTACAAGAGTTTTCAGTTACCAAGCTGTTTGGGCATGTAGTCAGAGGTTCAACCCACAATACTTATTTTTATTAGTTGTTTTTATTTGGTTCTCTCCTCAAGATTTACAGAATGAGAATGAGTGGCTTATATGGTGCTTTTGAAATTGAAATGAAATTAATTGAAATGAAATACCTTTATTTTATTGTAAAAGAATTGGGGTAGAAGTTGAAAAATTGAGAGCCTTTATTTTTTCTGTACAAATGAATATATTTGAACAAGGAAAAAGATGATTATGGTTTGCATAATCCTCTGTCACATGGATATTACAATGAAAAATAGTATTTGAAGTTCTGTAACTTCTTTAGGACTAAACTTATGACTTTGGAGAGTTATGTCTAATGTTCCAGCATTAATAATAAACATTTGAGCAGACTTAAGGGTTGATTTTTAACTCATGGAGAAAAAAGGCTTCATGAGTGAGCCTTCACCTTAAAAAAGGTAATTCAAGTCATATAAAATTGTTCTCAGATCAATATAATTATTTTATTCTGATCTTTTTAATAATTGAGTTATGTATTACATCACTCTTTCCAATTCAAAGGTACCTGAAATTAACCAGAAAGAATAGTCCTTGTTGACTGTCATCTTAGTACGTATTTCCCCCCAACCCCATGCAAAAAAATCAGACCCTTTACTAAGAACCGAAGTTAAGCTCCTGTGAGTAAGGGCTGATAAGAAAAATAACAGAAATGTAAGCAGGCATGACTGTAATGAAAGTTTTATTCTGATTAGTAAGAAAGTCCGGTTAGATCATGAATGCATGTTGTTTATTTGTTTGCTTGGTTTTACTGAGGAATTTAAACTATACTAAATTGAACCTGTCATTCACTTTGAATAATCAGTTTTTAAATACCTTTTTGTACTTTCTTCATTGAATCAGTGAGTGCTGTTCTTTTAATGAGAATTTTGTTGTGTGTTTCCCTGCAACTCCCCCTTTCCGTGTTATTTACTGTGAGAATGTGACCTTATTCTGGGTCATGATTCAGTTTAATCTTTTGGTATGATTTTTATCATGGAAGAAAGGACAATGTGTAATAGATCACAACATGAACAAGGTTATTTTCATGAAGATGATTTGCTGTAATTTTTCAGTAGCACGCTGGTAAAGAACCCTTAATGGTTGCCATTAACCCTGAGTACAGGGTTATTTTATCCTTCCTGAATTGCTGAAGGAAATTTTAATGTAAATAAAGCCTTCTGCTAGGAGAAACTAGAAATGTCTGCTCATAAAAAATGTTTAAAGGGCTGATAAACTCTCAAACTAAGACAGAATAAACATGATTGATGTGTACAGTTATTATGTTACTGTAATTTATAGAGAAGGTGTTGATGGACAAAACATTTCTCATTTGTTTTTTCTATGGATTCTAAATTGCGCCTTGCAGAATTCTACATAAATACCTAAAACAAAAGCCTGTGTGCTCGGCAGGCAGGTGTAGGAGAGCTATTGGTCTTATCAGATAGCCATACATTTCAAGAAATTTACAGGCCCAGAATCTAGGTCTATCTGTGCAGATGTACATATGCTGCTCCACCAGAAATACCATTTCCTTAAGCATTTAAAGATGTCAGAAGTATTTTTAATAATTAACAGAAGGTCTATTAGAAAATGAGAAATGTGAACTACCTAGTTTTTTCATGTATTGACAGCCCAGATGTTACAGGAAATAAGAGAGATCTTAGTGGCTTCATTGGTCTGCTCTGATCCATCAAAATCTCTGTAGAGGAAATTTATGTTGATTATGAGTCTAATTGCAATTCCTTTTTTGAAATTTAATTGCTTGTAAAAGGTGCAAGAATGAAGTAGGAGGTTGCTACCCTCTGTACGTGTTGGGTAAAATTCCAGCTGGCAAGGCACTGCTTTCCTCATCCCATTTATCCTCTGCTTTTAGCCTTGATGTGAGTGTAAAAGTAGCTTCTTTTATTTTTGGCCTGATTTGGGTTCCACATTCTCTGGGAATTATTCCTGGTTTACAGAAATGTAAGGGGAAGAAAAATAGAACTGTAAGCCTCTTTTAAAAGAATCAGGGTCTTTTGGATATTTATATTGATATATATATATATAATTGGCAGCTGATTCAGATTCATTGGACTGTTCTTTTTCTTTCTGCACTTAGGACATGGCCAAATAAGAATGTCTAGGAATGAAATATATCTGCAGGATTCAGAACAATGCTGTTACAAAGGAGAAAGTGGTTCCAAGGTTATTCCTCCCCGAGGTATGTAACTCTGAATGGACTTAGTATTTTCATGTGGAAGGGTCTTTTATCAAAACTGAGATAGCACTGTAGAGTCTAGGAAACAACAGAAAAATATTATGAATTCTGCCAGAGTTGAGATTAGTGCCATGGGTTATTTGTGGGATTATCCCTTTTTCTGACCCAGAGACAGGGCTCCTGAGAGGCGTTTTAAAGACTTTTATTCCATTTTCAGTCTCATGAGAAGGGGTAGACGGTACAGATGTTACAATTCATACCATCACAATCAGAAGCCAAACTATTTCCTAATTGCAACACATCAGAAGCATTTTTTTGCCTATCAGCTTTTGCCACACAATGCTGCTAATGCCTTTAAGCCAATCATCCAAAAATACCCCTTGTGGGTACTACTACAATATATCTTTCATAGTTCTATTTCTCCAAAATATCTGGTCTATTTGCAAGGCCATCATTTGAAACTTGTTTCTAGTTCCATTTGTCTCTCAGTAATGTCTGTCCTATTTCATGGCCTTTCCAAGTCAGCATACTTTATCTCAAAGTTTGCATACAGATGCACAAGACTATGTGAGCCTTCTGTCAGGCTTTGAGAATTCTCTGCAAATCCATTTCCCATAGTTATAGAACCACTTTATGACGGTATAACCATTCTCTTCCAGAAGTCCTATGACTGTACAGCTTATTGGAAAATAAGCAACAAAATTTTGGACAAAAGTAGTAGCATAAGTATTGTTTGTAAATCTTAGGCCTTACCTGTCACAGCCAGTCCCCTTAGTGGAACCTTAACCTGGGACCACCAGGCATTGCCCAAAGGAAGGGGCTGTCATGGAAAATTTCCTTTGGCAATCCCCCTTGGTAGACTTTTTCTGGCCCTATCCATACTGTAGCTCTGGGTTCTTTTTGGCAACCTCTTCCTGCCACCCCGAACTAGATGGTCAGATAAGTCTTTATCCAGGACCAACAGCCATGACCCACAGAGAAAGATTTCAGGGGAAATTCCTTTTGTCAGCCTTCTTCTTTGGCAGTCCTTTTAGCCCTACTTATACTGCAGATCTAGGGTGTGTTGTTTTCTCAATCTTAATTCTATGCCATCATCTGAGCCTTAACCCAAGACCTATAAAAATAATTTTCTGCAGTCCACCTCTTGCTTTGGCAGTCCCTTTCCAGCCTTACTTGTCAGTCTTAGGCTTTCTTTGTTTACAAACTCTAAGGAAAGTTGCAGGTCTTAACAACATGAGAGTGTGTTTGGCAACTCTGATTCTTTTAGGAAAATATATCAGTCCTTCATTGTTATGCTGAATGTGCTGTAAATTCATATGCTGCATGCTGAATAAGCAGGCTGTTAATGTTACTCTTCTCATATACTTGTTCTTGCATAATTTAGTTTGTACTAAAAATCATTCTGAGGGAAGATAGTTACTTTTATGGTATGGAATGAATGGAAAGATCTGTCTAAACTGCTTTAGATGAACATATGTGGTATCTAAAAGTCTGTTTAAAGACTGTGCAAAGAGGATTGTCTTCTGTCATCTAACTGCTATATTCTCTCAATTCCCTAAAGTAATTTAAATACCTAATTTTGTAGATGTTGCATTCATGATTCATACAGAATCAGAGTGCATAACAAGGATGTAATCACTTCTATATTTTACTTCAAGGAAGAAGTAGTCTCTGGTGATTTGAGTGAACATCACTGTCACACTTATTTTAAAACCAAGCCCAACTACATTTTAAACTCGAAATTTAATAACATACGATACCTTTGACTAGAGCACCTGTCAGAAAAAAATACATTTTCTTCTCTGTGTAGAGGGAAAAGAATCACCTTTGCTCATTAGGCACATGCAGAATGTAATTTCATATGGTATGTCTGTTTTACTGGCAGATTTTGTAACATGGCTGGAGTGATAAAGCTCGCAACATAATTGAAGTGACAAGAGTTTAACAATCCCACAGTTTTATTGCTTAATAACCTGATGGTGTTTTCAAGTACTGGGGATGAAAAAAAGAAGTATGACAAAGCTACTTCATCTTGAAATATTCAGAAGACATGGAATACTAACCCATACGAGGGTGTAGGAAAAGGCTTAAAAATATATGTGATCAAGGTCTAAAAATTAATAAAAGTAATAGATTAGGACAAGCAGAAATGTTGCTCACAAAATTCCACAAGTCTGGAATTAAGGGGAAGTCCCTGAGATCACTAGGAAGCCAGTATGAAATAGGTACTTTTTCATGCAGAATGTAGAAATAATGAAATTTCTCACTCCAGGAAGTTATGGAGTGGCAGAATTTCAGACAAACTTTAGCTGAATGCAACATAGGATGTCAAAATAGAATCTTTTACATTCTTAAGTATCAATCAGTTTCGTTTGTGTTCTGGTTTGTTAGGTTTTTTCTTAATTAAAGCAACACATTTTCTGATAACACCTATCAAAAATATAATCAAAATAAAGATATGTATTTTAAAAATGCAAAGAATATAATAAGATATTAAATGTCTTTTATTTAGACTATTAAAATGAAATCTTCAATTTATGACCCTTTTCCTCAGTGAATATGGAAAAGTCAACATAAGTGTTTCATTCTCCTGTTCTTACACAACAATACCAGCAGTCAGAAAATCTTGTCATTGTTCACCAGGGTCTTCCCTTGGGTCTCTTACAGAGGCTTCATGATGGCATATTTTAGAAGAGACATTTAAATATGAGGCAGCCAGCTAGAGTTCCACTGGAGGAGTATGAACTAGTGGAATTTTAAGTCTAGTGAAATTTTTTTCTTTTTTTTCAATAAAACGAGTCAAATCTTTAAAGATAAGGAAACATGTATGTTCTAACCCAAACTATTAGCTCTGAACAGAAAGTTGCTGAGAAATCATTTGGCTAAATTCTCTCCATGCAGATTGCGAGAGTTCATGATGGAGGCTAGTTGGAGCAATAAAAGGGAAAAGGGATGGTGGTTTTTCTACACAGAAAGGAACTGAGTTCTGCAGCAGAAGTTGTTCCAGAAAACTGACTAAGCCTTCTTTACCATTAGGAAGGAGAAAACCAAGGATCCATTGCTTTTTCTTCCATACTCTGAGCATAGTAAGTAGCTCTTTTACACCTTCATCCTATGCAGGTCATCATATGTGATCTGTTCATGAGGACTATATTGTGGAAAACTAGCACACACACTTTTTTATGTCCGCTTAAAGTTAGAATACTATTGATTGTAGATTTTTTTAAAAGAACATATCAGAATCATTGCATACAGCAACCTGATTTAAATTATGGCAATGAAGTTTTTCACTTTTATTAGCTTTCTGTGAAAACTTGTTCTGCTGAAAGCTGTTGACAAGATGATCTCATTCCTCCTTTTATAAAGTGAACTTCGCAAAAGTTTTATTTAATAGAAAACAATACTTATTCTACTTGCACTAGAGGCTTAGAGAGGATTTTTTTTTCATTTTTCTTTTCCCAAACATTTCCCTCAGCGTGATGCAGTCCATTCTGAGAAGAGCAGCAGAAATTGAGATAGTACAGCAGAACTAATAAGGACCTTGTCTGTACTTTTGTATCTAATCACTTTTTGGGATTTTGGCTGGGAGAAAATAATTTTCAGATCAAATATATGCATAGTGCCTATGCAGAAAAGGGAGTAGACTCTAATTGTCTTTTTAAAGTTCCATTAAAACATAAAACAAAGGTAAACAAAAAATATTAGAAAGAGAGTATGCTTTGCAAAAACATAGAGCTTTATTTCTACCTACAAGAAAGGCTGAAGAAATTGGAAGAAGATTTTAAAGGTAAGATTTCTTCAGGTCACAAATGTTACCTCTGTTTGCCCCCTGTTCCCCATTTTTATTTTCCTAATTTTGTTTGTTTGTTTGTTTTTTTCCTTTGTATGCATTCTAGTTTCAGGACACTGACTTTTAACTGACCAGATGAAGTGTTGCACATTCTTGGGAGGAGTTTTACTGAAAGATTTGAAAATATTTGGATTTGTCAACTCCTTTTTTCATACTTCTCTTCAAAAAAAGTTCTTGACAATAACCTTCTGGTTATGAAAATTCACTCATAGTCTGAATTTTCCATGTCTGTTTCTCACTGTATTGTTGACTGTTATGTTTCTGTTGTGTAAGCCTGTCATGGTCACTGTGAATGACTAAGGTATAACATGATGGAGAATGGTTTTGGTTTTTTTTTTTAACCTCATTAATGTTCCAGTAAATGAATGGACATTTATATGTGATATTAAAGTAATTTCCCTGCAATTTTTTTAAAATAGGTTTCTGGCATTCAAGATAAACCAAGGTAAATATTTAAGTATAAATTATGTTCTCTATTTATTTAATAGAGAGCTAGATATCCCTGTTTCATTTTATGTGGTTCGTTCCCTACCCTTTGATAGTATTGTTTTCTTAGTTTATGCCTCAATGAAATTCTAGGAAATAGCCTGTATTTAGACTAGAAGTATATCTTCCCAGAAACCTGCTAATTGCTGAGTGATGAGCCTTTGTGGTGAAATCATGTTGATTTTTCATATTTTAGCCATCTTAAATTAACTATTTGTTTCAGAAAAGGTGTACTCTTGTTATATAATGGTGAATTGTTAGAAATAATTAAGCATTGGTTTATGTACTGGTAAACAGAATATAATATAAATTTGTCTCCTCAAACTGTCGTACATTTTGAAGTCTCTTTTCATTGTTTATGTAGTAACTGATTTCAGATTTTCTGTTTATTTTATCCTAGGTCATTCCTGATGGTATAAGTTTCAGATTCATTTTACACGGAATGCCCATCTTTGATGAAAAAACATCATTTACTTCTAGTAATGCTTGCCTTTCTATAACATGTAAAGGATGGATTCATATACCTGGCTGAGCCATAAAATTAGCATTTTAATTTATAATTATTTGGGCTTTGGGTAGTTCTCCCTGAAATGTTAGAATCAGGACTTAGTTCCAGCAGACATTTGTGTATTTGATCTCAAATAATTTTAAAGCAATCTTTTCTTGTAGTAAAGTTAGAGCACATGATTTAATGTATTATTGCTGCATGCCATGGAAAGTTTAATCTTTGTTAGTATACAGTGAAATAGTGTATTTTCTTAGATCCAGAAACTCAAAAGCCCTTGGGTCTCAGCTATGAAATGGGGAGCCCAAATGGAATTACTCCCTGACATGGTGCTGCCTAACTAGGCTTCAATTAAAGTTTTCTGGGCATCTAGGCACCTACAGAAAGTTTGCCTCCATTTTATCACAGTTAGATGACCTGGCACGTGTTTTGTGCTTGAGTCTGCTCCAGATCCTCACAGAAGGGTCCTTCAAGAGTTTACTGAGAGAGGCTGCATTCAATAAGCCTCTTATTTGATACACCACAAATACGTGCTTGAATTCCTTTTGCTCAAGATTGTATCTCCATTTTGCAAAGATGTGGTGGCCTGAGATCAGCTGTCTTTCAGAGTGTGTGGGATTTTACCCTACTTTCTCCATATGTGAATGTCAGAGCTGAAGGCTTTTGCTAATTTCTTTGAAGCCACTTGCCATTCTTTTACTGAAATTTTTCCATTGTGAACAACCAAATTATTGTTGGAGCAGAAAAAAAGTAAGCGAAACTGTTTGAGGGGATTTGGAAATTCTGAAGAGCTCTGTTCTTCACCTCATACTTCAAGACAAAGTCAATTTAGAATAGACAGATTTTTTATTGAAAGCACAAATTCAATCTTCAGAACAGGTGTCCTTTCATTTTTTTTTTACCATCTTCCAGCAGCTCTTCTCCTGCCCATGTTCCCTCTCCACAAGGTTGAGACATTTTGGGCTGCTGCAGTGACTAATGTTCTTCCTGCCTGCCAAAATTCTTATTAAAATCCAGTTGATGTTCTAGATCAGTTATTTTCAACTTTTTCTTACTGTGTGAACCTCTTTAGAAAATTCACATTAATAGTGCTATGCAGCATAAGAACTTGCTTTTCTTTATGTACTGTGGATTTTTTTAGTGACTGTTTGGCCATACCGTGTGATATCTATAGAACAGATATAGAAGTATCTGTATAAGAAGCAGAATTGTTGCATCTTCATGGGTCCCCTCTGAGAATATCAATTCCTTTTAAATACAAAACTGAATTTAATTTTTATTCACTACTTCACATGATCTGGATTTAGGTTAATGATCTCTAAATAAGAAATTTCATCAATCACAAGTAATTCGGTTTAAATTCCACAGGTTTATTTCAGCAGAAAATGGCCGGGGCTAATGATTACTTCAGAGTGAATTATTTACTGTGACTGTCTAATGCATACATTGTAATATATTTAGTTCCTCATGTACTCTGACTATTAGCCTGAGATAATTAAAGCAGTAAGCCTGTATTTAGAATAGCTTTAGCTCTTTTCATAAAGACAAGCCACCTGCAAAGTCTGTGTGTGTACATACGTTGCAGGAGCGGGGCATTTAGAGGTTATATCTCTTGCAGTCTGGTCCACTTAAAGTTAATTTATTTTCTGATGTAACTTGATTCCTTTTCACTGAGGCTGAAAAAAAATCAATTTCTATGATATATCACCTCTTCAAAGTCACAACCAATGCTGCTGATTCATGACATGATTACCATGCCTTCAAAAGTTCAATTAGCTCAATCTGAAATAGAATTTCCAAAGGCAATGTTGTCCTTTGAGGTAATATAAATGTCAGAAAAAATGTACTAGCTGAATAAATACCATCCACTTACAGTTAAATACTAAGACTGCAGATGGATTATGGCACTTAAGCAAATAGAGCCATATTGTAGAAAAGGTTGCAAATATGCCTTTCAACCCTGTGAGTTCTATCCAAGAAGAATCAATATTAACAAAAAATAGACTTGCAGAATTCTAGCATAAGGTGCTTCTCTAAGTTGTATATTTTTGTGAAAATTTTTCTGCCTTGAAATCAAATGCACTTGAATTCATTTGCTTTTGCCACCTTTTTTTTTTTTTTTTGTGTAGTGCTGATACTCTTTGTTCTTAAGTTTCACTAAATTTCAAATTGGGCTTCACATAAATTGAGAAAATAGTATTATTTCCATTTTGAGATATTTTGGCTTTTTTGGTGCACAGAAGCTTTGGCTCCCAGTACAGCATCCGTGGATGTGGGCTGGGCTCTTTAACTTTGCACATCATGGATACACCTCCAGCTCTTCTTTGCAGATGTGACAATTGCATGTTTTGTACAGTCTTCACTTCTGTTAATCTAGTAATATGAAAAATGGATTTAGGATAAAAGTAGTCACTGGAAAGGGAGATTGATAGACAAAGTGGCTTAAACCTAGCCCAAGGTTACTGTATGTTTTTTACTAAGGGAGCAGAAGAATATCCCCCAAAAAACTATGAGCGCAGCTCTCATGAATGAGGTGGGTATGCTTGACTGGCAGGTTTATATTAAGGGTTTGAAGGGCCTTGGACTGTGCAGCATGCAATATGTAACAAAGCTGGTTTTAATAGTTTGCCTACTGGACCTCAAATACTTACAGTGAATTGTCACAACAACAGTTTCTTTTCAGAATGTTTATACTCTCCTTGTCTTCGTGTTGCTGAGTAACTAACACGGTATGTGGGATACACAGCTTACTGTAACAGATCCAAGGCTTAAGAATAGGATATGTTTAAGGCTTTCTCATAAGAATATGAACAGTGAAAAACAGTGGAAATCTGCAGAACAAAGAAATTCAGAAGCAGTGTGGTTATTGGCACTTGGATATTTTTGGGATATGTGATTTGGTGACACTGGATTCTCTGGATTCAATCTACCTCACAGAATATTCTAAGAGCTGCCTGGGCACGCAATGATGTGCCCTGTCCAGATGTCAACATCTTGGTGTTTTTTCTACATCAGACCCTAATTGAAGACAATGTAAATACGTTAAGGAGGCAGTAAGTGGAGGAAAAGCAGTATATTTGGTACTTTTGCAACCCCCTTGTTTCAGCTGTGTTCTGCAAACCCATGTGTTGTGAAAAATATGAAAAAATAGCTAATGTTGTATTTTGTTTCGGCCAAATTATGATATGAGGGAACAGGTTGGGATTCTGGTGAACAGCTGAAAGTTATGGAGCAAGGAGGAATAATTTAGTAGGCATGCTCCTCTTTCTAGCATTAAATCAATCAAAAAATGGTTTGGGTTCAACATTCTCATCAGCAAAAATTCCTCCATGAGCCAAAATAGAGGACAGGATGAACTGTTCATTTTCAGTTCCTGTGCAATAAAAGTGGTGGTGGTTTTATAAATCAGTTTCTGAAAGCTGCTAGAACTATCTGGCATAATCCAAGCCCTGCAACCTATTTTGAAATATTATTCTCTAAATGGCAGATTTTAATACTGCTCACCATAATTTTTTCAACTTCTGGTTTGTGTATCTGAGATGTAGAGCTGTGATAATGACCTTTATTGCACAGAATCTCGTGTTACAGCTCAAGCATTTTTTCCAGGGCATAATGGGTGGATTTGATATGAACAGCTTGCTTTTAGGTGTAGTGTTGGAAAAAGTAAGGTAATTGCAATGCTGCTGGTTTTGTTTGGAACATAACGTGACTATTCCAGTACAATTTAGGATGAAATCTGGTTAGACTTTGATAAAATCCCAAGTAAATATGCACCTGTAAGAATCATGCTCTGTCTGATAAATATCCTGTATCTATAAGCAAGAGGTTCAGAGGAAAACAAGCAAAACTTCATGTTTCTTACATTGGTCAGATGACCCTGGTGCTGCACAAGATGGGTGTTGAAGGGAAAATGCTGGTTGAATGTTTTGGGGTTTTTTTCCTTGATATGTCAGCTTTTAATCTTGCATGGTATTCTATATTTTACTACTTCTTGCTTAAAAAGTAAAATATTAGCTTGTTGTGGTTTGGGAATGATATTCTCCAGTTTAATAGTCCTGCCAAAACCATGCCATTGGTTACTTCTGCCCTCCCCCTCCAACTGGAAGCCCAAAAGTCAAAGATCATAGGTGGAGCTGTCTTGTGACACAAGAACTGACTTTCTAACTATTTATTTTTGTAATTACCAGAAACATTAATGTGAGCATAGAACTACATGAGCTCAAATAGACTCCTATGTTGTTCCTAAATACATCTTTGTGATGTCATAACTGGCTATTGTAGAAAGGATTACGGGGTACCAAAAAGAATTATGACTTTAAGTGTTGAATAAGAGAAGAAACCAATTACACTTGTAGGAAATATTTGTCATTTTGAACAATCTCAGCAAGAGAGAGAACAGTTTTGATCTCTTCCTAAAGTAATATTCTCCAGGTTTTTGAAAATCATCAGAGTAAGCACTTTGCTCTTGCTGAGAGATACCCTTGAGGTTTGTCATACGATGATCTGGTGTAGTACAGACATTTGAAAGAGCCTGTGGGACAGGTGGATGAAGTGTCTTTGTAAATCTCCTTTATCAGTTATTAAAAGTATTACCATGGAGAAGATAGTTTTTTAACTGTAAAGCAATGGGAGGCAGATACTTTTAGTTCTTTCCAAATTCAGATCTTAAGCTGCATCAGTCTCTTTGAAAGGTTTGCTTTTGATTAACTCCATATAACTTGCACAGTGTCTACTTCATGAAGTTCTGGGGTTTTTTTTATTTTTTTCTTACAAAACCAAGTGATACCCCTGAAAAATTTTAAAGCAAATCTGTTATAGTCTTTTTGGATGAGGAAAACAAGAATATGGCTTTACTGACAAGAAGTCCAACAATACTGAAAGAGTAGCACCTTAATTACCTTATTTCTTCAGGACATAAATTAGATAAGTGCGGTATTTTTGTGAAGCTCCAAGTATCTTGAAAATAATGCACTTAGGTTTGATTGGATTTATTGGATTGACTACAATCCAATTAAAAATATTTCTAACTTTTCTTTATGTTTAGAAGTATACTTTTATTCAGCTAAGAAGTATATTTTTAATTGAAGTGTGAGACAGAGACTGACCCCACAGTTTCCGTGTAAGAAAAAAGGAAATTAAAGAAAGCTATAAAACTGATTAAAGTTCAAAACTGTTCTAATGAACAGGTTTATCCAGAGACAAGTATTTTGTTTTATAAGGACAAAGAGCTTGGGTTTTTTTTTTAATGTTGACAAATTAGAAGCACTGCTGTCACCGAGACGGAGACACGTTCTTGATAGGTCAGTGCTATTTAGAGATCACACAAAAAAGCTATCAAAGGAAATACACAAAGAAAGGGCATACATTTGACTCTTTACTGGAGGTGACCAATAACAAATAGAGTTTATGTGGAACTTGTAAGGAATGTGATTGATTTAGGAGGTCAGGCATGGAAAGAAAAATAGGAACACCTGAATGTGGTAACACTTTGTGTTTAATAAGCACTTTGTATGTAATAAGCGACATTATTTGTAATTGTAAAAGTCATATTCTGCAGCCTTTAACTTAAAATATTTTTATGTGACTTTCAGAGTCAGAGCTAAAGGATATGGAAATGATAACGTACTCCACAGCAGAAAGTATTCCCAGTGTTATAAGTTATGACAACAAAAAGTGAAACACTATGAGCCAATCTAAGTGAATCACTTATTTATTAAATAAGCCAATTAAGCAAGCAGCAAAGTGAGCAAAACAGCTCTGGGTGGCCGGGGAGACCCTTGCTCCACCACAGCTCGCACTGTAAGTACATCATCGCCCCATATTTATACAGTCCAGTTTCCCTGCATTATGTAGTTTCTAGTGTCTTCTGCGTTGTTTCTGCAGCTGCACAGGCTGTTGTTAGGGGGTCGTCATCTGCCTCCTGGTGGTCGTCGGGCTGAAGGCTGCGGAGTCTTCCTCAGGTGTCCACAAGAAGGCTTTGGCTTGGCAAGCGTCCACAGGAGGAACTTTCTCAGCATGTTTTAAGCAAACTTTAGCATTTTCTATTGCTACATTGTATTTACAGCATGACCTTGTATTACTATATTACCATTGTTACCCTAGTCACTGAAACTTCATTTATCATTGTTACCACAGTTACTAAATTCTTGTGATCTTCTGTGTGTACACCAGATTTGATGAACAAAGTTAACCCTTTATTTATTACACCCAGGCTTTTGGATGCAAGCTCTGAAATGGGGTTTGTCAGTATTCTAAAATACACAAATTGTTAGAACGACCAGTTTGATATTAGATTAATAGCAAAACTAGAGAAGGATGAGTAGGAAGCATGCAGCATGAAATAAATAAGAGAAAGTGGAATCACTTTCAATTCACCAAGTAATATTTTCCAAAACTAGCGTTTGCTAGATTTTTCTTTAAATCTAAACCAAACTATTAAAAATATTATTTTATAATTTGCCAGTTGATCACAATTTACAATATACAGGTACTATATGTTTTTTTGTTTGCCAAAATTATTTTAAAACTTCTTGAAAATATTCGGAAACATAATCACGTAAGTAATGTCGTGCTGCCTTTGTTTTACGCTGTGTTAACAAAAGCTTTAATTTTTCTTTTTTAAAATGCTGCTTATCATTCTGTGTACTCTTAGCCATGTTCTTTCAGCTTTTAACACTTTCATTTCTATTAATTAATTTCATGAATTATTGTTTAATTCCAATTCTGCAGTCTTGGATTTCAGTGTTCTTAGGTCTTGTCAGTACCAGAGATATCTGTATCCTTCGTTGATTAAGTTAATGTAGCAGCAGACTTAAGGGTGGATTTCTGATTGTTTCATGCATTTTCTGAGATTGAGACACATCACACTGGATGGCTCCTGTTGTCAGATATTTTCTTACTCCCATCAGGTTAAAATTGAGGTTTTTGATATCATTTGTATATAATGACTTTAGATTTGATTTTGAATCCTCTGGCATCAATGACTGTGTGAAACAGAGCATCGGATAGTGCTACATTCAGATGAAGTCTGGATTAGTAAAGTATCAGATTGAAATATAAGGTATTCAGGTTCTCTTTACTCTTAGACCAGTGACAGAGCAGTGATGAGACAGGTGCTTCGTTGCTGTGTGCTGGACTTAACCTGCCTGTAAAGTAGGCACAACTATGCTAATGCAGAGTGCATGTATTAGATGTTTAAAGCACTGTAGGAGAGAAGTTACTGTTAAAAGCATGATTCCTGTGTTCTCTTCTAGTCTGGGAAATCCCAATCTAACTGCTGGACAACTACAATCTCTTGAATAATCTAAATTTTTAACTTAACACTGTTGAGATTTTTTTCTGTGTTTGAGGGTTTTTGTTTGTTTTTGGGGTTTGGTGGTTTTTTTGTTTGTGAGTGTCTTCCTTTCAAAAGGAAGAAGTGACTCTGTTCTTTCAAAGATGTACATATAGTATAAGGAAAAAGTGGTTTACTTGAGAAGCCTTATGAAATAAGTCAAATCAGTAATCTAATCTACAAGTGGTATGGAAATAAACAGTTGTCTTTGATCTAAAGGTATATCAAGATAAAATATACAGGTGTTAACTCACATTTCTAATTTTTAATCCTCTGGGAAGATGATTCCCTTTTTTCTGAAGTTCATTCTGCACACTAGAAGTGCACTTAGGGAATTAGGAGGATTGGACAACTAGAAATTAGTGAAATACTGATAATATCCAGTTTTGAGTAAAAGCATTAATACAAACTTTAATATGCTCCTAGTAAGTAGTAATAGTAGTATGAAATTAATTTCTTGTTAATACTCAAGGATAGCATTTCTGTTGCAAGCCATGCTAAGGTCCTCCTTGCTCCTCCTAGTCTGTCATATGAAGAATTACTGCTCAAAAAATTGCTTTTGACCTTACCTTATGTTGGTGTGGCCTCCTGCAGTAGCTGCCAGCACGTCAAGGTTGCAGCAGGGATTGACAGGACAGTAAAAGAGAACTAAACTCTCTAACCACAGCAAAACACAAGACTGTAGGACAGACAATGCCTGTAAAGAGAAACTGAAAGGAATTTCTGTTCACACGTTGTAAAATTTTGTATTCTGTTTCATATCTCGCCAGCTTGGGCAGGGAATGTTCCCCTGTCTCCCTGTCTCCAACCACATTTCTGGGTGGCAGTACTGTAAAACAGAGAGTGGCTGCTGTTTTCAGGGGCTTGTCTAGTATTGAACAGAAGAATAAAGCCAGTTTAATAGTAAGAACTGAAGTAGTATGTAATAATACTGAAAAGTACCTCCCTATTCAGTGAATTGTGTGAAACAAAAATTTCTTTCGTACCTTATCTATAGACTAAAAGGACACCAGGAAAGAATTACTAGTAAAGAATTGCAAGTGTAATAAAATAAGGGGTTTTTTTTCCTGCATGAAAGCTCAGTTTTTTCAAACTCTACTATTTATATAAAGTAGAACATGTCTAGATGTGGAAGGAAGAAAGGTTTACTTAGAAATATCCAAAAAGTAGGTCTGTAATCTGGGATATGTGAGAACTACATCCCTGTTTCAAATCAGCAGGAATCAAAAAACCCCAGAACTTCTGACATCTAGGCAAAGATCCTAAAAGATGATGATGCACTGACTTGTAACAATTTCTTGGAAACTGTTACAAACTGTTCCCAGAGTTTGCCTATGACTTCTTTGTAGGGTCCTGTGTGGTGATCAGATAAAAAGGATGTGCAGTGGTCAGTTAGGAAGGTAAAAGAAGCCAGAGTACATGTGGTTTTGGAGCAGCTTAGGGGATTTTGCTATACTGTGTAAAAGGAAGACAGTAATTAAGGTTTCCAGATCTAAAATGTAGATACATGCAAGAAAACATCAAAAATGCAACAAAATCATTCTGATTCAGCCACTGACTGAATCTGACTGTAGTTTTTCCTACATTCACATGATGAAAGGGTTGTGGGAGTTGAGGGGTTTTTCTTTGGTTTTTTCCTTAGTATGAATTTAAATAGTTTCAAGCTGAGTTTCTCATTAACTAGGAAAACATTAGTATGAAAGAACTTGAATGGCACCTGTGCAATCTGTCAATGAATAGATCTACAGCCACAATTACAGAAGGGGTTTCACGTGCAAAGTGTGTCCTCAAACTTTGAGTGTTTGAAATCAAGTTCATCCAATAATGACTAGGTTGAAAATATTGACAGGTTCCAGGTAAAAAAAAAAGCTATATTCTTTGCCATCAGTGAATGGCAAATAATAGATTCAGGGGAAGAATGGTTAGTCAAGAGTTTAACTAGGTGATTTAGTATCCTGTAGTATAATTCTTGATATATCACATCTTCATTGCCTTAACAATTTTGCTTGAAATACCCTATACTTGCCTTAAAAAAATTATTTCCCCCTTTTTATTTTGAAAAAAGATTGGTGTGTAAGTACATTTGTTTGTGGGGAAATAGAAACAGACACCCTTCTCCATAATTTTTAGGAACTGTTATTTAAATTGCTTTTTAAAAATTCTGTCCATGTCTTGAATCAGAATATTAATTAGGTTCTGGATGCCAGTCTTGTAATGTCAGGTGTAATATACACTGAAGCACAGAGGCTTCTCTTACCAAAAACGTTAATTTTTTTTTTTTTTCATAATAACTGTGACCTTTTAAAACCATTTTAAAATGAGCTTCTTGGTTTCTTAATTTTATGTCAGATTATATATAAACTGTGTTATTCTGCTTTGGAGGAAGTCATGCATAATTTAGTAATAAAACAAATATGCTTTGTTCTACTCTTTAAATTCTCAGCAGTTCTACTCATAGCTGGTGTGTGTAGG
Organism: Hylia prasina; assembly: GCA_013397195.1. Taxonomy (NCBI): domain Eukaryota; kingdom Metazoa; phylum Chordata; class Aves; order Passeriformes; family Sylviidae; genus Hylia; species Hylia prasina. Next base: position 324,171 of record VYXD01001540.1, read on the forward strand.
TACTGCAGTCACTAAGAGATGCCAGTTAGTATCCTGCAGTGCATTTCACACAAATCTGTACAATTGTAAGGGAACTGTAAAATACATAGTACATTCTTTTGTATAAAACATGTATTGTAACATGAATCTCCTGAGGAATCTGATGAATAATTTCTCCCTTTGTAAATTAAAGGGAAATAAAATAAAATCCTCACTACAACTTTTATGGTCCATATATGAACTAAGATGTAGACTCTGCCTGGTTGTCATTGCATTTCATATAATGAAAATGCATTTATTTTCTATCTAATTGAGAATTGGGATAGCTTTGTAAGTCTGTTTTGGTGTCTCTGAGGATGTTACCAGTAAAAATGTAAAACTCACATGGTCTCCACAATTCTCTCCTAAGACCATGTTTTTGTCTTGGAAGTAACACAGTGTAATATGAGATACAGCAGTTGCCAAGGTAACTGTTCTTTTCTCATTTGATAGCAGCAGGTGAATGGTTGCCTGGATATCCACAGTAATTTGCTGGGGCTCTAGTAATTCAGAAAGGTACACATTCTTTTGCAGGCTTGTTTTTCTCTCACAGAAGCTTTGACTAAAATCCCAAGGTACATGATAAGTACTAAAATATTATTCAATATTATTAAATAATTATTCTTCCTTTAGTGCTGAGTTTTTAATATTTTGATACTGTTTTAAATGCAGGATATTAGACCAAGATCTTTTTATATTGTGGTAGTTCTTTTCAAAAGAACTTATTTTCTGATTATTTTCTTTTTAATCTTGGTTTGCTATTTCAAAACTCTTCAGAAATTTAACTAATTAACACTGTATGTAAGCCTGGAGCTAATTAGACAAATTTTCAAGTGCAGTTTGGTTTGGTTTTTATTGCACTTTCCTTCAGTGAAATCAGTAAGATGCTTGAAAATAAGACTGGTCTCTCATTGTAATTCTGCAGCAGCATTCTCCTGAATTAAAAGGAAATACACCCAACAAAGAGGTGTTCAGATTTTATGGACTTTGACAATAGATGGGAAAGTTCTCATGAAATGTGGCATATTATTTTCAGTGATTAGAACCTAAGTCTTTAGTGTGTCATAATTAAGTCTTAGGTTTACTGTATAAGGCTTACAGTTTTATTCAGTCTGTTCGCAGGTCCAGAAAGAATCTGATTGTTTATAACTCAGTTTATAAGCTCATTACATACACATAATCAGAACGGGAAGAAAATCCTAAATTTGGGACAAACAGAATATGTTTTAGAGGTTTCATTTGTGCATAAAGTTGACCATCCAAGCCCCTGAGCATTTGTATGTGGCCTGAATTTCAGCTGTTAAATACCTCAGAACTGAGCAATCTCCTCACATAATCTCTAAATTTGGCACTTTATGTGAAATAACATTTCTTAAAGAAAAATATATCTCTCTTCATTATTCTGTTGCTGTTATGAATAATACTAATGCCCCCAAATAACAACATTACAAACAAGCTGGCAGTAGGTAAGTAATCAGCTAAATAAAGCCATCAGCTTCATTTATGAAGAGAAGGACGAGACAAGATGAAAATTGCTCCACCTTTAAGAATTGAAAACACATACTCTCAGTGGAGCTATTCTGTATAGGGGAATGTTATGACATTCTGAGAGATTTGACGGAAATCTTGTGATTTTTTTAGTATCTACAGGTTTTTTCTTTATGAACACTTGCTTTCTGAAAAGCAGAATTAGTGCTGGAAATGAGTCTTTTAAAACAGAGAGTGAAACTGCTTTATAACAGAAGTTTAGTCTGCTTTCAGTTACTGGAATAAAATGGAGGGTGTGTCACTGTGTGAGTTAGTTCTTGGCTCAGAAGTAAATTGTTTGGCCTCCCTAAAAAGGAATTGGAGAACAAGTAGATTTGTTTTAGGCATCCATCTTAGCCAAGACTACCATCTGACAGATAGACTCAACATCTTGACACCACTGTAAATGTTAATGTTAGCTCTGCTTTGTTTTGATAGCCTTGTCAGACACTTACTCACCAATAGTACTTATTTAAGTAGATCAGACTCTTAGAATTAAAAAAATTACTACTGTAATTCCCAGTCTGAGGACACATTTTTACTGTGGCGTGTAACTTCAAACAGATGTGATTGTGGTTTTCTTCTCCCTTCATGACTTGACATTAAATCCTGGACCTCAAGTGAATGACAGCAATGACCAAAGCACAGCTCTAAGATTCTGGATTGACTTGTAAGTTATCTGAAGTGCAGCAGTTTGTAACAGATAAACCTCTGCAAGTCTTCTGGAGATGTTTTCATTTTTTTTTTTTTTTTAATGTTTAATTATTAAAATTATTTTTTCTCTCTTCCTATAAAGATTTCCAAATTCAAGTCTGCTATTAAACTAAGATGAGCCAAAAGAGTGTTAATAGAGCTGCTAATCATTTCTGAACAAGACAAAGAAAATGCCTTATTGATACATATTTATTCCCTCTGGTTCTACATATCATGTTTTTGATTTATAAATTCTCTCAATAATGGAGCAGGTTGGAAAATACTGTCCTTTTATGCTAACAAACTAGTACTCCTGTTTATTTCAGTAGGGCAAAACTGACCTTTCTTCAACGATACCCTTGAAACTTGCAGCTTCAGTACAGGTGAATGTTAAAACCAAAATTAACCCAACCACACATAAAACAACAAACAAAACTGAGGATACTTAGATCCTCCTAAAGTTGCATTTCTCTGTGGTAATTATATTATTTTCTCCCATAGGTGTAATAGGGCTTCTAGAAGATGTACCAGGCATGTGTTTTCTTCAAAGTGACTATTGTTGCAGAGGTGAATCATCAAATCATCAATGTATTGTGCTTTCAAAATTCTTCTTAGTTTATAGAAGTAAAGGTTGGCACTTGCTGGCAATTTTAACAACTCTGGTGAATTAAACCTATGAAATACAGACCTGGGAGTCTGGAAAATAGCTTTGAAAGGATTCAATATTACATTTGAATAGAAGAAACACTGAATTTAGTTTTTTTCTTAATTATTATGTTAAAAGTTTGGTGCTTTTTGTGTATGCAGAAGCTGCAGTAGGGATGTAATATTTACAGAAAGATTAGCAACGTAGTAATGTTTAAAAACATGGTAATGTATTGTGACATGAGTGATCTTTACAGATTGTTAGAAAACTGTGTTCTGCAGCAAACTTCTCAGCATCTCACTTTATCTACTCTTCTTGTGGCTGATTTTTGATATCTAAAAGGATAGGGTAGAAGTCACTAGAGAGCAGCTGCTTGAACAACCTCTTTGCAGTAGAGTAAAATTATATATGTAAAGCTTTTTAGGTGAGTTGTTTCTTCCTTAAAATATGTGTGAAAAAGTTTTCAGGCTATGGATTGAACTTCTGTCTTTTGATCAAAAGCAAATCAATATCAGATCAATTAAAATGTGTCTGAATGTGTTTTAAATTTTCTATAGTGTTTCAGTGCAATTGCTTATATAAACACTTTTTTTCCCCCTTATTGAAATGATACAGAAGTAATTTCACTGGCTATGATTCTTCCAAGGTAAGTGAGTTTGAGTTGGGGGAAAAAGCTGGGAGAAAACAAGTGCTAAGACTCATGCAGTCAAGGAGTAGAAATGTATCATTTGCTCTGATTTAGTTAGAGGAGTTAAAGTAGTTAGTGGAAGTGAGTCCTGTGGGTGAACAGAGGCAGGTTAAAATAGGTTTTAGTTTGTTTTGGTATTTGTCTATACTGCGGTAGTTGCATGTTTAACAGGGGATTGAAGCGAGTCCCGTGAAGATCAGAGCTACTAAAAGCTATTTCTAGAAATAAGCTGTGAATGCTGTTTACCAGGCAGTGGGAACCCAATGTGTGTGTTTGAGCTTCACTGTACTGTGGCAGCAAATAACGTTATGGACTGTGTGTGAATTACTGACTCTTATAAATGGAATCTATCAATGTAACCGGTTTTGGAAATAACGGTTTTAAAGAATGAGTTTGAAATGAGTAAAGTTTTTCCTATTGCTTATGATGTACACTTTAAAATAGCAAGCTACACTGATTAGGGGAAAAAAAAAGGTTAAATCACAGTTTGATCTTGTGTTGCTCCAAATGGCCACCACAGAACAAATGCTGGTAAAGTCCTACTTTGATTTATTTTGACAACATAAACAGTATTTAGGGACTTAAAAGTTGAATGTGTGCAAATGCCATCCAGTATAATGTAAAACTTCATCTCCAGCTTTCAGTAGGCATTCTCAAGTTCTGTGTGTTGTGGCTAAATACAATCCAGGCATTTATGAGTGCAGATGGTGTTTTTAACCAGCTGTACCACTATGATGTAAAAGGAATTCCTTGTAACATAGAGGGGCACCTCATCAGCTGAGGGGAATGCAAGAAGTGATCTAAATGAGCCCGTAGAAACATCTGTTGCAGTCATAAATATATATGAGTCTGTTTGGCTGTATAGAATTAAAATTATGTTTCAATAACACTTATTTTAATAAGCCATAAAAGAGATTGCATTGCAAATTATAGATGCTGACTGAATTTTAAAATCAAACTAATGCTTATTTTTGTGTTGCATTTTCATATCAAGATAACATTGTGTTTCCCTTAATACAGTTAGAAATAAAGCAATTTGGCAAAGAAAGCAACAGGCTTGCCCTGTATTTTTTGTGAAGAGTCATGGTTTGGGCTAGAAATTATTTATAGATTTGAAATATATTTTGTGTATTACTCTTCACTTAAGAAAATGAAAATTAGGAAATTGTCTCCTCTTTATCCAAGTGTAAAGTCTCTTTAACATTCCTGTCATCTTGGAACTAGCAAAAATGGCTTTTTTAATGAAGCTTCTCATTGTCTTCAATGTCTAATGTATTTAATTAATTTATAAATTAGGTCAATTGTTTTGCAATACTTACAAGCCATAGAGAGCTCTAGTCAATGCTGGTAAGGTCATGATGAGTTTCTATACACTTGAGAGAAAAAAGAGGATGAGTCATACCCACATCCCAAGGATGGGATTGTTTTCTTAAGTCTTAATGGCAGAATTCCTGTTCACCTAAATAGGACAAAATTTCAGCCTCTTTTCATCTCTGTATTTCTTACCTGCAAAATAACTTTCTTAACATGTTTTCGAAGTAGTGCTTCTGTAAATCCCTATTAATTTTTCTTTCTGTTTTTTGTTTTCCAGAATGATCTTGTGGTTTAACCCTGGCCAACAACTAAGCCACCACACAGCCACTTCCACTTCTCCCCTCTCCCCACAACTTCCATTAGGGAAAAAGAATTGGAAGGGTAAAAGTAAGAAAACTCTTGGTTGAGATAAAGACAGTTTAAAAAGCTGTGCACGCACAGAGCACAAGGAAGTTGTTTCCTACTTCCCATGAGCAGGCAGGTGTTCAGCTGTCTCTGGGAAAGTGTGGCTCCATTACATATGGTGATTTCCTGGGAAAACAGGTGCCATCACTGCAAATGCCCTGCTGTTCCTTCTTTCCTCACTTTCATATGCTGACCATGATGTCAGATAATATGAAATATCCCTTTGGTCAGTTGGGGTCAGCTGTCCCAAATGTGTCACCTCCCAGCCTCTTGAGCACCCACAAGTGGTGGTAGGTTGTGGGGTGGTGTGAGAAGTAGAAAAGGCTTTGACTGAGTGTAAGCACTACTCAGCAATAACTGGAACCTCCCTGGATTGCCCACAGTGTTTTCAGTGCATATCCAAAACACAGCCCCATACTAGCTACTGTGAAGAGAATCCATTATATCCCAGCTAAAACCAGCACAAATGGCTAATTCTAGTCTTTTCTCAGGTTGACTACTTGTGTGCCCTCTTTAGAGCAGTGAACCCAATTGATGATTATTTTTTCCATTATTCTATTATCATTTTGTTCTACAGGTATAGCTTACTCTGATTTCCAGCTGCAAATCCTGTTTCCACTTTCTGATCATCAAATATGTAATACATGCCATAGCCGATCTATCTCAGTAGCCTAATCAACATCCATTTAAATGCAACACAGGTTTTATGTCTGTCTGGACTTGCCAATCTAACTGACATGAATTGGATTTATTAGAAAAGTTCTAAATACTGTTACATTGTCTATTAAAACTCCTGAAGTAGTCTGAAGAACTTGCAAGTTGAAATTTAGCACTTAAATTTTTAAAATAACCTATTTAGCTATAAATAATATCATTAATACTTGAAGAGCAGATTACTTACTTGAAATGCTTAGCAGTACATTAAAATTGTTATCTCAGAGTATTTGAATAGTGATTTAAATGAAACATTGAAATGTATTAAAATTTTTACTCCTCATTTAGGAAGAATACGATAATGAAAAAATTAATGGTCTGAAATTTGTTTGTGTGCACTATTCAGAGAGAAGCTTGGATAATTCCTGCTCCTGAAGGACTATTTCTGTCAGGCCTTGTTATGCTTGACTTGTATCATCTTTGGGAGCTGCTCTGTCAAATTGATGTTTATTTGATATATATTTAATTTCTCTTCAGTATATTTGTGCAAACACATGCGTCATGTGCACATATGCCTGCTTGTATGCTAAGATGATGAGCAGAAAGGGACACTGGGAGATGTCAATCCATGTTTCAGGTAGTTGTGGCTGACTCTATGCTGATAGGCATCTTCAGCTTGACTGCACCTTCTGCTGACATTCACTGGGTCTTGCCTCAAGGTGGAGCTGTTATATTTGCAATGGAGGTGAAGACTTGAAAAGCATTTTCTTTCCCCCAAACGCTGTTTCTGATTTGAATAGATGTATGAGTTACATTGGTAAAGAAAAACGGCAAGCAATTTTCCTCCCCCGCAGCAAAAGCTGGAGTCATCAATGTGTCACACAGGTGGATGGGCCTACAACTCTGACTTTTATTCCATCTGACATCACCTTTTGTATGTTCAGGAAAATGCATACCTTTCACTTACAGTAGGTATCCAGCAGGATTATGACAATGTGCGCATTCCAGCTGTCAAAAGCAGTGCTGTTCTTCTTGTGGCTCTTTGTAATTGGGAATGTTTTCCCAGAAGACAGTATGTGTGTGTGTATTGTGTTCTAATTAAGACTATATGAGACAGTTATGGCAGGCTGTCAAATCAATGGGATGCTGGGTATATTTTAGTCTCCATGCTATAGTCTAAATAACCTTTTAAGGATTCGGTTCCCTCAATGTGGTAAATAAATGCTGAATGTTTTATACTTAATAGGCCTTTGAGTAATGTGTTCCACATGGCTTTATTGCTGGAATGAGACCTTCTTATCACTAAATACACAATAGTGACATGAGGTCATTTCAGCATGAAGAAATGCATAAATCTCACAGATGAATGAAGTCAGTTTATTGTGAAGTTTAGTTAAACAGGAATACCCTAAAGTAAACCTTGGTGGCAAATTTAAGGAAAATGAGAGAAATCCATAAATACTTAATCTAGTCATCTTTGACCTCTCAATTTAATACTATGCATGTCTACCACAGCTGGATTTGTGAAAGTGATGCTCATTTCCTACCTACTTTTATTTCTTTGAATGAGAGTATCTTTATTCTGGTAACTTAAAACATTGACTATATAATGCATTTCTAAAACTTATTTCTTCACAGCGAATGAATGAGATTAGGCTATGCATCTCAACAGATATAACAAATGAGCTTTTAGTTCATTTTGTGTGAAGTTTACCAGAAGTGAGAAGAAATTAAATTAGGCCCTGAATAGCTTGTGCAACCTGATTTGGGAGCAGGTCTGGGGGACTTTTTGATGGGCAAAGTGCCCATTGGTGAGGGGGTTCACACTTTGAAGCCAGTATTCTATAGAGGTCTGGGTGATGTCTTTCTTGTGAAGACTTATTCACCAAAAAATGAGGCTTCTGATTGCAGGTGGTATTGGTAAAATGGGATTCAATTAGCTTTGACTGGAACAAAAATGGAAAAAAATAAACATTCGTGAATGGTGAAACATTTTAGTGTTCTGAAAACTAACATTTTTATCATTTGGGCCTAGACTGGGAGCATTGAAGAAGCACTTGAAGATGCACAAAACTGAAGACAAATTCCTTATTTATATTCAAATCTTGTTTTCAATGGATGTTTTATTTGCATTTTAAATATGAATGGTTTTGTCCATTTTGTCCAATTGCCTCCAAGTATTTTAATTTTTTTACCTGTTACTTAGAAATTTTTTTTGTTCTTCTAATATGTGTATTGATTGATTCATGCAGGGAGAGAATTCACTCCAGCTAAGTGCCCTTCATCACTGGGACAGATTGGTAAAAAACAACAGCAACACTGATTCATATCTTAGTGATGTAAATGATAATTCTGCTTTAATTCTAAACCTAGTTCTTCTATTAAAAATTACTGAGATTAAAGTAGTGTCAACCAGTTGAAATAATTCAGTTTTCCCTAAATCAAACTGGGCCTGAAATATGAATAAGAAGGACTGAAAATTGTGATAGGTTTATTATTATTATTATTATTTTATTTTTATTGTTTGTTTTGGGAGTTCTTGTTCAGGAGGTGTTAAGCCTTGTGTTGTGGAATTAGTCTGTTTGCCTTCGTCTGTGTTGGTTGTTTTGCCTAGTGTTTTTCAGAGTATTTAGGGACATGTTTAATACCCTTGATGAAAACAGATGTTGAAATTCTCTGCTAACAGGAGCCCAAGGTATTTGGCCATGCAGTCAATTCTGCAAATTTTCTTCTGTGTTTTCTATGTGTTTTAGGTGCCCTGGGAGCAGTTTTTGAGTAATTTTGGTTCCTGCTTCATAGGCTGTTTATGGTTCTTGAATGGTTCATGTCTGTTCTGAGAAAAATAATTCCTTATAGCAATATTTAAAGTTATTTGAAACTAATTGGAGGCTGTCTGAAACTCAGAGCACAGTTTTGTCAGTTTATGCTAAGTTGGTGAGAATTAATTTGGACCCACTGTCAGACGAAGTCACAACTGAACACAGCCTTTGCAGTTGTCAGGACTGTATTGCAAGATGATGATGATTTATTGTTGTTGTTATAAGATGCATGTATGAGTACTTTCTCTTTGTTTTATAGGTAAGTTTCTAAATTTTAGAGCTTGAATCCACAAAAATTAAAATTAGTGTGGAATAAACCTTCCATCCCTGTCCCATCTTTCTTCTCAGCTTATTCTGAGAGCTGTACTTTCTGTCTTTCTGCTCAGCTTTTCAGAAGTACTGCAGATAGCAGCATTTAAAAATCAAACTGCCAGTTTCAGACCCTGCTCATGCTTATATATGGTGGTTCTAGTTGGCAGATTCAGCTCAGCTCGACTTGGAGTGGCTGGTGTTGTCAAAAGCAACTTTTGCTCTCCTCTCAGCAGAAGTGATCTGAAAAACATGGCAGAAGGAAGAAGATGAGCTGAGTAGGCTTCTAGCCAGCTAATAAGGGTAACTTCACAAATCCAGCAGAGCTTGAATGTCTGAAAAGCATACTAATGCTCACATTTCCTGACAAGGGCTTGCTGTACTGTTTGGCCTTAGCAGAACTATGTAGGTGGATAATTCATTTCACAAAGATACTGCTCCCCTTCTGTAAGACAAAGGTATGTCATCCAAAAAGAATCTCTAAAATTTATGAACTGCAGACACACTTGCATTTTTCAGCCGTTACTGGTATTTTATATACACAGATAAAATAATAAATAGAATATTCAAAACATACCTCAATTTTCTTTAAACTTTCTGGCACACTTTAGATTATTAAAACTAGCAAGAAATCTTAAAGAGAATAATTTAATAATGTTGAGAGACTGACTTGATTATAAAATTGAAATGCAGATGGCGACTAAATTGTCCTGGACTCGTCCTATCGCTCCTCTCTCAATTCAGTGGTCTAAATCCTCATCCTCCTCCAAATCATTTTAAGAGAGAATGACCTTGGAATATTTCTTTGGGATTTCAGCAAATTGTGGCACTCTATAAATATCAACTATACTTATTTAAGATGAAACTGTAATGGGTATTATGATGCTTTCAGAATGTATCTGAATATCTGAAAGTACTGTATTTTGTGCCCATAAGGGTGGGTATCCAGTTGATCAGAGACATGCTGAACAGATACCACTTGTACAGAAGAATAAATCCTATACATAACACTATTGTGTGAATCGATTTTTCTGAATTAATCCCTTTGGCAGAGCAGCAAGAAAGAAGAATCTATGGGGGAAAAACCCCCACAAGCAAACATGTAAAGTGAATTCTCTAGGAAATGTGCTTTAATACATCTGTAATTTTTTATTTGTGCATCACACATATAACAAATTTTAAGTAATTCTAAAATAAATTTAAAAAAATATGAACCTCATAGGTTAGCTTTTCTATCAGTCAGACTGTTAGAACATCTTCACACTATTTAGAAGTTCTGGAAACCTTGCTCTTACAACCAAGATAACATTTCTTGAGCATTGAGTTTCCCAGTTCTGTTTGAGCTTTTCTGCTGTGTCCATCACCAAGTTATTTGTTTTCCTGATCAGTTCCTATGGGAACCATGTGGTTTTAATTACATGTTATGATGTGGGATTATCTTTTTTGCTTTGGCAAGATTGCTTAATGTCATTCCATCTCTGTAACGAAAAAACATGTATTTTTCAGTTGGCATAAAAATATTGTCAGACGATAAACTAGTGGTGATACTTTCCCTAAATTCCATTAGACTGATATTTTGAGACTTTATTTCTTCTTTGTGGTTTATTGCTGTTGTTTTTAAAGTATTCTTGTTAAAAGTCTTGCTGCACTGTGCTGATGTGGTGGATGAAGGCAGTAAATACAGTCATTGTGGAAGACGTAAGCAGAAGTAGAACTGCATTTACTTGCAGTGGAGGAGTCAGATAAAGCAGTGTACCATTTAGGTTTTGAAGGGATATTACAACAGCCTTTGTATTCAGAAGTTTTAGCTTTCTTAAAAAAGCCCCACATTTTCTCAGTATAGTATACTCTCAAGTTGTAGAAACCGTACTGCTCACAGCTTTTAATGTATTAGAACTAATATATTCAGCAGTCATAACTTTAAAGAAAAATGACTGCTTGGCACCCTATTTTTTCCAGGAGGCATTTTTTTTTGACAGGTAGACCTATTGAGAAGCTGGCAAAAAGTCAGCAGAAGTGCTGGGGGTAATGCACGGTCAGAAGGAGGCCTAGAGGCAGTGGCTGTACTATTGACTCATCTTTTGACTTCTCCTCTTTAATGTTGTGATTTAGGGACCTTTTTATAGTTCAGCAGACAAGGGAGCTAGCTGGCAAATACATCAGTGGGGCTTCAGAGACAATTTTATTTCAAGATGCACAATATACAGTTGTGCAGTAGAGGTGTTGAGGGGAGTATGAAAATCAGAACATTTTTGCCCAGGTTGTGGTGGTTTGTTTTTTCCTGTTTTTCGGGTTCTATTTTGTATTTGATTTTTTACTATGTTAAAATGGTTTGTTCTATGCACCCCTTTGGTTTTCCCCTACTTGGTTTTCCCCCATTCCCTCCCACATATCAGTTTTGTAAACCCTGCCCCTGGCCCTTGTCAATCCTGTCTCGGCCTTTCCCTGCCTTCCAGAAGGTTCCAGGAAGAGCGTCGAAGGATTGGCTGGGGCTCAGAATCTCCTCCCTATCCTTCTCCCTATTCGTCCCCTGGTTGACTGACAGTTGTCACTCTTCACCCACGCTGTTACCCTGTTGGCTGAACCCTTTCCATGCCCTTTGTACCCACCTCCCTTTAAAACCCCATGCGTTCCTAGCGTCCTTTTCTGTCCGGGACACCCTTCATCCTATAAACTCCTCCCTGCTGCACCTGGATAGAGCTCTGCTTTCTTGTTGTGCCGTGGGCTGCATCCCCACTGCTGCTGCTCCAAGAACCTACGTGGGATGCGAGCCTCGCACTGCCGGCTCGTAGCTTCTGTGGCTGGTGACTGCAGGGCTAGCCAGACATCAGTCACTGCTACACCAGGTGTTTCTTGTATGGGTTTAGTCACAGATGTTGCCATGGGTAGTGTCAAAGCATTCTGTGAGTGCAGTGCTTGAAAGAATAGTTATGACCAACATTATTCTGGAATGTTCTGTCTGAGAAATACATTAAAGCCTACAGAAACCAAAACCTTTAATGAAACTTGTCTGAGCCTTCTAGTAATGAGTAATTTTCAAGGTTATGTCATAATATTTCATTCGAAGGTGAAAGTTGATATAATTTCAGTACTATTTCTCTTTATGCTGAGAGAAGTCTGCTAAAGTTAATCTGCTGAGTAAATTCTGTAAATTCTGCAGTTTTTGAGATAAATTCCAGTCCCTTTTTTCCCCTCACTTGTTTGAAAGGTTTTATGAGACTTCAGCATAATCCTTGTACAATAAAAAGCAGGGAATTATGTTTAGTTTCTGAAGTTTAACCCCTTGAATTAAGAAAGATGTCATGGCTTTGAGTTTGTGTTAAGAAATTGCTAAAGTTTTTGTAATAAAACAGCAAACCTACATTTTTCTGGCCCTCTTAACCACAACTTCCAGAAAAAGTAACTTTACTTTTGCAATACAGTGAGAATAGTAAATGGTGTGTGTGTAGGGTAAGGTGGTGTAGGGTTAGTGTTTTCTTTCATATTGTGTTCTTCTAAGCTGACATAAACAGAAAATTATAGCATTTTCTACATAGTATAGTGAATTGTTGTCTACTTAGGGACAACAGAATGACCTCTTGATTTCTTTTTAATGCCAGAAAAATTTCAGCTACAGTTTTGTAATTAGATATTTCTGAGTATTTTTTAAACCTGACGAATAAAAAAGGGTGACATTTTTTCCAGGTTTTACCCAATGGCTTCATGATTTCATGTCAGTCTTCAGTATTTTCATGAAAATATAGATTCAAAAGCTAGCATTTTCTTGCATGTTATTCACAAGAGGATAAAACGTTTAATCTATTTTCTTCTGTATTTCTATTAAGTGGGGACTAATTGCACAAAATCATAGATCATAGCCTGAAATGATTTGTGTATTTCTATAGTTCCTTTTTAGAACAAAAAATATTTCTGTTGAGACTTGACATACATGTTCAGTACAGGGATTTCTATGCTATTGGTCATGCTTGATTTCTTATCATTACTGATCTATAAGTATTCAACTGTGTTTTATAAAGCATGTACTTTATATGGAGATGAAAGTTAAGTATGAATTACAGTGCCTTAGCCAGATGATCTGAGACTGTGATGTTCATACACACACACTTGCTCTGCAAACTCAGTTTAGCTGCTCTTTAATTGATAGGCACTTACTGAGTAATTGCAAATGCATTTGCAGGAATTAATTGCTGTTTTCTTGTTTTGTATAATCTCAGACCTCACTGACTTTAGTTTTAATCATGTTCACAGTTTCTAAAATCAGATACAGCATAAAGTGTATTCCAGTACTTTTTGGGGACTTCAACAGTAAAAATTGTGAAATCTGACTTAACAGTTTAAGGACAACAGTTGTCACATCATTATCTTTTTGGTAATCTTACTGTATAAATTGGATTTGCGCATGCCTATGTTACAAGAGAACAAATTTCTCTCGAGCCCTTCTGTACCACTCAATATGTACAGAAAACCACACCTCTGATGATAATGTATATCTTGAATTGTATTCAGAAAGAGAATGTTTAAAGGAAGTTAACTCCATTATTGCAAGCTCCTGTGACTTGTCTTTCATAGTGACACCAATGGAGACTGTGTTGCATAGCAAGGAAAATTGGGCTGCTTTTATTCATTTTCTGATCTAATTAATTGTAGTATTGCAACACAAACTAGAGAACAACTTTAGTTAAATACTTATAGAATAGCATTCTACTACCTTTTTCATTGTATTTGAACATTTTTTCCTAGTGGAGGAAACTATCTTCCAACAGCTTGAATATCTGCATGCATTCTCTTCAACAAGCCAGAGTTAATGTCAGGTCATCTGAAACAGTCTTCTAAGAGAGGCTTTCTTTGTGTGCTATTTAGTGATTTCCTTTCCTTTTGCTATTTTCATTTAGGTTTCGATTGGTTTATATTTTGAAGATTTTTAAAAACTTTACAAATGTGCTGTAACAACCTGTAACAATCAAGCTATTCTCTGTTTAATATTGTATTTAATTTTATTTTCCTTTTTTCTTTTTTTTAAATCATCTTGAAGTGTAGTGTTGTTCACACAGTCAAATATTTTGGAATCGCATCATTTCAGTGTGTTACTGTCTCACTTTGCCTAAAGCATTTGAACAGCTGTCTTTAGTAGTTTAATGACCTCATTGCTCAAGTATTTGCTGGATTTAATTCTGAATTTCCACTTAGAAGATAACCTTCCTTTGGAGTAATGCTTAAGACTTTATATGTATTGTAATTGGATCAGTATTTTAAATCTATTCTAATTTTTCTCTAAGGAATAGATCAGCATATGAGAACAATTTTTGATGATACACTTCAGGACAACATTTACACAGTACTGATTGAACAAACTTATGAATCTGTAAAGTGAATAGTGCAAACTATGAAACTTTTATCACAAAATTTACTAAAACGTATCAAGTAAAAAATTATTTGTTACTAGCTACCTTCTTTACACGATAGTGGCCTTTTCCTTTCTTCATTTTCCCCAGAATTCAATTATTACATACCCCAAATTTCTTTACTAGAAGATTTTTACTAGATTATTACTAGATACAGTGATTTTATTAGTTTGGGTTTGAATTCTTTTATTGAGTGATTTTATTTTTTTTTCCCAGGGAGTGGGTTGTGGTGGTTTTGCTTTGCTTTTGTTTTTATCAGAATCAGTCTAATTGCTTTTTTATATAATAGTCACATTAGTGTCATTTTCAGCAGCATAAATGATTTAGTTATGCGTGGATGCTTTTGTCACGGATGCTCAGCATTGTCTCTTGTGTGTAGGAAAAAAGTCTCAAAGTTTGAAAGTTGTTGAGGTCAACTATCTCCTTTCAGTTTTCATTTTATTTTTAATAGGATATGACTTTTGCTTAGTTCTCTGAATTTTTTTGCCAAACTTTTATTTCTCCAAATTATCCTGACTCATAAATGTATGGATTTCTGCATATCAGTAGTGTCTCACAGCATACACCTTTGTTGAAGTCAAATTGTAGTGAGTGGCTGTGGGTTTTCTTAGGTGTGGCTTTTGATTTGACTTTTTTTTAATCTGGGTATAGGCTAAAACCAGAGTCAATGCCTGAAACTAAAGTTCTAATAAGCATCACAAGGAAAATGCCTTTCTGTCTTTGGGCACAACCAATGTAATACACTCAGAACAAATGCAGTTGCCAAAACACCAGGGAGTAAGTGGTTGTTTCTGGAGTGTTGCTCATGTATTAGCAATAAGCAGAAAAGCTGACAATATTAAGATAAAGAATCTAGCTACAAAGTAATACTGAAATATCCTGAAAATTGTGTTTTCAGGACCTCATATACTGTGTATTTGGTGCTAAACTAGCAGTTTAGGAGATCTACAATTTTAAGTCTTGTTCTAAGAAACTGATATGTTCCACCCTACATTTTCAAAGGACAAGGAGTATCGGGAATTTGGAGCGTCATGCTGCACTTTGGGTCTCATCTGGAAATATTCTCTCTTAGTTTGTGCAACTGGACTTCATAATTAAAACTGTTAAGATCTTTATGCAAGTTGGAAAGGGCTTAATTAAAAGTTGGTAGTTTCTTTATTAATATTTTCACCAAAATAAATGGTTCAGAGGTCTCAGTGTAGTTGTGCTAGATGATAGTCTGAGGTAGTTTTGAATTTAAGGCTTGTACTTGTTGGCCACATTATTAGAGATTGGTCACTACCTCATTTTCCAGCGCATTCTGATTTTAACTTTATATGCTAGGTAAAGACAGAGCATGGATAGAAGATTTGTCCCTTCAGGAGATCCTGGTAAGGTTTGACAAATATCTGGATATAGAATGTGTGGGAGTAGTGTGTGGATATATATGTGAGTGGAGAATCTAGTCCTTATATACATGTGTAAGACCTTGAAATTTCAAGGTGTTTCACTGATGCTCTGGACTTGGCTGTGATTGTCTACTTACTTTGTTATAGCTGCAGGTCTTCAAGTGTGTGTATGTGAATAAAAAAAAGTAAAAGGAGGGAGGACCCCCATTAAAACCAAATCAAAAATCTGGTCCATTGAATGTCAATTGGACACTGATCTCTCTTCCCCGAGGTGTAAAGCTTAACTAAGTGTAGTTCCCTGCAGTTGTCCCTCAGTAACATTACCTTGTTTCCATTAATATTCTGGCTGGCACCTGCTCCTTTCTCATCCTAGGTGTGATCCAGCCTTCTGACATGGACAGCTGCTGGATTGGATCAAGCAGGGCTGTGGGTGGTCTTAGTGTGGCTTCTGGCTAGGCGAGCGATCCAGTTCTGTAATTTGTCACCTTTTTGCTGGCAGTTGTAGTGAGGAGGTGAAGAAAGATTGGAATTAAAAGGGAAAAAAAAAAAAAAAAGCTGTCCTCCTCATCCCACTGGCAGCTTGTGTTAAACAGCTGAGGTGCACAGTGGGAAGCTGGGCTGCTGGTCCTGTTCCCTCCTCTGAGAGAAGGAAGCCCAGGGATTCAGTACCCTTACTTCAGCAGTGGTATTGAGAAATTTATTGAATTTCTAAGTCTGAAGGAAACTTAGTTTGCCTACCTATCTCTACCAATTTGTTCACATCAGTTTGGTGAATGTAACTTGGTAATATGTCAATGTATTGCATAGAAGCCTGCTTTTTTTCGTTTTTTTGGTTTTGGTTTTTTTTTTTT